>CM061363.1:5302379-5662379 GCA_030867105.1 Liasis olivaceus | reverse complement strand
CAAGCTTGTCCAAGGCTTGTTTTAATGTTCTTCCATCAACTTCCACAAATGGCAGATTAGACAAGCCCTCTTTTAATTAATTTTTCTCGAAATATTGAAATGATTGGTCATATATTCCTTTATTGTGTCTCTGTGTGAGTGTGTTTTTGAGAAACAGACATAATTCACTCTTTAATATTGTGTCTCTCAGGTTGTCCAGATCTTTCCTTCCTTCCTTCCTTCCTTCCTTCCTTCCTTCCTTCCTTCCTTCCTTCCTTCCTTCCTTCCTTCCTTCCTTCCCTTCCCTCCCTCCCTCCCTCCCTCCCTCCCTCCCTTTTTTTTTTTTTGTGCTAAGCCAGATGTAGCTTACAGGAGAACTAAATCTTGTGTGTTGCCTAATAAAGGATCCTCAAATATTACTACAGATCCACTTATTATTTTGTTAAGTAGGCTACAGACTCTGTAGCTGTACCTTATGCAATTTATGCATTGGCAGTTGTGTGCCAATGCCCCTCAGGGGCCTACTTGTAAGTAGTTTGAGATGGATTCCTACTACTTTTATTCATGGAAACATGTCTCAAAGACTAGATTGGATTTTTTTCCCCCAGATGAAAAATATGAAAGCTATCTTTGACAAATGTAGCTCAAGATCAGGTTTACCTTTAGAACTTTCTTTGGGGAAGGGAGAACACCAAAATGTTTATATCATATGCTAATGGCAGGCTTCCTCAATTTCTCTTTTGCCTTCAAATACATGTGAGCCATCATCATTATCAGTGTTGTCTGTTTCAAAAAGGCCCTATGTTCCATTTGATGGGAGGGCAAGAATAAAATCCACCCCTGAATTTTGCAAGGGTGGTGATTTTATAGATTTGGAGACTTCAGTAATTTTAATTGGGAACGTAGTTACGAGAACCCTAACCCTGTTATCTGGGTAATGGCCACCTTCTTTCAAGGCTCCAGAATTGATGGGGAAGATTTATTTACTGGTTCTGTGTGTGAACAAACAGGGCACTCTTGCTCCGTGTCTGACTCTGTGACCACTGCTGTTGGATAAATATGTACCTTTTGCTATTGACCCAGCAGAAGTGGGAGAGGAGAGAGAAAGAGGACCTTGGAAGGGTTTAATAAAAGAGCACACATATGAATTTCAAGCATCTTCAAGGGGGTTTTGACTCAATAAAGCTGAATAATGGAGTAAGTCAGAGTAAATTGGAATACAAAAGAGCAGTCCTAGACTGGGGACTGAATGAGCCAATTGAAAAGGTAAGAGCTGAATGAAAACGAAGCCACAATTAGCTGACACAGGTTTCAAAAGCTTTCCCACTGTGCTGCTTTTGTATCTCTGGAAAATGGCCTGTGTGTTGTGCAGCCTCAGCTGGCATGAGACAATTGATAGACTTTGGTTGGCTTTGAAAAGGCCAGTTTCCACCACTGCTTCTCTGAGAGGCGGCTTGCCTCTTTAAAAGCAGGCAGACATTCCTCAGATGCTGTTTGTTTTCCTGGTGAGGGAATAGAATGAAGGAAGAAAGCTTTATTGCCTTGCTGCCTCGATATGGCCTGTAATCACATGGAGTGAAAATTCTCATTGGCTTCCAGTCCCAGCGATGAACTTTCACGGTCTGTGTTTGTGTGTCTGTGTGTGTGTGTAAAACCACCCTCCACTCAAGTCTTAGATTTATGCACAGCCTTTGAGCTAGAGAGTGTATTGAGAGAGATGTAATAAGTTATGCATGCTTAACACACTCATCAAGATTTTTTCCAAATGTGCACGTAACCAGTTTTCCATCTCTGGAGAGGTTCCAAAAGAGTTACCACTGGGATCTTTAAAAGGGAATATGCCATTACCCAAGACTTCAAAATGGGGGTGAGGGTCCAAAGCATTACACACATCAGGAAAATAGGAAGCAGGCACATTTACTCTGCCTTGAGTTGTACAAAATAAAGCTGAGACATACATCTCATATATGCATGCATGCATGCATACATACATACATAATCTAGCCATGGAATTTCCTGGTGGCTGCAAACTCAAGTACTAACCTGCCTAGATTTTCAAGGTCATCCAAGATCATATAGGTCTAGCCATCTAGGGTAACATACAAAAAACAAACTTTAACAAATAACAAAACAAACCAGTATTGATCTCATATGAAGAGTAAGCAGGAAAAAAAATGCGAGGGGGAAGAAAAACAAAGGAAAGGATAAATGAAAAAAGGACATTTGCCTTCTCAAAATGAAGTGCTTCTCTGCATCTATACTGTGAAAAGTTGGAACGGATTCAAGGCAGATTTTCATTTTAGTCTCATTAAATTTAGATTTCGGCCAGTGAGGGTGAGGCAGAGGGGAAAGTTGTTGAAAAGTCCACTGCATGGTTTTGGATGTGGAAATTGCAGGAAAGCAAGAGATGTATCTGCCTCCCTCACATGAAGAACATTGATCAAAATTAAATTTTATGCCACGTAGTCATCAGTCATAAAGAGAAAGCAGGCCTCTCATCTTCTTAATTAATTCCTGGGGTATTCTGTACTCACTTCAAATCTTAAAGAATTCAGTCCTGTTAGGATATTTTACCATTCATGTCAACTCTATTTAGATCATATCACTGCACAAAATAGGGCTAAACAAATCTGTCAGTTTTGCTTTCTCTAAATTCAGCATATTAGAATCACAATTTTGTTCCCTCTAATAATAATAAGAAAAAGTTTAACATGTTGATTCTTATTTTTTTAAAAAATGTCCATCTACCCTTTTTGCAAACTGTTCATTCAGACCACAGGCACTTCCCTTAAGCAAATGTTCTTATTTCTCTGGAAAATATCCCTAAAAAACTTGACTAACAAAAGAACTTGACTAAATAGGCAGAAGATCATGGCTAAGTGGGAAAGTCGAATTTAGATAGGGCAAATTGGGTGTATTTTTCTTTACCCAGCAAAGAATCAAGAGCTGTTGTGTAATTCCCTAAAAACTTGTCTATGTGCATAGTGTGGTAGTTTCTTTTCGTCCTGGAGTGTTGGACGATTCCCACAGTTAAAATATATCGGTTAGCAGCAGCTTTGTACATAAAGTGAGTATCCAGTAGCAGCATTCACTGTGCTAGTTGCAAAACTAATCATTACTCCTTTTTCTGTAATTAAAAATAATCCAAAACAATAATTTATTGGGCTTTACGATGTTGGCAAACATTTTTCTACTCCTAGCTGGAACACGTGCTTCATAATTAAAGCACTACTGGGCTGTGCTTCTCTGTAGAGTGCCGCTTGATCAAATCCTGACCAAGCTGTTGCCTCCAACGTCCATTCTTCTTGTTCATAATACAGGAAAAATCCTTTGCTACAGGAGGGTTCAAAAACAGGGCAATGTTGAGAGTTGTGGAATTGCAATCAAATCAAACCTTCACTTTGGTCATTGCCCAGAATTGCATCACACTATCAAATCAACAGTTTCATTAAAACAAAACAGCCAAAACCAGAAACACTGGACTTGAATATGAGTTTATTTATTTATTTGTCACATTTGTATAGCCGCCCATCGCACATAAAGTGACTCTGGAGAATTCAATCAGATAACAGAAGAAGACCGTATGTTGATTTCCACAAATACCATAACTGTCAAGATTGAAATAACTATTTTTGTTAGTACTGATACTACAATTCTGTAATCCCCATGAAATCTATATTTCTGGTTATAAGCTGGGGCCAGATACATAAACTGAGAAGAAAGGGTTAAACCTAAAATGTCCATATTTTTGAAGCTGGAGGAGCAATCATCTCTTGTCTGATTTTACTAGGAACAGAAAGAAATGTGGAGACTCTGTCGGATCAGCTGTACGAGGGATAAATGGGTACAGTTTGGATATTTTATAAAATGAGAGGAAATAAAACAGACTCTAATGCCCTATCAAACCAGCAATACAATAACATATGGGAAATTGCAATCACAGCCCTACCGCTATGGACATGTACGTGACATAGACACATGCACAGAAAGGACAGAGCTGGGACCATGGAGCTGCCACTGCATCTTGCTTCTTTTGACTTACTCTGTGGAGACTTAGAGATGGACCACAGTTGCTCCCAGCTTCTGGAAAATAAATTTCCTACACTCCGACTACAAATTCCAGAATCCCTGATACCTCACCAGGGATTCTGGCATCTAGTCCCCAATGGAAGCGAGGGTGGGGTGGAAGTGGCTCTCTTGGGACCCCAGAGTTTCGTTGTCCTGCTTTCGTTGTCCTGCTTCCAAGATACATTTCTTCACTCTGCAGTAAAGAAAGGGAGGAAGTTTAGTTGTACTAATAAAATATTGATTGATTGGACTGGGCTAGTTATACTAATAGCATCGTATTTGTCAGCGTTGAGTTAAAACATGCAGGGTCTCTCTCTTATAAAGTGAGCTCCAGGAACCGTTTCACATCCTCTTGTGAGCTCTCAAAGTCACTGCGGAAAGTGAAAGAACCCTAAGCCAATCTCCAGTTGGGTTTTGTATTATCAAAAAAGATTCTGATGGGAAAGGTGGTCCTAATCCACTTTGAATTGTATCGGAACCAGACTGTAGACACTGAAGCTCTGGTGAAAGATGTGCCTTTATATCCATCCCTTTTAATAACTTGACAGTTCTGTATCCAAGCAACCAAAGTTTCTAAACTGTCCCGTAAAGTGCATGATTATAATCTATTCCAGCTGTTATAAAGATATGGATAACTATGCTTGTTTCAAAATATAATGAGAATCTTCATTTTAGCTGCTATAGGAAACAAGGCTTGGTACAGATGCAGCCCCAAGAAATGATCCTGCTCATATAACAATCCCCCCAAAGCCAAACATTTCTGAAAATAAACTGTGGCCATATACTAAGCCACTGTTTGCCGAAAGGTGGTTTATTGAATAAACAATGAATGGCTGGGCTTGCACATTGCACCTAGTTATAAAGTATGCTTTGTTTAAAAGAAATGGCTGGGCTCATAAACCACATTATGGCTTAGTAAAATTGGATTTACTTGTTGTCCCAAACATCTGTAGGAGACACCTTGGTCTTTTGGTTGTCAAGGCTTCTGGTCATATTTCCCACCATTTCAATAAACTTTTCTATATTTTCAGCATGCATCTCAGTGACTAAGAGTTTACAAAAGCACAGCAGGGCACTTAGTAAACCCTGGAGCTACGTATATCATTCTCTCTCTCCTCTCTCTCGCCAGTAAGTGAAGTTTCTGAAAATGTGCTATGGATTTCCTTAGAAATGACCATAAAACTTCTAGGCATTGTCTTCTGTGTTTTAATCTACTCTTCCAGAGTGATAACTAGAGTGACACTTAAAATACATAGTGGATTATAACAGTTGTTGCTATACTATAAGACAAATTTGTAAACTGTTTGTTAGGGACCAAAACATTTCTCTACAAATGTCTCTGCTGAGAAGAGGAACAGATAATTCAGTCCCAACCCTTCACTGGTTGTAAAGCAAATCTCTGAAATACTAATTCTGCGGCTTTCTCCAGTCCCCTGCATGATTAACTGTATTGGATGAGATATCCTCCAAAAATATTTGCCAGAGAGAAGCTCCATGGGTAATGTTGTTGTGCATTATGTACATTTATTTTATTCAACTTCTTCAAAAACTTTGGGTAAGCACAGAGACAACAGAATGATGCAGTCACAAAACAGTGTGCTTACATAAAGTGTTTGGGCTGTTAAGAAATTAAGTGGTTCTTAATGCAATCAATGTGCATTTTAGGGTGAACACAGGCCACTAATATTAAATGGGGGGAAACTGAAGAGGCAGATTCAGCCCTAAGAATAATTGGACTGATTTCCAAATAAATCTCTCTGAGCATTTGTACTTGGTCATATTCTGTCCTAACTATACTTAACTTTGTAAAAAGAAATGTGTTTTCCACATTTATTTTGGTCTTTAAGTATTTCTGAAAGATTTCAAGTCTGTGTGTGTGTGTGTGTGTGTGTGTATAAATAAAATGAATTGTGAGATTTAACAGAGACCAAGTAGATCTTATTATTGATGTTCTTACTGCTTCATTAAATTCCCCTTAAGATTTGCAGTGTGGATATGCATCATTTGCAATAATAATTATGCAGTGATCGATTGATTGTGCCTGACATTGTATTTGTCACCTTGAAATGCAAAAACCATCAATTTTCAGCAGCATGAACATTTCTTTTGCTAATCTTACACACCAGCATGCAAGAGTTTATTTTATGGAAAGAGAGTAATTTATAAAAGTTGGGCGACTTAGCATTAACCTTTTACAAAAAAAGAAGAATCACTTGTCACTTTTTTTCCCTCCAAAAATGAAAATTACCCAAGCAGCAACTTTTGGGAGATTAGAAAACACGGTCTAATTTTCAAGAGGACTCTTCACCTCTCCCTTTTAAAATCCAACTTCATGTATTTCATTTGGGCACTGCATGTATATTATAAATAGTTGTTTCTTTGCTCTTGAGTGAGAGACTGCAAGCAGAACAAGTATTGTTGATGAAATTTCAAGCTTGAAATCTTCTCTCTGCTTTAAGAGAGACCCTTCCATTTCAGGAAGACTCTTTGTCATATCAAAAAGTCTACTTTTTAAATGGAAAGAAAAACACATAAATAAATTCAAATTTGGTCCAAATCATGTTGGAGCAATGATGAACTTGTTCTTATCAAAAGGACCTACATGCTTTCAATTTCTCCAGAACTCTTAATTAAGCAAGATGTTTCCAGAAGTAAGTGATGGCTAGAGAAGCAACCAGGAAGAAGTATGCTGAAGCCCATTTTTCTATGTTTACAGTCCTAATTAGATGGACTTCAATGCTAGATTCCACAAACTAATCCTTGCTGCTCATTGATAGGGAATTGGGAGTGTTTTGTTCATGTTTCACGAGAATCTGCCTGATTTGTATTTTGCAAAGCTGTATTTCAGAGGAAGACAATCTCGTTCCCTTCAGATGCTTTGGATTATAAACCCAATAGCTCCTAACACTGACTAGGGCTGATGAAGTCCAAAAGATTTGAAGGGTGTCAGGATTCTTAATTTGTAATATGTAAACAAGTTGGGATAAACATGGCAACAGTATTTCTCTCAATTTTATGATGCATACAGTAAAATGTATATTGGGAGAAAGCACACATATATACAGAAATGCCTATATTAGTAAATAGGTGGAGATAGATAGACAGATAGACAGACAGAAACATGCTTCTAAAAATATCTGTATTAGCAATAGTCATGGCAGCACCCAACAGTCTTTGGTTGATCTCAAAAAGCTAAGCTGGGTCAGAACCTGGTAAGTACTTGGGTGGGAGATATCTAAATCAAGATACCAAAATTACAGTGTATTGTTTAATTAAATAGTATTCTGCTGGTTTTGAGTTTAAGAACTTTGAAACAAATGGTTCCAGATATTTACAGCAAGGGCTTTGGAGTTCATTCAAGTGATAGCGAAATTCAGAGGGTTATTGTTACCAAACTTGGTTCCAAGAGTGTACATGGTTCTGCAAAACCATAGATCTTTTAATGATCTCTGTTGGCATTTTCAGTCAATCAATTTTATTTCGGTCATAGACCAGCATATAACTAATAACCTAACAATTATGCTAAAATAGAACTAAAAAGTCATATGGATAGAATAAAATAAGGCAACAATAAAATTATTAAGGTAAAATTTAAAAACGGGCATTTTTAAGTTTTTCTTAAAATTTAAGAAAAGGAGTTTAGAGGAGTTTTTCTTCCTCTAAAGTAAATGTTTTCCCAAATCATGTATGTAAAGTTCAGTTCTAGAAATGCATGAAAGGAAGACATTGTCACACTACAGTCTGAGGTCCTGGTGAGTTGGACAGAAAACAGTGTCACAAGCATTATTTGGGGAAACCTCAACATAATTTGCATGTTCAATAGATGCCCACCTCATGCTAAACCATTATTTGTTTTGCTATAATTAATGAATAGGGGACGCGGTGGCACAGCGGCTTAATGACGCTGAAAGTTGCCGGCCAGAAATGGCTGACGCTTCGGCGGTTCGAGTCCAGCCTTTGCGTTAACAGGGTGAGCTCCTGTTCCCCCCCCCCAGCTCCTGTCAACCCAACAGGTCGAAAACTCACGTGAGTAGATAAATGGGTACTCTCACTCCGGTGGGAGGAAAAATGCCGGCGGCGCCTTGCACAGAGAGACGGGACCAGTTACCGGTAAGCGCAAAACTGTGCTCGCCCGAAAAGGGCGCAAAGCAACGGAAACCCCACCTCCTGCGCTCGCCAGCTGGGCTCTGCTGTAGGAAGGAGGCTCTGGCAAACCGCTTCTGAAACACCTGCCTTGAAAACTGCAAGGATTCGTCCAGGCAGTCACTGCAGGGTCAGTAATGACTGAGCGCAGACAAAAAACAAAAAAAAAAAAAAATTAATGAATAAACTAAAATTGGCTGAGTTCCTATATAGACATAAACTATGGTTTCTGCATCACAGTGGTTGGGCTCAGATAACCCACTTAGCAAACACCGCTCCCCCATTGCCTTAAGGAAGGAATACAGTTCAAGATACATGAATGGTGTTCAGGTTATAAGGGGACTACATCTGTTGGTTTGGTTACATATGCTCAACTTCAATTGCAGAGTATTTGAATTAAAGGTTTGTACTAAAGCTTCATGCAGAAGATACTTTTTTTGAGGAAGGTATTGCTGGAACAGATGCAGAAACGAATATATGAGACAACCTACAGAAAAAAAAATGGACACAGATCAGAAGTCTTAATGGCCACTCTACATGTGCTATTTCCTTGGTATCCTTAATTTTATTATTTCATTTATGCAGGACAAGTTTTGTAGATTTTTTTTTTTTAATGAACTCCCTGCCACCACCACCATTAGCATGGCAAATCTAGGGAATGCTCCCAAAATTGTAATTTGAGTTTCTTTCTGGATTTTGAAGGTCAGAATTAAGTGGTTGGGTTTTCAAAATGCATTGGACACCTCTATGATGGAGTTGTTTGATTCTAAGTTTTTATGTAGAATATAATGTCTGCATAACTTATGACAATTGTCAGTTCTGTTTAGTTGCTTTGTACTTCTGTCCTGCCCTTTAAAGTTGATTTGTATAGTGAGAAATCACTGCAGAGGAGGGGAGAGAAAGAATGAACTCAGACTCTTCTAGGAATCTTCTACAGTTTCTTAAGCTTTTTTTTCTTTCATGACCCCCTTCCTACTTTTAAAAAGTATGGAGGATCCCAAAAGAGCTTTGCTTTGTATGGGTTATATTTATTGAGATTTACCATATTAAAAATTAAAATTGACACATTCACTGCTGCTACCACTTCTCACAGCTGTTTGATGGAATTTTAATATTGTGTTATTTTTCAACATAGGCTGGCAAATAATTTTAATTACGCAGACCCCTGGGAGGGTCTTGGGGAACCCCCAAGGGTCCTGGAACCATACTTTAAGAAACACTATTCTTAAGGAAGGGCTGTCTCAACTTTCCTCTCTTTCAAAATACCATTTCTAGTGATTGAGATTTGCCTGTGAATATAGCCAATGTCTAGAATTGGGGATGGGGAGCTGTTTTGCTGACCGAGGGAAGGACATACCTTGTCACAATCTACATAGACGCCATATATGCATTTCACCAACTATTTCAAGTTGAAAATTACTTCTTGAAAGGAACTCAAAACATGTGCATTATGAAAAGTAATACATACTTTCTGGAGATATGCCAAGATACCTGCAATTAAATGATTCATTAAGCTGCTTTCTGCTGCCAACATCTAAAGTGGTTGAAGCAGCCAGACTTGAAGGATGCTTAGTTGAGGATTAGTAAAACAAAGAAATGTTCTGCATTTGAATTCTAGAGGTGTGTTGTTTTGTTTTTGCCGTGGTTGATGAATATTCAGACAAACAATGATCCAGTTTGTGTGAGTTGGAATTGTAAGAGTTGTGTGTCCTCCATATGACTTCTGTAGAGAAGCCAGGAGGTGGTTTGATGGTAAAACACATGTTTTGCTTGGGGGAAAAAAAAAACTTTAGATTTTATTCTTACTATACCCAATTGGAGGATGGGGAAAAGTATTTGGTAAGAAGATCAGGAAAAATCATTTGTAATGCTTTGGAGCACCAGTGCTCTTTAGAGGCAAAGTGTATCTAAAAGAGAATGGCATATTTAAAGTATGTAGCCAAGAAGATTGATGGTCTTCATGGCAGAAGACAACTTAATTTGGAAGCCAGCTGCACAGACTGTATTGGAAGGGCTTTATTTCTTAGCAAGTAGACAGTCCAGGTTGAATAGCAGACATCTTTGGATGAATAAACTTTTCAGATATACTGCTGAACCCAACTTTAACCAGCTGCGTTAAAGACTTCACTCCCTATGAAATAGGTCTTTTCTTGGAGTGGGGTGGGGGGAATCTTTCAGGGACAAGATGGATTTGCTGCTTCCCTTAATTCATATCCTAAGGGGAGGGGGACATGTTCTTTTTAACCTAAAAAAACCTCTCAGTTTTTCATAAGAATTCCATTAGCAGATGTAAGAGATTACGCAATAGCATAAACAGGATTCTGTGGCAGGTTACAATCCATAAGGGCCAATGAGAAATGAGACCCACTTTGGCAGAGTTCATCCTTTATATCTGTTTCAGGTTTTAGAAATGACTTCCCAGCCTGATTATAAACATATTCCATATTCTATATTAGCTATTCTGAGAACGGGCATTACCAGTCTATTATACGTATTAAGACAATGACTTTGGCTGTTGAGTGGCAGACGTGTAAGATAGTTATTACCTACAGTACAGTGAAAGAATTGGGGCCTTCAGCTGTAGAAACAGAATAGTGAAGTACTTCTTGTTATGTTGGGGTTTGGACTGATTTTTTTTCCAGCAACGACACTTAATCTTCAGGGTTTTTTTTTTAGAAAAAGCATGACCACAAAGTTCATTAGGGATACATACATAGAAATTAAAGGCCTGATTATGAAGAGGAATTGGGCTTAAAGTCTCACCGTTGTGAGACGGGCAGTCATATAAATCATTTAAATATAAATCCAATCAAATAAATAAACCACCCAATAATTCTTGAGCTTGAGGCCAAGTGTCAAACCTAAGAGACTGCAGAACTTAATTATGAGTTTCCTGAGGAGTTATCACCCTCATTTCCAAGGCCACCCACATGCCAACAGAGGTAACAAGTCATATGAAATAACATGGGGATGTATTAGAATGCACTCTCTTGAATAAAGAACTGCCGTTTTTAGACTGTACCTTTAGAGCCGGCTGTATCCATGCCACAATAAAATTATTTGGCTTATAATACAATCCCTTTGGTGGACCCAATTGGAAGCTTAGAAGCTCAATACTGTCCTATTGTCAAACATTTTTTGGCTGGCCAGATGAATTTGATATTCAACATCTTTTACCTGATCAGAATTAAATAATAATTGCAAATGGAGCCAGGTTTGCAGAATACACCAGCGGTTAACAGATGCTTAACTTCCTTATACTCCAGGGTAGTTTAAGAATTCTTGAAATAATGCTGTCAACGTGCTTGTAGCCCTTTCCCCCAATTCTATTTAGGCCTTGTTTCTCTCTTGTTTGAACCATTCTAAATGATATGTAGTACAATTTAATTATTGATTTTAAAGTTACCGTTTTGTTGTTTCGGCCTCTGAGTATAACAACAAAAACTGTGTTACTGGTACTTTCCTCTTCAATAAGAGAGTGGGTTTTGAATTAAGGATCAATCCAGGTCGTGTTAAAGGACTTGTTTAGTGACTAATATTTTTCCTTAGAACAAATACACCCTGTATATGGCCTGTAACCTCTGTCCATGGTCCTGAAAGATCAGCTGGCACCTTTTTCTTCTCTTCTGGGATCTTATTCTAGCTGTGCTTGTCCATCTCATCTTCCCCTGACAGATCTGCATTTCCCAATCGCACAGTTCAGCAGGAATGATCATCTCAGGTCTAAAGAAAAGAAACGGTACAAGAAGGTAATAGGCCACCAAGATTTTTTTCTTGATATTTCCCCTCAAAATGAAAGCCAGTTATTGTGCAATGCTACCATTCATTGTACTGCTGCACTGTCAAGGTAGGAACAGACCTATAATCAATGGTTGGGATTACCAAGGTTAGAAATCAAAATCAATTCCTACTGCAGTGGCATCCCAAACCCACCCTGATATTTTTATAGGTTAAGAAATATATAAATGAAATTCCTCCCTTTCATTCTGTAAAGTAAATGTAAGCAGTGCACTTGGCAGAATGAAAAAAGGGAAATGGGAGTTCATTTTTGCTTAATGTGTTTAATACCATTTGGACTGATCTTGTGGATGTATGAACAGTCTTTATGCTCCATTTTAAATATTGTCCAGCTCCTTGTAGCATTTGAGGATCCCACAACATTTGGTTTTTATCTCCAGCTTTCTCAGGTTATATTTTTCCTGATTTAAAATGTACCTGTATCCTGGGGGTGGCGCAATGCTAAGGACATAACGACACCTTCATGGAAAGCAGTCGTATAATTGCAAATGCAACTTTGAGCTCCCTGATTGATACAGGTCAGGTTTAAAGGTCTTTCCCTGCAAGTGCACCAACAGCATGGAAGCATCTCATGTAAGACCAAATGCTGTGAATGAAATCAGTTTTAATGCTTTTGTTGCTATTTTTGAATAGCAGTGTGGATTTTGCATATGTATGTGCCATATATATAATTGACTTGAAGAGCCTTCCCCCCAACTTTCACAAGTAGTTGGCCATGTGGCGTGATGGGGATAATAGACCATTAGAATGCAGCTAATCTAGTTTGGCAACTGGTTTAGCATGTTATGAGAGCCCAAAAATGATTGGTTAGTAAATCATGATGAAAACAAAGCACAGTTTAGGACAATATCCAAACAGATCCAATGTCACCCCCCAAATTTCAGTACATGGAACTGATTGGATAGTAGGAAAAATTAAAGTCTAAACTCAATTCCATATTCGAGTAAATGATTGCTCCTTGATTAGATGATAGGATTAAGTCCAGTGACATTGGATTCTCAATCTTGCAATATCTGCAGTCTAATAGACAGATCTCAGTAATAAAGGAAACCACTTTAGCACTTGGCAGTTTGTTAGGTTGTATCAATCTGATTTCCTGGCAAATCCAGTAGCGATAATAAAAATTTGGGTCAGTAGAAGGGGGAGCGTGTGTATGTGTGCAAATATATTTTATAGCTTTGGAGAAGAGCTAGATAAAAATTAGTTAAGCTTATTCTTCTTTCCCTACCTCTTCCTGACACACATATATTCCTTTTGGGTGAAGATGATGAATACAGGTTAGTATTCCCTGGTATGGTATAATAATACTTTTAAATTTTAGTAACCTGAATTCAAACCCTGACTGCATCATGGCTGAAGAAGTTATCGGTACTTGCTGGGACTTGAAACAAGTCACTAAATTCAGGCCATTGCATAAGGTTAATAGCAAGATGTCAGTCTGTAATGTGAGCAGAGGTGGTGAATATCAAGGAGTGGGAATCAGAAGTCAGGAAGACAGTGTGTAAAGATGAGAGTCAGAAATTACAAGGAATGAAGAATCAGGACGAGCCCTGACATAGCGGTATTACGTGAACATTTATCCAAAGCGATTGGAGCAATTCAGAGAAACAACCACAGGTGTAAGCACGCCAGTCTGTAAAGCTCCTGGATATTAAAGAGTCCATGTAGTTTGATCGCTTGAGCTGTGGCTAGACTCAAAATAAATGTTGAAACGTCTTGTGTTCTCTTTCTGATTCTGAGGAAAGGGAAGAGTAGACAGGAAGTCTTATGGAATAAGAACATCCAGGGGTATATTGTAGGCTATAAGGTGGTAACGAGATCATTAAATCCAAGTTATACCATTGGTGTATCTGCACACGTAGGCTTGACCCTTTCTCAGTATTAGAGATCCAACAAAATGTCACACACCTCTTACTACTATAGACCAGTGTTTTAAACACAAAATAGGTTGGCAAGTATTATTTTTAGACCTATGAAGGGGAAAAAAAGATATCACTCTAATGTAATGATTCTTATTATTTACTGTGTATTTGATTTCTATCCCAGGATGATCAAGTGTTCTAACAACAACAGCTAAGAGAAATAAAATCAAGTAGGCATAACTAAAATGCATAAACAGATATTAAAGCAGATATTAAAGGCCTGATGGAAGATGTCACCCTTAATTCCTTTTCTAGCAGGGGAGCGAATGAAGGAGAAATGCAATATCCTAAGCTGTAGAGTTTGTTTGACATTAACATGGGAAAAAGCCCACTCCTCATGAACCATTTTTCATATCTCTAGTTTCCCATTTCTACCCTCTTTCCATCACATCATAGTGCCCAGATCCTTGCATTAAACACCAGTTCATAGCTTTGTGGTTGTATTTCGGGGCATTCGATGTTTCAGTCAACACAAGAGTAAATTGTAGGAATGTATGAAATTTGCCAACTTTATATATGATGTTCAAAAGATGGGTCTTATACTGCTAAGGTAATGGGGGATGAATGCTGTGTTGTTATTGTTGTTTTGATTGGAGAAGGTGATGGGTACTCCCTTGCACATTCACATAATAGAGATGCAATTGTGAGTAATGATACATTGGTGTGATGCTGCTTATAACGTGCACATGTAGGTCCATTGCACATACCACCTCAATAAAAAATATTTACTGTTACATCTAAAAAAAAAAAAAAAAGGAGGTAGCAGATGAATGGGCAAAATGGGCCCATGCAATATGTAAGAATAATTCCAGCTGGTTTACAGAGGCCTGTGCTTTTAAAAGGTCCATGACACCAGATTAAGGAAATGTGTGGATTAAATTCATATCCAGTGTTAGGGGTATGGGTTTCTATGCCGTAGAAAGCAAGGCGCACGTTTTGCACATCCTGAAGCGTCTCCCCTTAGGCTGTCTTCTCTGGGAGGTTCCTAATTCTCTACCTTCCAGGAAAATAGGAGTGCAAGGACATAATCGAAACAGGGCCGAAATCAGGACTTCATAAAACATCTGTCCCTGATTCCTGAACTCAAATGAAACAGAGTGTCAGGTTTAGCCCAGGAAACTCCAGGAGACAATACAGATTCAATCCAGCAAGGTTTACTTGGCTTCACACCATTACAGAATCTTCTCAGACTGAGAGCAGTTCCCAGGGTCAAACTACAAACATCACTAGCATTCCTCAGGGAGGGGCCAGTCTCATCCTCTTATCTCTTCTTCACTCATCTGGGGATGAGGGTCCATGTTTCACACCCCTGCCCCATCCTCCCACACAGAGGGACAGGGAGATCACTTGGGAGTTTCGCCAATGTTTTGTCTTCACGCGCAGGTGTTGTCACTTGGGCTGTCTGCATGGGACCCAATTAGTGATAACAAATCCTGGCAACCCAGTTGCCTAATCCACAAGTCTGTACAATTTGCAGCAGATTATTTCAAGTATACTTATAGCACTGTGTGTTAATTGTTGCCTTTATCCCCGGCCTTTATTTAAATATCAAATCATGTTTCTTCTGCTAGAGATAATCAACACAAACGCTTTGTAATTTTAATCACATTATTTGGCCAAGGCTTTGTCGTCTTTGCTTGCTTTGCGCAGTGACAAGGCAGGGGGAAGATGGTTCATTGTTTCTTCATGTGGAACAGCTTGTTGTCAACCTTCTTTTCCTTGTAAATGTTGGAAATTAAATATTAATATTTAGATGCCGTACTGAGATTTTATTATTAAGATTTAATAGTTTAATATTCAATGGCATAATGTACTATGGGGGAGTTAGTTAAACATTGTGTGTTCTTCATTTGGATTCCCTATATAACCAACTATATTTCTGTTTTGGTCAGAGATGTGGAAAAACCCTTCAGCATTCTCTCCAGTGGGAATGCCTCTTTGGTCCAAAGGGTGGGCTGACCCTAGCTTACAAAAGAGGGGTTTCTACTGACTTTATATGCTAAGAGAGGAAAAATAGGCGTTTCCTGCTCCCACGTTTGATCGACACTACTGATTGTTTGTAAAGAAGAAGAAATTTGTCAGCACTTTGCAGTTTGAACAGCGGGACCAAGTATAACCGAACGATTTATTTTCAATGAGCATGCACAAAGTAAGATTTATGACTTTTGCTGCTCAGATGACATTTCCCACATAGTTGCCGAGCTGCAACAAATTAAAGAGATCCGTGAATACTAAGGGGTGTGTTTTTGTAATGAGGGAGAAGAGACAGAGGCAATAAGAAGATAATTAAGGTAACAACTTGTGAAAAATTAAAGTGTTTCTGTCTTTCATTTTTTGAATCTCCAAGCATAAACTTTGTAGTTGTTAATTTAATTGCTGATGTTCTCTGTATCCCTGAAGAATATTAAGGATTAATCATCTGGTTCATTTCAACAAGAGATAAGGCCTAAGTGAATTGAAATTTTACCAATTTAACCCTGTCTGCTTCCTAATAAGACATGATTAACATTTTTTCAATTAACAACACATAATTATTCCAGTGGCCTTGCTTGCACATATTCCATCTTCTCAGGGTGTTTAGATGTCTTCTTCATTTTTTTTTTTTTAATATCTGTGGAATTATTACAAAAAATGTATTCTTTTCATTTTGCATCAGAAAGGTTCAAATCAAGTCAGTCAGTTTCTTTCTGTTGGGGAGATTCCAGCATCCTGGGTCATCCTTTCTCCTAACTTCTGTACAGCTTGTGACCATTTTATTCTGATTATTCTTTCAATATAAGAATGTTTCTTTGGGGAATAGAAGAAGATATTTACCTTTTGCACTGTTTACAAATGAAAACATATAAGCACACATTCACATACACACAATAGCCTTGTTTCTGACTAACGGCTACAAAAATTATTGGTACCCAAACCAATAATTTGCAGGTAAAAGGGATGGTGACTTTGGCGTGGGAGACTTATTAAAGAAAGCTCTGATGTTTGCCCAAAATTTTTCATTTCATTTACATTTAAGAACATTGACCTCATATTTTAAACACAAAACAGGCACAGAGTAAAGTAAATATCACAAAGTTGACAATTAAAGAATATTCACCCAAAATATTGGAAGATCGGTATGAGCTATATGGGTAGATCATCGGATCAGGATCTCAGAAAGGGCCTGTAGATGACTTCAAGGGTGATGAATCTCAAGAGAAGTCTTTTTGTGTTTTCCGACTCTGAAGACGTAGCTCTTCTGTTTTGTTATTCTGGTTCTGTACATTATTTTCCCGTGCCCTGTATAGTTTCTCAGTCACACATGAAATCAAAAGTTGGCATCAGCAGAACTGCATCTAAGGGATCATCTGGCCTTCTCAACTTTCTCACGGCTATTGTCTGTCTCGCTGAGAAGTAAATTGGCCTCTAATAGTGAGTTGTTCATAGTTCTAGCAGTATCTTGGCCCATCACAGCTCAGCCTTTGTTTGGACTTCTTCCATCCTCCATGAGCACCCAATTCATATTTAGCTCCCTCAAAGTCCTCAGCTTGGCCAGGACAGTTCAAAAATCTCTTGAAAAGGTTAGACATATATTGTCCTCCTTAAAGAATGAAATTGACAGTTATGAGATGGCACATATTAGATCTGAGAGCCAGTTTGGTCTAGTGGTTAAGGCTCCAGGCTAGAAACCAGGAGACTGTGAGTTCTAGTCCCACCTTAGGCATGAAAGGTGCTGGTTGACTTTGGGCCAGTCCCTCTCTCTCAGCCCACAACATCAGGCTTGGGCAACAAGCCGGTCAGTCAATTCCTGTGGCAACCAGTGGATCGACGTTTGGTTGTTCTGGAGGGGTGGGGGAGTGTACCCTGCACCTGTGGAAAAAATGCTAGGAAGAAAAAAAAATGGCACATATTGTAGATGCTACAATATTTCATAGTTAAAAAGCCTTCATTAAACCTTTTCTACCTGGAGCGAAGAGGAAGAAAACAAGCGTTGTTTCAGATGCTGGTGGAACCCACCTTACAGGACCTCAGCATTCGCAGAATTATGCATAGGAGATGGCCTTTGTTCCAGGAACACAGCCAAGTGGGAGAAGGTTGTAAAAGTTACTATTAGAATTTCATTCAGAAACAGCCCTGCAGCTATCATTAGCAGTAGTTGGTAGCCTGGATTTATCCGTATTCTGGCTTGTAAGCATTATATAGAGATATCTTCTTTTGGGGGGGGGGAAGATTTATAAGCAGCAGCAATGTTGTAGAACCTTAACATCTCCTTCCTTACCTCTCTCCTCCAACTTACATCTCCTGCCTGCATGGCCTTCTCTGAGGAGTTGTCTTTAATTGGGCAAACCTGCTCTGCCTCCCAGAATAACAGTTCCTTCTAATTCACTCTTGCGCTTTCATTCAGCTTTTCAAGTGTCCTCCCTTTCTTCCCCAACCCAAATTACTCCTTACTAACCTCCCTTTTTTCCCCATTTCCTCCTTCATAAACTCAATGTCACCCAGTCCCCCCTCTGTCTTCTTTGTGCTGGGGGTCTTCAGAAGGCTTTTGAGGCCACCTGACAAGAGGGTTAGCATGTTTTACTGCATTATCTTGGTCCAGAAGATCGCTCAAGAAAAAAAGAGGCCGCGTTCTGCATCAAATGGTAAGCTAATGCACGAGGGAATGAGAAAGTGCAACATCTGATATTTGTCATGTAATAGCAATCTATGCTTTCAGTTAAATGTTACACAATTTTACAGCGTCCATAGTTTCTTAGCTAAATAACAAGTCAATTAAATGACTTTACATTTGCAGGCTAACATCGTTCAGGCCTGGCAGTAATAGGGAAGACTTTTTTTAAAAAATCTGTTAGATATCTGGGTATTATTTAAATGGCTTCCCAGCTGTCTTAGTTATGTGCTATACAGAGAGTCCCACCCCCACCCTAGTGAATAACCCAGTAGCAGGTAACTGGAAAGGCTTATTAATGGTGGTTTATGGTAATTTACAAGAAAGCAAAACAAAAAACCACAGCTTGGTTTAATGGGCAGCAGATCTAATGGGTTGCCTTAATGGTCAGAAGAGATGTGTCATTTGCTGCTTGGCAAATGTAAAACCAAAAGGAGATAGAAAGGAAAAGAGAGAGAGCGAGGCTTTTCAAGTATTGTGGTGTAATTCCCGATCTAGCTTAGATCCAGACATTTCTTTCATAAATCTTTTATTTTGAGCTCTTTTATCCTCTCATTCTTTTAAGCTGATTTCTAATTTAATAATAACTATCATTACAAATACAATTGAAAGACATCATTAGGGATGGTTTGCGTCAGAACATCTATAAATCTGGAAGCCTTCTGCAGCAAGTCTGCACACATTTGTCTATTTTTTGTTTGACAATGTGTTGATTGTTGATAGTTATAGATAGGTTGCTAGCATCTTATAGCCTCAAATAATGGTTGCGTGCCACAAAGGTTCATGTCAGTTTCTTTGAAGGTTTAGTTTCTATAGGAGAAGCAGTTTCCTTGTTCAGATAGCCAGTGGGTAGAGAGGACCAAACGGGAGGTTGAATGCTCAATCCATTTCCAGGATTAATACATAAGAATGTGTAGATTGGTTTAAATTTGCAAATAGCTAGAGGAAGCATAAAAGAGCTTGAGAAATGCATTTCTGGACTGGAATTCTGTTTGGTTCCCCTGATAAAGGTTTGGCTGTAAATCATATGGCTTAACGAGGTTGCCAAACTCAGCAGAAGTCTCTCAGTTACTTCATAGAAGTTTTTTTACTGCAAACTAGAATGAAGCCATGCTAAAGGGTTAATTGCCCTCTGGCAGATTTAGTCCCATCACATTTCCTGCATTTCCCACATCTCCTTCACCGTGCACATCATGACTCTGAAGATGAGTGTCTATTGACATGACTGACATCTTGGCTGTTCTTGGCTTAAGTCTCACAAGTACGATGAAGTATCTTCTGCTTCCTTGTTAGAACTTCTTCCCATCATCAGTATCTAGGCTGACAAACTCCAACAGCTTTTATGTCTTGGCCAGGAATGGCAACTGAAAAGCCTACTGTTGGCCAACCAGGTTAATATCCCCTGCCTAACTTCTTCCTAACAGCCTCCTAAGCATTGTGTCTTGCTTTACACCTGAGCTTAGGATGTGGGAGGTGGGAGCAGGGGCATTTAAGCCTTAATGCACTTCTTGTAGCTGTTCTCCACGACTCAAGATTCATGAATACGGACTTCACAGTAGGAATGTAAAATAAATCAGTAGGATTCTGCTACTGAGCCCTCTAGGAACATAGCCAGGGTATATGAATGTTAGCACAAGAAAGTCTATCTATCTTTCTTCAAGAAAATAGGTACTTTCTTTACTTTCTCAGCAGATCACCATTCTTTGGACGGCAGCTTCTTCCCACTTTCCCTTCCCTTCTTGGAACAGCTGTGTGTGGCCCTCATCTCATTCCAAGAAGCACTTGAGAAAAGCTCTTCGCAAACCAAAAGGCCAAGACAGCAATTTTAAAAATGAATATAATCCCTATCCTTGTGTGGTCTGACAAATATTTCTTAGGAGTTTAAATGTCCCCTCCAAAAAAAAAAAAAGGAAAAGAAAATTTAAAAAGAGAGGGAATGCAAAGCTTAAAAGTGCCTTGTCAAAACAGGCAACATAACTGCACCCATGTTTAGGACCCACTCATCCTTGGTTTAGAGGGGTGGGAGATAAATATAGTCAGCTCCTTCCAGCAGGAATCATTAGCTGGAATGGTATAGCCATACTTCGACACCAGACAAGGCAACCTGCTGGTGTCCTGAATCACTGTGACAAAAACTCTAGCAGGCTTTGCCTCCCTCTAAAGTAATGGCAACGTTCATATCAGAAAAAAAAAAAATCTCTAGCAAAGAGCAGGGTAGCAGGGTGTGATTTGGAAGGAACTAGCAAAAGAAGCCAGTTTGGCTTCTGGTTTTGCCTGTGAAAAGAGCCAGAAACATTCAGGGTTAGCTACAGCATTCTCTTTCCACAGACCTTTCAGGAGTCAGCCAGTCCTGTGACATGAGTAACACCTGATGTGCTCCTAAGCACAAGAAGGGAATATTTTCATTGAAATGATAGAGAAAACAGGTTCTTTGGATAGCTGTGGGAAGCAAGATCAAGCAAGAGATATTGCAAATAAACTGAAAGAGTACAAGCTGATACTTTTTTTTAAAAAAAAAGCAATGTTAGACAGGCAAGAGGAAATCCAACCTGACTCCATGAACAAAATCAGGATGCAAACATTACTGCCCCCCAACAAAAATTAAACACAATGTTAAGTTACCAGATTCACATAAATATTGCAACTGTGAATCATCCCCTTAATTTAGGGAAACTAAGATCAGTTTTCATCAGCCTGGTAGGTTCCAGAGGTATAGATTTCAACTCCCAGGCAAAAATTGAAGTGCAGCCCATCTGGAGACCACCCTGATATGGGCAAAAACTTTGGATTGTAGAAATTAAATGTGACACACAGACAGAATGGAAAACCTGACATATTTTTGCTGGTAACAAGGCGTACTTTATGGGGAAAAGAAGAGAAGGAAGGAGCAAAGTGGACTGAGAAGAATCAAAGAACTCCATATCTACTGAGAAGAGTTTACTGCAAACCAACATATTGTTGGTTTCTTGCAGTCCCTTCTTTTTAGAACTTCTCCTAGAAATTAGGCCCAATTTGTCTTACAAGTAAGACTGAGGAAATGGGCATGAGTTCCTTCAGTGCTGGTCACCTACTTTGGAACATTTGATCCTTGTTCCTTGGCAATCCCTATATTGTTCTCATTAGCATTGCCATCTAGAAAGTGTATCCCTATTTTATTCTGGTATTATGGACCTTTTATCTTACATGCAACATGTATCTCTTTGGAATAGCATTTTATTATTATTACTATTGACCCAACTCTGCAATATACTGAGGTCATAGCATTCCTGCTATCTTTGGCTTCTAACAGCTAATTGGGCCCTTGTGCCCTTGATTCAATATTATATCTGAACATTTGAGGCAGAGAATTGTGCAACTTAGTCGCTGGTGCTTTCGGGTTCATTGGCACTAATGAGCTACTTTGTCAAAGACAATCCCTTTTTCTAAAGCTGGCCACATAACAGCTAACTGGAATGAGTCTCAACCTCTATTAAATATTGCCAGCCACACTAACACTTTTGGACCTCCCTTTAAGGAACCGAGGAAAGCAAAGTTGAGTAACCTAAATTAAAAAGAAAAAGTTCAGAAACATTCAGAACATTAAAAAAGAGAGACTTTTATCTTAATGGGTTTACTCTGAGGTTAGCTGGTATTTTGGAGGGTATTACAAGGCCAGGTGTCAGATGAAAAAGAGGAAGCCTTGACAGAGTCTGGTTATCCCCCAGCTCTCCATAAGGATAGAGGTCAGGACAAATTGTTCCATGCTGAAGAAACCCAAAAGATCTCTACATCTTTAGGTGTCCATTACAAGTAAGATGTTAATAGGCTATTGTGACAAATGTCCAACTGGAGCCATGCAGTGTTTCCCTTCTCAGATCAGCTGCTTGATAACAGAGCAACTGGTTTTTGGGGGGAGCAGAAGAGGAACCTAAAATGCTATCTTACACTGGGTTGGAATATTTATCCATCCAGAGATTTATTGGCCACTCTGTATGGTTTTGGTAGCAACTGAACCATGGACTGTGTTCATCCAAAACTTGTGTTCTACCACTCTTCACAAAAATAATGTCACATTTGTATGTGTCAACTAATTATCTCCTGCATTTAATGGAAAGAGAATGAAATACCCCACCCCCCAATTCAATATGAGTTTCTCATCTTAAATTGAGGAACAAACAGCCTATCTTTGGACTCTTGTTTCACTGTTCCCCAGGTTTAATCTCTGTCACAGTCCCAGCAAAATTCCCACTTTCTGAAGCTGTCCTTCGTATTTCAAGGGATGTTTACTAGGTTGAAGTAGATAAAGTAAAGCCACCTTCAAAGGAAGCTCAGGTCCTGGTACCTTAATGGACACACCTATGTAGGGTTCCTTTACACCAATATAGAAGTGCAATAACCTGCACTTCTTCTGGGATAAATTCATTTTTTGGACAAAAGTGTGAATAAGAAGATAAAGTAGTGCTGTGTAGCTTGGGCATAAAGTGGCAGATTCAGACATAGTAATTTTGAGCACTGTAGGGAAGGGATGTTTACCCTTCACTGGTGGACATGAAGACTAATTGATAGAATACTTGGTTTAATTTTCAGATAAAATAAGGACATTACTTCTGATGCAAAATGAAGTTCTGGATAGAAGAGTGTGTATTTCATTAAAATGTGTCTTTGTTTACCTGCAAGATAAACCAGACATTTTCTTTCTCCTTTTTCTTCCTTAATTTTTATTTTTTATTTTTTGAGTTTTAAAGAACCTAATATGTCACTCTAAAAATCAAACCAAATAAATTCAATTCTTTATTATGGCCATGAGGTCAGGAGTGAGGCAAAAAGAAAAGAAAAAAAGAAGAAGGGAGGGAGGGAGGGAGGGAGGGTAAAAATTGAGATATCTAAGATTAAACAGAAAGAAAGTAATGTGAATTTTCTAGATCCAAGAGGAGGAAGATGTAAAAGTACAGAACTGGTCAACCTGGAAGGATATAATCCAATGGTGGTCAGCCAGGAGAAGGGAGCACTCGAGAGAGTGACATATTAAGCCAAAATGGGAGACATGGGCTCAAGTCCCTGCTCAGCCCCAGATGTTCCCTGGCTATCTTTGGGCCAGTCACTCTCTTTCAACCCAACCTACCTCACAGGGCTGCTATTTTGGAGATAAAATAAAGAGATATTTACATTTTCAACTCCTGGAGAATAGGTTAGATATGCTGGCTGGGGGAATCCTGGGAGTTGAAGTCTGCACATCTTTAAATTGCTAAGGCCGAGAAACACTGATCTAAGGAATTACAGGAGATGATGGGAAACAACCATGCCAATTTGTCTTCTGGTATGGGGGTTTACAATAGTCCATGCCCACTGTGGCAGCTATTTTGTGAATGGTGAAGCCCCTCCCCTCCCCAATTTTGTAAGAAAGGTTAAAATCTGCTTAGCTATACTCTTTGGACTAAATAGGTAATGGACCTGTGATCTAACAAGCTACCTCAATATATTTTTTTATATTCACAGCTGTAAAATATTGATTTATTCATCTATAGTCATCTATCATGGATAAGGTGCTAAACTGGCATAGGGGGTACCCTCTCAAGTCCCCTTTTGGCCCCAAAAGCTCACTGCGTGACTACAAGCCAGTCATTTGCTTTCAGCACACGCTACTTCACAGGGTTGTTGTTGTGAGGAAAAGAAAATAAGAGGAGGATGTGCTACCTAAGCTGAACCGATGTTCTGAATGAAAGGTGGAATATAAGTCTAATAAAAAAACAAAAAAACAGCCAGAGAAGAAAAGTCTATTTGTGTTCATTCCTTTAAATGTATTGTGCAATTCTGGATGAGGAGAGGATTTTTCCCCACCTTTTCTTCCCTGCTGATGGTGGGGATTGAAAGAAATTAGAAATAGGAAGGAGGAGGAGAAAGAGGAGGAGGAGGAGGAGGAACCAAAACATCCAAGGCTCACTGGGTGTCTTCTTCCTTGCCATAAACCTAAAAGTGTGCATGTATTTTATCTGACTATATTTTATATTTTTATTTATATATCAAATTTGTCACCGCCCATCTTGTTAAAAAAACAACTCTGGGCGGTTGAGAAAGCAGTTAAAATCAATTAAAATTGCAATGTAAAATACTCCTAAATAAATAGAAAATAAAGATAACCCAAGGGTAGATGGTAAAATGGGCAGTAACTCAGGGAGCGTCATCAAGGTGCCAGCCACCCCAGGATTGGGTAAGATTCTGGTCACCCCACGCAAGCTGGCAGAGCGAGGGCTTTATCCTATTTACTTTCATGTTTCTTGGGCACCTGTTTATTCCATTATAATCAGCTACATTCCATATCTCACAGTTATCCTTTGGAGCAAAATCATGGCCAAGCTGTACGAGGCTGACCGAAATTATCAATTGGCCATCGTCTCTGGCTCAATTTCATCTGATTATGTCACTGAATATTCCAAAGCTTGGGTATCATTAAGTGGATCGAAGTGGAATGACTAGTGCCAGGGCGTTCTCATCAGTGAAATGTTAATAGAAGGAAATGCTTCTGATAATGTATTTGCGGAGGGCCTTGTGCATTTCAAAAAGCCTTTTCCTTGGGCTGATTGCCATGAAAAAGCCCTAGGTTTCAGAACATATGTTTGCTGAATGATTTCCTAGGAAAAACCCCAGCGCTGAAAGCATTTGTAACATCAGATAAGGCTACAATCTGAAGATGAATATCGGGCGCTCTGGGAAGCAAACCCAGGTTCCGATGTAAAGCCGGAGAAGTCTTTAATCAAGTGGAATTTGTACATTTGTCGTGGTGCAGAATAACATCCTGCTTTGGAATGGTAGTCTATGAAAGAGATTTGGGGCGTCAATGGGGCCGGATCTGGCAAGAGAGCCACATGGCTGGTTTTGAAAGCAAATGGCAGCGGGATATGAATAGGTTAGGTCCCAAAATATATAGCACTGACTTAGATGTAAATGTCTTCATACTAAGTAAAGTTATTAGGTGCTTGAGATTTATAACTTGGTCTGATTCAGTTTATGTGTGTGTGTGCTTCCTCGCTGTCTCATATTCTTCAGAGCAAAAATGATTATTTGTGGCTTATATAGTATTGGTATGATGGTTCACTTACCGCCATTATGAATGCTTGTGATTTATTGTATCCTCCTCTGATTCAGACACAATTAATTTGGGCATGGGAGTGTGTGAGAGAGAAATATAACATAAGATACCTTCAACCCAAATGAGTACAAAACCTGTCTCTGTCAAGCTACAGAACCATCTAACACCTTGTTTTTTCCAACCCAACAGCCTGTTCGAAAGAAATTAAGTAAAAGGGGTCAGGATTTTATGTATCCATCTTCCTGTTGGTCAGCATGATCATTGTCCAGACCCTGAACCGAATAGGGCCAAATTTAGCATGGTAGAAACATCAGGCGAAGGAAAGAGCAAGTTTAAAGATGGGGACCGTGAAAACAAGGCTCCAGAAGAGAATTCCCTGGGGCAGTTGGACAATGACTTAGAAAGTCAGCAGCTTCTCCATCCTAAGTCCTCCTACCTCCCACCCAGCACAGAGCATATACAGCCCACTCTGTGCTTCCCAGAGCACGCGTGTGCACAAACGCAAGGCCACTCTCTGGTGAAGGTGTTGGAAAAAATGCAGCAACTGTTTTCTGCATCCTTTCCTTTGTGTTCCATTTGCATTAGATAAACAGCAATTGGAGGGCTAGCTGGCTTGCTCCACAGCAAAATACTATATGCTAACATTATCTTTATTTTCAGTATGGTCCCCTTCCCTCAACATTTGCATTCTTAGGAAATAAAAGTTAAAAATTAGAAAAGCGGTCTGTAGGCATGTCTGCTAGTACAGAGAGAGAGAGAGAGAGAAGCAGAGAGAACCAGCGTATTGCCTAGTAACCTGGGAGTAACTTGATGTGTTGAGTATTCTTGCTACAAATCTGTCTAGTACATGGTTATTGGCTGTTTGGGAAGTAGCAATTTTCTGATCTGCACATTTCCCCGCTAAATACAGAGCTGGCCGGCTCTTATCTGTTCCTGACGTATCCTTTTCAGGGGCTACTGGAAGGAAGATGGCTCACAGAGTTTGTACATTGCACATTCAGATATAGTTTGCTTGTTTATAATTCAGTGTGACGTGGCACTCCAGGCAGTGTGAGTTGCAAAGCATAGTTTATAGCTCAGTGGGTTGTGTCAATCTAGATAATAGTGGTTTATTCAACGAAAAGTTATTAATCAATCTATGGCTTAATTTGGTGTGCGGACTAGATTGTAATGGTAACCAGTGGCTCTTCTGGGTAACCAGCCCCTCCATAAGAGACAAGTAATAACATTGTTGATTGTGCTACATTATAGTTTGTTTGTTTTTAATGACAGAATAAGATTGTGCACCTTGGAAATCATAAAATGGGATTTGCATCCTCCTAGAAAGTATCCATTTTGAAACTCAAGAAAGCCTCATTAAAGTTATTTGTCTTCCACAATTGCTATTAGAATTTTATAGCTCAGTTTAGGCTGTGAAGTAAATGAGTGGTTGTAACAGAGGGATGTATTGATGAATTTGTATTTTGATTTCCTTTTTGTTCTACATTGCTGAGTTGGTAAAATAAATGTGAATTAGAGACAAGGACAAAGCAATCTTGCAAGCCATCATTTATAGCACTTAAGTGGGACTCAAGTAGCAAGTAAGGCTGCTGATTTATTCTGAGATATAGTAGGTAATTTAAATGTTATATTTTCATGACAAAGCAGAGCTGTGTGTGAATTTATTTAGTAGATACTACCTACAAATAAAAAAGAGAAAAATGTATAAAACTCTGCTATCTTTGGAACTATAAATCGGAGGTGAGGAGTTAGTTTCTGTTGCTCTTTTCTCGTTTATAAGTTGCAAAGTAATTCAGTGCAAGTAAAATTGGGTGAATCAATTTCTTTCTAGTCGGTGCACATTCATACACTTTTGCCTAAATCCAATAATTTCTTTCTCTGCATTAATCTGTACATATTTAATGTATAGTTTTGCATTAAAATCATAAATTGAAAAAGCTGTTTTATTTATGTCTTCCCTGAAAATGTGTACTTCTCAGTGTATTACTTTCCCCCCTCATCCTTTGAGCGGTACAAAGCGTTTGGAAAGTGTGAAAGCTCAAGATAACCATAGTTTTAGCTTCATAGGAGATGCAGGACTAATCTGTTGCCTTGGAATTCCCAAAGAGCAAAATCCTCCTGTATCCCACTTTGGGGAGGGGGGGAGAGAGGTTATGGCAGATGCTAAATGATGGCCAGGCTGCCAACACTGTTGCTGATGTTGCCACCTGCCATTTCAACACAACGCAAATGAAATGAAAATATTCTCACCAACTATTCTGCTTGCCTACTGAGTGGAGAATTCCAAATCCATAGCTGAACAAGAAAGATTGGAAGTGAGAAATGAATGTGTCTTGTTGTTTTCTCCCAATAAAAATTACAATTTAGCAACAATGTTTAGAGGGCTATTGGGGGACTTGATGTCTGAGGCTTTGGTAGGTGTATGTAACCTTGGGGTTTCAGTTTCAGAAACTCTCCAAACTATTATTGCAAATATTATTGGATCCAGAAATGCTTGTGTGGTACTAGCTTAATAATAAGCGCCATCTTTCTAAGAACTATCAGAGGAACCTAATTCTTTCTTTTCCCTTAAGAATCTTCTGGGAAAGCCTTGAAAGTCTGAATTTTGCACTTCGTGTGTATGTTTTTCCTTAAAATCCAGGGTTTTAGTCATTTCCAATTTTTGTCTCCTTCCACACAAGGTAAATGTGACCATTATTGAGCCACAGATATAATTTTGACTCTTTCAGCTAAGGAAAGCTTGCCTTATGGGATAACCATAGTGTGAAAATATTGGGTAAATCCACTTTCTGGATAACCTGGACCTCTCATAATATTATTAATTTCATTTTGAGGAAATCCATTTCTAAAACTGTGTAGACTAAAAATGGTTTTCTTTATTCAACGCAAGCATTTAATAGTTGGTCTGTTGATCCAGATGTCTCTGCTATTTCTGAGGTTCCACACCACAGTGGTTGAAGGTTATGGAAGAATCTGTTGTGTTTCCTATATTATCGCTGGAAGTTTATCATCTTGATTTATATTTATGCTATTTATGCAGCCTTAGGAGTAATGAACTTGAATGTACTTTGGTTAATACTTGGAGACCTGCTTAAAATAATGTGGAATCAGTTTATTTTGGTCATGAAATGGAGTTGATATCATTTAGCATTGCTTTGTATTGCATGTCTTAAAGATTATATAATACAAGGAGGTTCCATGTTCTGCTTTCTGAATTCTGCAATTCAGAATTAGAGAATTAACTCGGGGTCTAGACTTAGCTTGCCAATGCTGCATTTGTGTCAGAAATCAGCAAGTTTGTTAATATAACTCTGGATTAATCAGTGTGTCTTTCATGGCTGTATCCTTAACACTTGGAATCACGGCCTCAAGGACTGTGTACAGTGGTATCTCGGTTCACGAATTTAATTTGTTCCGCGACTCTGGTCGCGACCTGAAATGGTCGTGACCGGAATCAAATTTTCCCATAAGGTTCAATGTAAATACGGTTAATCCGTTCCGACCCCAAATTTGGTCGCCAACCGATTTCTGGTCACGACCCGAGTCAAATTTCCCCATAAGGTTCAATGTAAATACGGTTAATCCGTTCTGAACCATGTTTTTTTTTTAAAAAACCGCAAAAATATGACACAAAGTACAGTATGAAGAGAGAGAAAGCTAACCTTGCTCGGGAGGGAAAATGGCCGCGCTTCCTGCTCGGAGGGAGAGCCCCCTCCCTACAGGAAGTCGCGACCACGTGACACGGGAGGGAAAATGGCCACACTTCCTGCTCGGAGGGAGAGCCCCCTCCCTACAGGAAGTCACGACCACATGACACGGGAGGGAAAATGGCCACGCTTCCTGCTCAGAGGGAGAGTCCCCTCCCTACAGGAAGTCACGACCATGTGACACGGGAGGGAAAATGGCCGCGGATCCTGTTCGTTACCCGATCCGGTGTTTGCGACCGGAGGTAAATTTTTGCGGCCTGAGCTGGTCGTGACCCGAATTGTTCGTGAACAGATGCGTTCATGAACCGAGGTTCCACTGTACTTTTGTGGAATATGTGCTCAATAATGATTGCACAACGCTGGATGGAGAACCTCCACCTTGTTTGCAATACTAGAAGTGTGTTCATGAACATTTGTATTAGGATTCTCCCCCCCCCCCCCCAAAAAATGGGGCTAAGATGTTTAAGCAGTATGGACATTTTTTGGAGAAGTTTGAACAATATGATCAATTTCTTGGAAAAGTTATCTTTATGATAGGCCTGTTCTTATTTTTTTTTCCTTCCTCTTTTGTATTTATTTGCTTACAAGATTTATTGATCATCTGAGTCCCAAGGGACTCTAAGCTGTACAAATTAGAAAACATGTTGATTATTAATTTTGATGTTATATCATGGTGTCAATACTTCTATATGTATCTGTGCGCATTTCCTTTTAATTGGATCTAATAAAATTGCATGAATATAATTTAAGTCTCATGTCAAGATAGGCTTTCTACTTCAGTCAGGCAAAATGTGAAAGATAAAAAAGGAACCCGAACTCGCTATGTGGACCCATCCATCTTCATCCTGATCACAACAATTATGGGCCAGTTACATTTGCAAATCCTCATTGACTTAGTCATTGCATGAGTACAATTGATGTTTTCTGATGATCAAGGACCTGTTAAATAATAGATTTTTATACTGTATTTTTTTCCTCCTCATGTACACCAAAGGAGCAATGAGAATTTTGCTCATCAATGACTGAAACGATTCATTTGCCAAAGAAACATGTTGCAGATAAATATGTCCTCAAAGTCCTTCTTCTGCATGTACTGTATTCCCTTCATATTAAAAAAAAAACATCTTTTTGTTCAACCTCAGTATGCGTATGAGTACACAATAGTACACCTGTTCACTGGACAAACAGAGAAATGACAGGGTATTCTGTTTCAAAGAGTTTGTTCTTTGATTAAAATAGTTGTGTCTGCTTTTCTGTTTCAAATGGCTCCCTTGAAGCAGAACAGAATAAAAAGGCAATACTAATAAATAAGCAAAATGTTTGACAAGACCAGGAGTAACTCACTGGTGGTCCTTCAAATCTTTGGACTGCAGTTCTCAGAATTTATGATAGTTTTCTAGGCTGTACTGGCTTAAAGAGTCTTGATTAAAACATTTTATTTATTTATTTGTTTTTTGCCACAAAGGAGGAAATGGGTGGGCTTTTCCAATCCATGGCAGCTTTGCCCCATCTCAGTGTTTGTGTTGTGGAGGGGACAATGCCTCATGTTGAGTTGCAGCAATGTTGTGATTTGGAAGCCATCTTCATCACATCCTTCCACAGTGTGTGTAGAAGCTACTCACAATGATGACAAAATTAGGTGTCATTCTGATGTAAACCCTGACCTTTTGTCCTTGTATCCTGACATAAGGACATAAGTCACAGGGTTTGTGCCATGTCATCATGACACTCATCTTATCATTTGTCCCCAACCCATGGATGCTCATGTGAACATACTAGAGATGGGCTCAGAAGCAACACTAAATGAAGAAGATGGCCATTCCATTTTACTCTTCAGAAGTGGAAGTCCACGTTTGCTTCTTAAGTAGCTTTGAAAAGACACTTCAATCAAAGCATTTTTTCCATGCTAAGAGCTTACCAAATATTCTCAGACCATCTTGTGGAAAGGTTTTTACTCTTCCCTGCTACAATTTTTTCCTATGCTATTTGTTAGAAGGTAGATTTAAAAGTTTCCCTCACCGGACAGACTTGTCCCTGTTTGCTGGAACATTTCCCATGTATTTTTGCAGAGCCCCTTCTACGTGACATGGCAAGTTAACTTAATTACACCTCTGCTAACACCTTTTCATACCAGCTCAGAGGAAAACCCACACACCTATTCTTAGCTGGCAGTTCTCCAGATATTTCTAGAAGAGTAGCCAAATTTATTACAGTTAGGATCACTGTTAGATGCTCAACCGGATAGCAATTTTGGGAACCTCAATACTTGTACGTATACAGCTGTGCTAATTTCTGGACATTACTGTTTTCATGTATGCTTGTTTTGGTCTTTGACATTAATTCAAAGAAATACATGAAAGTAATAAATGAAGACCCCCTAGAATTAGTGAGTCTCTGAAATACTATGCAGTTGAACATGTTTTTTTTAAAAAATGTCCCAAAATAAAGTGTGGGAACTGCCCACAATTCCTGAAGCCAGAATTAAAAGTTCTGGGTCCCAGGACAGACACTGCTTTCACTTACACACACAACAGGCATTCTAGAATTTCCCATCTGGATGCATTCCAAGTATCTTGGTGTCTCCCAACCCAAGCCAACCTGGTCAAGAGTTATCCTGGCTAGAGATTAGGGGTAATAAAACCCACCCATTTGGAGGATAGTAGGTTGGGGAAGATTTTCATAAATGGAGTTCTGGTGATAAGTTGAGCGTCTCCATAAGACTTATGGTGGTGAGATGGAAAGTTATATTGTTTTAAGTATGAATGAATATTTTTATTACAGTCACCGACCAGAATTACAAACCAAAACACATTAAAAATAAAAATAAAGTAAAGATAAAATATTACAATTGGTGGTGGGTTTGTCAGTGAGTAATCAAAGTCTGCCTGATTTTACAGGCTTTATAACATCCTCTTTGAGTACTGATCTCTTAAAATTGGTGATGGATTTTTTTGCCGTTAACATTATTTTTGATGTTACTGAGTTCTTTTCCCTGTCAAGAGCTGTTGTTCATTAAAATATAAATATATTTCTTAATTGAGATGCATTTCTTAATTGCCTGTTCTTTAAAAAAAAATGACAAGGGAAATAGAGAGTGAATGCAGGGGCAGAAAGGAATTGAGCAACTTTTTAAAGTTCTAGCAATATGAATATTTTCTGGCATCTCTCTGCTTGACAGCAAATCAAAGTATGCTAGTTTGCGTGTTCGGTTTAACCTTGGCAGTTTCTTCACCTACACTTTGCCAGACTCTCTCCAATATCGTCCGACTCACCTGAATGTGTAAGACAGGGTATCAAATTAAATCCTTTATTACGGTTAATGACCAGATGTAGGTAGCAATATTACAGGGGGGGGGGAAGGAAGTGAGTTAAAAATAGCTGAAGAATTTAAGCAAAAGGGAGGTGAAAGGAAAAGAAAAGTAAAAAAAGACAGGCAAGACAGCAAATGTGTTGCCCTACAATTTTTTAAATTGCAGCTCCTGTGTTCCCCCATTATTGTTCATTCTGGCTAGGGCTCATAGAAATTCAGTAACAGCTGAGTTCATGTGTTATACTACGTGGTAGTTTGTTTCGTTTTATCTTAATATCATGTGTAACCTCAGCCCTCGGGGTTTGTAAATGATGGCTTATAATGAAGCTTCCAACTGAGTGTATTGTGCAAATACTGGCAATTGTAGATTATTCAGTATACTGTGGTTAGGCAAACTAGTCCATGAAATGTGTGAACCTTGCTAGAGAGCTACAAGTTCTGTTCTTATAATAAGACCTGATATGGCCTAATGGGTCATCAATCAAGTATTTTAGTAAGACAACAGAGCTCAGATGGGGTTTCTATGCCACCAGAAGCATTGAAATGAAAACATTGTCTTCCCTGGGTGGAGCAGCATTCCTTTAAATTTCACATCTTGCAATTTGTGTGTTCTCTAAGATGGCCAGGGTGGGAAGACGAGAGAAACAGTAGTTCCATCACTTTTAATCGCTAGACTCCTAGCATGTCAATGCCTGGACTCCTTACTTAAGCCTCAGTTGCTGAATAACTTAAGAGTCATGAAGACATTTCTAGAAGCCCTATCATTGTTTACATCTGACCACTCTTTCAGGAAAGAAGGGTTTTGCATGGCTTACTCTAGTGCACTTCAAATGTCAGATTTTGCCAAAGGGAAAAAGTTCTTTGTTGGACTATGACAATGTGTCCTATCTGGAGTTTCCTCTGAAAGTCTCCAGAAACTTTAGATGGTCCAAAGGGCTGAAATGACATGAGAATTGGGAATTACTGCTGATTTGAAAAGCAGAAAAGGTGAAGCTAGATAGTTACGTTAGACAGCAGCTACTGTAAGAATCATTGGACCCTCACTATGGGTGAACATAACCCCTTCTATGGGTTCTCCTCCTCCTTTCTTCATATGTCTGTTGTTCTGTTTTGAGCTGCACACTTAATCCAATGAATCCTGTATTGTCAACTCTGGCCCAGTGGTGGCTTTAGGCATGAGTAAATGGAACATTTGAAAATTTGAATTTTGCCAAAAATTCAATAGGTAACAAAAGCTAAACTCTACAAAGATAGGATGAAATCATCATGAAGGTATATATATTTACACATTTCACTTTTTAATATCTTATTATTAAGGAATAACTTTATTTTCACGGTTATTGTCATGGGTTGACAATGAAATCTTACAATAAGCTATATTAGCCTGGTAGGTTATAGCAATCAGTCTTTTCTTTGGGGGGCACAATGAAATTCTTGTCCAGAGCACCCCAAATAATGAAGAACATCAAGTCTCTGTCAACAACTCACCATTTTTTTCAGCCCTACTTGTAGATCATAGAATCGAACCCTGCATGTCTTCATCCCATCTCTGTTTTCCCCCAAAATTTAGGGAAAGCACACTTTTCACACCAAAACCACCATTCCTTATGAACTTTTTTTTTTTCCTGTTAAGAAGGGAAATATGCTGTAATTTAGGTAAAAATAGCAAAAGCAACTGCAACATGTATTTTGAGAATGTGCAAATGTTTGGAATGCTTAGAATGTTAATTATGTTTAATGGAATAACTGAAGTGAAATGCATTCCTTTATGCTGAATCAATCAACATTACTTTTAAGTTATAGATCACATTTTTAAAAATGCCTACTTTTTCTTATCACTTTTTTCGAACTGAATTTTCCTTCTGCACTTTTTTTTTTTTAAAGCAGGGTTTCCATGTGTTTAATGAAGGAGGGTAAATATCTAGCCTGGGTTATTTGAGCATCTGAGGTCCAAATAAAGGGAGGATTGAATTTCTCTGAATTAGGCAGAGGAAGAACTGCTTTTTCAAAATGAGCTAGGTGGCAGAGTTGACTAAGAAAATGGCGCTGAGCACTTTGGCTTGACAGCCTGAATTTTGAGTTATTTAAAGTGGCTTGCAAAGTAACTTTCTATTTTTGGTGAGGTGGGAGGTACGTGGGGAATGGGGAGAAACAGCTCCTCCAGGCTGCAGGCTTATGCAAACTTAACCAGCAATAAGCTTTCCGGAAAAGACAGAGATTTGTTTCTGCACAGACATTCTTAGCATTTTGCTAAGAATACTGTATGGTAGGCAGATTAATACTTTTGAAAGTTTTTCTACTGAAAACCGATTTGTGGGTTGAAAAAAAAAAAGACAGGTTGCTTATTGGAATTAAAACATCCCAAGATTCTAGTGTCTTCTTTAAAGATTGTCATATATTGTCGGGAGCAAATGTAAATAAGCATTCTGTAGAGGCTCTATTAGGAAAATATGTTCAGTGGATCTGTAGAGTAGCTGTAAGGTATAGCTTCCTGTTTCAGAAAGTTTGGGACTTTACCTGGTTGACATTTGTGTCTTTCTTTTTTAAAGACCTCACTTGGACTGTGTGTGTGTGATTTGAAGTGTGTTGTTTTATTGTAATGTCATGTTTCTTCATGTGCAGCTGACTTACCTACTGAAAATAGGGTATCAGAGCAGAAAAGACAGGATCAAAATCCTAGAAAATGAAGCAGTTTCTATTAGATTCTCAGATGGCATCTGAGCCATTGACCAGCTCCATACGTTTTAGTTCCAGCCAAGTATGTCATATATCTTCCACTCTTTGGAGATCGTCCTGGACCCTTAGATGTGAATTTTCATATAATTTTGACATCAGAAGAAGTACCCAACGATCAAGTGATGTTTATAATAATTTATGCCAGAGTTTGTCTTTTGAGATGAGGTTTACTTCTCAATATATTTTTATATGTTTATTAGAAGTAGCATGAAACTGAAACATGTGGAGGCATGTTTTTTATTTAATTAAGATTAAATGCCCCTATACAGATGTGTTTTTCAGTTCCTAATTGACTGGGATGTATTTTTTTTTTAAGTCCTAACCCCCATTTTTAATATGCCACATGCATTCAAAGAAAGGAAGGAGGGAATACCAATAACGCGATACAAAATTCGTTCCATTGTCAACCAGAAAATGCACAAACTCCATTGCTTTTGAAATGCATTCATTTAATATAGTCTGGCAAGACCTGAACATCAAACCTGATTCTGTATACCTGCTGGATTAGATTAGAATTTGTTTGTATTCCATCTCTGATGCCCAAAGTGCTCGAAAAAATATATTGATAGCACAGAAAGTGCAAATAGGAATAAAAGAAAATAAAATTCAGCCATTAGTTGCTGAGTGCTGACTGAGTCTGAATCAGGAACTTCTCTGCTGGGAAAAAGAGAGTCGTTAGTTGAGGAAACCTAGCTCAGTTGTTTTCGTTGTTGCTTTGTTAGCCATTATATACGTTGAAAAAAATGGAGGTAGAAAGCAACATGGAATAAAATGCATTGGAAGCCTAGGGCATTTCTCCATTTATACCTCTCTGGGGCTAAATATGCCCTATTGTCATTATTTTCACCCCAGGTTACCATGACGTTGCCTTCATCTCATGAAGATGAGATGAAGATGAAGTCTTCCTTAGCTATACTGATGTTCGGTGGCAGTGTCCCTCTTCTTTCAGCCCTGTCCAAGGGCAACCTCAAGGTGTATAAAATCTATTAGTCATCGTCATATGTTGCTTGCAGGGAACTCAGTTGATTGCAGTGATGTGAAAGAGAGGCACGCGAGGGAGTACAAGCATCAGCCGTGGGAATGGTACATTTCACCCTGGGATAGGTTTTAGATGATGCAAGGATGGACAGGGAACAACTGAACTCAGCAGGGAGGACATCCTAGCAATCATGAACAGGAGCCTAACAGTTATTTGGAAGCTTCAGGATGATATATGAGGCTCTTCCTTCTCCCCACTGTAAGCTATCCTTTCTTGATTAAAGGTGTAGTAATAGAAGACACGTGTTTGGGGGCTTAGCCATGAAACATGTCATCACTATGGGTGGGAAACAAGAGGTGTCATCGCCTCACATTGGCTGTTGTGTGACCTACATTTGGAGATTTAAATGCTTTTATTGGAAGACAATGCTTTATTAAATCCCTGAACTTACCTCCTGCAATCATGACCCACTTATTCTGAGTTTACTAATTCGGTTAACAAGACTATAAATAATAATTCAGCGTCTTTGTTTATAGGAAGCAGCAGTAGGCTACTATAATTTTCCTTGGCATCCCATATGGTGGATGATAAACTAACTAATAAAGCTGCCACACAGAGCAAAGGTCTGATTTTTGTTTTGATTTTTTTACTCTTCCCCTTTGACTGTTGCTTAATTAATGGATCGGGTTCCGCAATATTTTGCATCTGGGATTCCTCTTTGGTGTGATGCCTTTTGAACTGAGAACCAACAATGTTGTTGATGTTGTTGTTGTTGGTTGCAGTCAGCCAGATGTTTAGACTGGATTTGGCATTTTTATCCACCTATCGAGTCCTTCTCAAGGACCAAGGTGGTATTAAAGGTATCATCACAGGATGGAAGCTGTTCCGAGTAAAGCTGCCTTTTGAAATTGACTGATGGTGATCCTGTCATTGCTGATGGTCTTCAAGTGGTGCTCCAGATGTTTTGGGATTGCACCTAAGGCACTTATTACGATTGGTACTATCTTTGCTTTCTTTTGCCACAGTCGTTCTACTCCTATTTGCAGGTCTTTGTATTTTGTGATTTTCTCCAGTTCTTTCTCTTCTTTTCTGCTGTCTCCAGGTGTGGCAATGTCCACTATCCAGACCTTTTTCTCTTTCTTATCAACAATTGTTTATTATGGTTGGTTGCACAGTCAGCCAGATGTTTGGACTGGATTTGGCATTTTTATCCACCTATTGAGTCCTTCCCGAGGACCTGTGATAGACAGATGTTGTTGTTTGATGGTGTTAAAGGTATCATCACAGGATGGAAGCTGTTCCAAGTAAAGCTGCCTTTTGCAATTGACTGATGGTGATTTTGTCAAGGCTGATGATCTTCAAGTGGTACTCCAGATGTTTTGGGACTGCACCCAAATAATAATAATAATAATAATAATAATTATTATTATTATTATTATTATTATTATTATTATTATTATTATTTTCAAACATGGAAGCATGGCAGGCAACTCTCTCCATGTTTTGCAACTCTCTCCATGTTTTCAAACATTATTTTCTGTTTTTTAGATATTATTGGTTATTGTTGGTTATTTTCAATATATATGAAGGTGAGCACATTGGAAGTTATGGGGATTTGGATTCCAGATTTCTGAAATCTGTCCCTAAGGATTATTTGGAATTGTACCTCTTTAGGCACAACAGAGTCTCTGGAAGCCCTCCTGAAAAGGTTACCAATGTAGGAGCATTTGTTGCAGCTAAATTAGTATTGTGGTTGCTATTTCTTGGGCTATTTAGGAAGTAGAGTATATTTTTGTCACATGCTTATGCTGTGAGTTGCTTTATTTTCTCCCTCAAATTAAGCTGCTTCTGTTTGAACTGATTTACTGGATACCACAATTCATACAAAGATGTGCCAAACTGGAGACTACTTAATTATTCTAATTATGGGGTTCCCGGAATAGATGCTGCAGTTCAGGCTTATTTTTATTATAAAGTAATGAATGCAGAGAACTGGCAGGTGGGATTGTATCAGGCATCCCATCTTTGTGTGTTCTGTTATGGAGAGCAAATCCACATCTCCTGCGTTGCTCAAGGATTCAAGAGAGTTTTCCATTGCATTTCATCTGTCTCCAAATGTTGGGTTCAGTTCTTACTTCAGTACTTCAAATGTTATATTGCGGAATAGAAATACGTGGAGAAATAACAGTGGGAAACACAATCTGTTCAGATATAGTTATCTGAATACTATTTAATGGGATTATTTAAAAAAAAAACAGATGAATGGGGGAAATTGGATGGAAATGGTTTTTTAATTAAAGTATGGAAAAGTGATATTGAGTTGGAAAAATGTCTCTCTATCTCTGTAGCAGTGTTTCTCAACCTTGGCAACTTCAAGATGTGTGGACTTCAACTTCCAGAATTCCCCAGCCAGCAAGCTGAATCTTGGCAATCTTGAAGTTGCCAAGGTTGAGAAACACCGCTCTACAGGTATGGAATTGTCCTAACACCCAAAGATTTTGTGTATAAATAGTAAACAGATTGAAATTGTATGACAGTACCATTGATGGAATGGTGCATGCTGATAGAAACATCACAAAGAAATAAATGGGTCTTGCTTAATGGCAGCTTGTCTTAAAGGTGAAATTAAGCCTGATTCAGCCTCTATTTTCATCAACAATCCTAGGTACTGAAATTTATCTTTGGGTGACTTTTATTGGCACAGTCACATTTGTACAGATGTTCCCTTGGTGTGAATTTCAGAAAGTTGATGGAAATATTCATCCAAGTATTTGGAGATTTTCAGCTGCTTAGATCTAGCATTGAATAATCTTGTGGGACTCCTGGGCTGCTGAAGAAACATCATGGAGAAGAGAGAGCACTTTGTTGATGTTGAAGTGAAATTTTGTAATACTCTGGCTAAACCTCTGGTGATGTGCTTGGCAGAATGAGCAGGAACATCCCCAACACAGCAGAGCTGATTTCAGTTTGAAACAAGTGAAGTAATATTTATGGATTTGTTGCATTTCTATCTTACTTTTCTTCCAGGAGCTCCAGGAATCTATTAATGTTTCCCTCCAATTATGTCCTGCAACAGTCCTGTTTGCTAACCTAGTCACAGCTGTATGCTTAAAAAATTGAAGAGCTGGATTGAACCAACAGGCTAAGGCCCAAACAAGCAAATGCTGTAATTGTCCAAGACCATATGTGAACTGAGCCACTGACTGGCTTACAGTCAACTGGAGAACCTCATGGTGAAGTGTGCTTTGGAAACTGGGACTTCCCAGATAAAGACTTCGTTGAGATGAGCTTAACTTTTGCTGACTACATAAACATGAATGTGTTGTTTTCTTTGGAAACAATAAGGAAATGCTTTGCTGTTGCTGACTTCTGTTTTGTTTTGTTTTGTTTTAAACTTTTCAGCCTAGTTTAAATCTTTGGGATTCTCTGGTGGTCTCCCATTCAAGTACTACCCACATTCAATATTGTCTAGCTTTTGGAAGTCAGTCGTGATCACTTCAATGCTGTCACCTAGTCAGCTTCCCCTTTTAGTATAACTCTTTGATAGTTAGAAGACCATTGGCTCTAAAATTAACTTGACCACTTTGTTAAGAAAACCCTTGATAATCCCATCATAAAATACTTCTTTATACTATATTGTGCGTGCATGGGCACACATAGGCATGTGAAATAAAGCTGTGTAACAGGCTTTCTAATCTTGTAAAGGAATATCTTTGTCTCTCTCGGAACTTGGCAATGACAGTCACTTGTAAAAGGTGGAATAAAACTTCAACATTGTAGATTTTACTCTGAAGGTCATTTAGCTTTGGCCAGCCTGCAGTTACTTATGAAACTGGTCGACATAAGTTTTTGTGTATGTATGTGTACGTATTTTCTTTTATCATATATATAAATCAAATAGAGAGAAATCTAATTTGAGCAGCTGAGTGCAAATTACTCTGCTTTTAGGATTCGAAATGACTTTGGCTGTATTATAAAGTTGCAACTGCAAATTTAGTTGCTTGTTGTGGGTAAGCAGATTTAATTTGCAAATCAATCCTTTAGTTACAGCCCTACCACCCAATGGCCAGCTATTGATATTCAAGGGCTGTTTTCCATTCTGAGCATGACTGCATTTTATTTGTGAGCAAAATAGTATTTGCCAAGTCTCTAGCTGCATTCTGCGGGGCAGAAGGAGCTTAAATTTCTTAAATTTAAAAAAAAAAAACAGCTATGGTAAAGTTTCCTTGTAGATATTTTGCTGCTCTGTAAACCCAAGACAGAGACAGGTTGTGATAAAATATGAGCCTGTGGTGTTCGGGAGTTAACTAGTTTACAGGCGTTAAACAGCACCTCTGATTTCATCTGTTCTGACTCATCAGACAGAAGCTCGCAACCAAAGGATTTTCATTAGATCTTTTTTTCTAACTGCAATTTCTACTCAATGAAGTGAAAAAGCAGATCAGTAATTTACCAGTAAGTAAATTGGTATCTACGAATTACTTACTATAGGACAGAGTCCAAGTGGAAGGGGGAGGGAGGAAGATAAACCCACAATCTTGTGTCACCTACAGTTTCCTGCTAAAAAAGACTTCCATGTTATCAGTGGTCTGCATTCACTCTGAATAATAACAGCTTTGTACCGGGTGGTAAAATCTATGTGATAAATCTGTCCTTTCTTATAGAAAGCCACGTTAACCTAAAATAGCTACTTATCTGCAAAAAGGGACCACGTTACGAGGGGTCCAAGATCTAGTACTTGTTTATCTGCTCATCTCTTAATGTGCAATTTTGCACAGGATAAAAAAATGATACACTATATAATAAATTATACAGTATGACTTCAGAAGCATTCCATCAGAAGAGGACCATTTCAGTTGTCCAGAACCAATCCTAGGCTGTATCTAAGCTACAAAAATCCCAATAGCTACTCAAGGTAGAAGATCTGTTTCCTTGTTACTGTCAAATGGTCCTCTGCATTTTTCCAGCTCAGATGTGGTAACCTTACTACCCTTAAGGATTCACTACCTAAAGAGAGCTGCTCCTGGTTAATACCAGGAGGAGGATCATCTATAGCCCATTTTGAGGAGGCTGTTCCTCAACAAACAGGGAAGTTGCTGAATTAACATTTATAAATGTACAACTACTCTTGATAGCTTGCATTAGGAAGGCGTATATTAATCATACCACTTGTGTTAGAATATCAGTCTCAGGATCTTTCATGAAAGTCATTGCTGCTTTGTGAAAGCTCACAGCTTAAGCTTCCGTATGAGTCCTGCTTTTCTGTTTCCTGCTCACCTCATTGTTCACACACCTGCCCATGCCTTGTAGATACCTCATTAAAGCTATGTTGCCAGAAATCTTTTGGACTTGAATGTGGACCAGGTCTTGGTTGTTTTTACTTCTGAGATGGATTCTGTATTGGTTTTTGGTCGCATGAACTATGACGTTACTACCTAGTACCAAACAGCTATTAACATTTTTTTTTCCTGGGTATATGCATAGGGAACAAAGAGAGTGGGCCGCAATAGACATCATTTTCTTAGTGATAGATGTGCCCCGTTCCACTCTTTAGACGTCGTGTTGTTGTTGTTGGCTTCAGATAAGGGTTTATGCATATCAGTTTCTTGGAGCAAATTTTATCCAAAAGTCCCTCTCCCTTGATCTTAGAACTATATATGAACAGATTAAATACATATTTATTCTGAGTGTGCTTCAGTCTCTCTGTCTGAAACTTCTCTTAGGACAACAGGATTTGCCCAAATCTTAGAGCTGTTGTTGTCTAACCTTACTAGAAGGTTCCTAAAATTTATGGAAGGGCCAGGAAAGGCAAGAGAAATTTGGAAAGTTAGCTATCGCTATTAACTACCAGAATGTAGTAGGTTGTCATTCAGTTCCCTCCCTTAAATGTATATCTAGGAATTCAAAGAGAGAGATGGAACTAGGTATGGTGTCTGGGACGGTGACCATCTCTCTAGTAGAGGCTGGAAATCTGTTTCCACCTAAATTCCTAGGGGCACAATCCAAACATAAATTCCTTCCATGTATGAGTAAGCATCCAGACTGTGAGAACTTTACTATCTTTCCTGCCAATTTAATATCATACCAAAATAATTCTTATTTCCCAAATAACCTATTACTGCTTTAAATACAGAATGGGGACTTCAGACATCATCTAGTTCATCTTCTTTCTAGATTCAGAAAGTACAGATAGTCCTTGTTTAGTGACCACAATTGGGACTGGCAACTTGGTCATTAAGTGAAGCAATCAGTAAGTGAAACCACGATTGTGCTTATGATCTTACTTTAGCTTTCTTTTGCTGTGCAGACCTGGGAAGGTTGTAAATGCAAGGATTGGTCATAAATTTACTTCTTCATCACTGTTGTAACTGCAAATGGTTGCTAAACAAGGCAGTCGCTAAATGAGGACTACCTGTAGTTCATTCTGAACTAACTTGCCTCTTCATAAAATGGATGTGACCGGATGTAAAAGAATATTTCGTAGAAGCAAAGTGGTGAGGCTGATTTCCTCTGGCCCCTAGAGATCTTTTTCTATTCCATGTAACTTTGTCTTCCCCCACCCCACAAAACACTGCTGCAGCCAGCCACCATTTTGGGGTTGGTTGGTTTTCAGAGGAAAAATGAGGAATTCTTGGAGCCTAGAGGAATTCTTATCAATACAGTAAAGAAGATGGTAGATGCAGCATAAAAAAAGAATAATAAATACATACATTTAGGCAGGGCATGGAATCAAGGGAGAGGTTCATGTTGGTGTGTCTTTGGGCATTCAGTTGCATGCCCCATTCTTGTTACATGGTGCCCTCCTCAAAAATGACCTTCAAAATATTGAATCACTCTTAACTCAAGCCCATTTGATCTCATCTTCAGGATGACAGAGAACAAAACTTTGTCCTCTTCTCAGCAATATATTTTAGGCTGACAACCTCTCTACCATTCAAGGTTAGTCACATTTAGCATTATGTATAGTTTTGTACAATAGTATACCTCTTACATAGATATATTAAGTTTTATTTAAGAGAAAGAGAGAGATGATAGATCGATGGATGGATGGATGGATGAATGGATGGATGGATGGATGGATGGATGGATGGATAGATAGATAGATAGATAGATAGATAGATAGATAGAATCTTAATGGTACTGGTATTGATGTTTGACATTTGTGCTAGCACCTTAAACCCTAGTTATTTTTATAGTACATAGGTTAAACTATCAGCAAATGGGATGGCTTTAATTTTAGTATTGAATGTAAATCTTGCTGGTCAGTGACTGAAATAAAAGAGTGATTGTCATTCAAGGTTACTCGCAATCAAACTTAAACTATTCGAGGGGAGAGGGAGGGGGGAACATAGAAACAAAGTCTAGCTAAAATGTACCATTTCAGCTTCTGTACTATTTAAAGACGTATACATTCATGTTTTCCTTTGAAGGCATTGAATGGATATCTTAATAAGGAAAAAGCAAGTTCATGGAATGTTGGCAGTTTTGAAGATTTCATCTTCTTACCGTTGGCTATTCACCCCACTTGTTTTATAAATTACCTTATATATGTTCTCTCCCTCTCTTTCCACTATATGTAGAGTTTGCTATTGGCCACAAAATTAATAAAAGAGAAAGAGAAGGGGAAAAAAAAAACAAATTGAAAGTGGCTTTATGTAGCTCCCCAGTTCTACCCTTGAGGCTCTAATAAGTTTGTTTTTAATCACGGGATCTGGGCCACAATGATTCTGACAGGTAATTTCCTTCATGGGTTGACAGAGATTTATTACAGGGGTTGCTACTAGATCCAATCCTTTTGTCTGCAAGCAATAAGGCTAGATTAGGGCTATCTCACTCCAAGTGCCTGAAATGATACTATTTCCCTAATAATTCCCTTGATAATACGAGTAGTCCTCCATAAAAACAGAAAATCAAAGCTGGATAGAAGATGCCAGGCTGGGGGAAAGGGTGATTAAAAACCCCATAAGATTTTACTCCTCTTGGAAACATCAAGAATTGCAGTGTATGCAAACATTAAAGCACATTATAATCTCTATAGTAAGAACAGAAGGTGACCTAAGGCAGAATTATAAGGCAAAGTGAAGACTCTCACTTGGTGGGAAGAACATGAGGAACTTGAAGGGAAGCTGAAAGACCTAATAAGGCACAAGAGTATTTTCAAAATGAGGCTCTAACTATGTTTTTGGGCCTTTGTTTAACTAATGCTAAACTTAAAATCTCCTTTAGAGGTTCTGTAGGGCATCTTGGATATTGTGTGTGTGTGTGCACACGCACATGCAAAAATGTTGAAAAAATCCAAAAGTACTTTGGTAATATTGGCCACGTTGTTTAGGTGGAACAGATCTATACCCTTGGATTACTCGGTTAATTGTAAACCGTCTTTAAAGGTGGTTTTGCTCCAGAAAAAAAAAAAAAATCCATTCTCAAGAGGATTTAATTCTACTTATGTAATATCTGGGTCTTATTTATTTAAAATACATAAGATGGATGGAGCCCTTCATTGGATATTTTCCCCGTATTTTATTTTATTTTTTCCTATAGAGTGACTGGATCCCATCTTGTTTTGTTTTATGTTTTTATAGTAGATCTGGAGTCAGGCAGCACCAAGACTGAATTAAATAAATAAATAAAATTTTAAAGCTTTCCAGCATTGCTTAAAGAACAATTAGAATGATCAGGAATGAGAGATGCATAACAAGCAGCAATCTGGAACAAATAAAAAAATATCAATTCTACTAAAATACCCGTTAATTTCAGTGAGATCCAAGTGTGAATTATCTTCTTCACTAAGGGCACAGGGGTTTCAGAGGGATGCAATGCTACAGAATTATTTGCTTGTGTGAAAACCATGAAGAATTTAGTGTTTATTGTAGTGTCAATTACTGCTGCTAATTTGTCATGGTGTTCATTACCAGATACAGTATTGGTAAACTTGTACATGTATAAGACCTGTTTCTTTACTTATTTTTTAGTAGATTTCTTGCATTTTCTATATCTTTGCTCTCTATACATCATGGATTTATGTTATTTAGTTACTTGATAGTGTTTGTTAATCATAGTTCAATTAAATATTACTAGGGATGCCAGTAGAACCTCAGAAATGCATAAATGAATTCTAAAGAGGAGTATATTTTTGGGTTTCCCACAGTCTTTGATCTGAAAATGTTCTTCTGTCACAGGCTTCTGCTTGCCTCCGTGGTCCAGCAGGTGTCCTTAGAAAGCTGAAGAGCAGGCAATGGTTGCTCTATGCAGTGGATCTATGGGCTATAGATAGGTTGAGCACACTTCAAACTTTGCACTAGAGCAAATGGTGGCATTTGTGATGTCTGGGAGCCTCACTAATTTTGGGGGAAGTTGAGATTACAAGGGAAGAAATGATGATGCTAAGTTTCCCAAGACATGTTGCACGATTGGGCATGAAGTGATTTTTCCCCTTCGTTCTTTCAGCATGTTTTGTCCCTTTTCAATGAAAAAAAAAAAGGTGAATGCTTTGTTAGGATTTGCCATATCTTTCTTTCCTCAAAATAGCAAAAAAAACAGCCCTGCCAGTTTTTGGTTGTTTGTGCCAGCCCATTTTGGCAGCCTAATGAGATGGGGCTGGGTTAGGGGCTCCGATCTAAATGAAGTGATTTGACAATTTGACTTGATTTGGAAAAGTGAGTCAATTTTATGATCCCAACAGACTTTCCAATTCAATTTGGAAAGTCAGGTCAGGGTTTTGGTCAGATAGTTTTGAATCAGATTTCCTAACTGATACTTACATAGTCCTAGCAAGGTTTCCAGAAAGCAGGGTTTGGGGGCAAACATCTCAGGATTTTCTATAATGTACTAGAATCCCATGATGGTTTCCTTGGCGGCAAGATCAAGGCTCAAGTTATTCCTTGAAAGTATAAACTTAGAACATTTGACCAAATTTGAGACAGATGTTAAAGGATCCTGGGCCATGTGGCACCATGAAGCTGCAATTCCTGTTCCCCATCCTATAATTTTAATCCACTAATGACAAACATATAACACATTGTGATGAATTATGATACCACAGTACTTGTAAAAATTTGCTCTTCAGTTGTAATACCTCTTTTAATGAACTGATCAGACTGGAATGGAAAGACATAGTGACATTGATTTTGTACATTATATTGCATATAATTTTCTAGGCTTGACATTTATCACTACAGAAGCGTGTTATTTTACATATCACTTTCAAATTGTATCACATTTAAATTTAATAAGCAAGTAGATTAGTTTTGCTTTAAAGCCAGGCATATTATTACTGTGTGTAGTTCCACTGGCTGAGTACCTTCCCATGTTAAGCACTGTATGTAGCTTGCATTATTATTGTTATTGTTATTGTTATTGTTATTATTTACATAATGCATAGTGTTTGAATGCAGAGTTGCTTTGATGTGAATAACAGATAGTTCTATCACATTAATTACTATGGAAATAATTTGGGGTGCTAACCACCTTTCTTCCCAGCAGCCTTAAAAAAAGATTCAGAGATATGTGCAAATGTTTGCTATATCTTTTTCTGGAGCTAAATCCATTGGGAGAGATATAGTAGAAAGAGAACATGGAATTACTGGTGGGTTGAGTGTAATTTAAAGCATCACAATTTTCAAATTTCTTTTTAATTTAATTTAAGGTGATCTAGTAAACAAACAAATTCCGGGTCACCTATGGTGAATAACAATCCTCTTTAGACAATCTTCAATGTTAGCCTCTTGTATTTTCTTCTTCCTGTGTAAGAATGGGTCTATTAAGGTTTGGGGACCAGGTACAATCATATAAATCCACTCCATGTTAGTGTTTGTATTAAGTAAGGAATTCTTCTGACCTAGTTATTTTGTGTTAAATTCAACATCAATTAATTTATCTCTAATATGTACAAGTTTTCTGTTCAAATTTTCTTCATTTGTCTTCTACACTTCTCTAATGTACTAGTTATTTAATATAAATTCCATCCATTAATTGTTTAATGTACTGCCCCAATGTACACTTTTAAACACACATGATATACACAGTTTTATATGGACATTTCTGATTTATGCATTCTTTTATACTAATTTGATAACTACATTCTGTTTTATGTGGATTTTTAACCAGAAAATATCAGATACTATAGAACCCTGTTGTGGCATTTTCACAGATCACATTAATTTACTCCTGTAGAAATCTGTGATAGATTCTGTTTACATCGCTGCCTTTAAAATGCTCATCCTCTATTATTTTTTCCCATGGATATTGGAAATTTCTGAAATTTTATATTATTATGAATCCCATATTCTCAAAATCCTCTTTTCTGAATGTTGTATTGGGTACTCTGCATGCATAGCTGTTCTTTGACATTGTTTGTTCTCCAATGATTGTTTTTAAAGAATCTTGTCACGATTGTATGTGTGGCCATATTAAAACTCTTTAGTGGGATATTTTGATGATGTGCAGGAATGAATGTGTAGAGCAAAAATAAATTCATATACATTCATATAGCATACAGCATGATAAATCTCATTGCAAGACAAGGCTTCATGGATTTAGAGACATGTAGGCCTGTACAAAATCAGTGTCCCCAAGGCATGGCTAACCAAAGAATGAAACTTTCTAAGCAGAAGGATTGCACTGGAAAGCCACAAAGGATATTTTGCTAGGAGGAGCATTTCTGTCCATACAAGGAACTTACTCTTTGGCATAGACTCTGGGCTCTGGGTCAGCCAGAGACAGTGCATGGGTAAAGTTCAAAAAGAACTCAGGTCCAGGAAGAATGTCTTCAGAGTGGAAGACCACTAGGAAAAGCTTGGATGAACCCAGGGCAGTCCTTGCTGGGTGTCTGAGATAACGGATAGTTCTTGACTCCATTTCAATATTATGAAGGTACAACACATTTTGGGTGGATTCAGGATTTGGTAAAAGAAAGGATTCAGTAGCTGGACTCTGTAATATGAAAACAACCTTAGAGAGGATTTTGGCTTTTTGATCAAACAAAAAGTCACTAATTTAATACTAATCGAGTATTACACAAACTGTGCTTCAAAATGACAATGGTATTTTAGTTTAAGGTGCTGTATGAACCCAGCCAACATCTTGTTAATGACTCCTAATTTTGTTTCTTTATTTATTTTTGTTCCTGTTACATTGGCTCTTAGATTGACCTTGGACTCAATTTTTGGAGCCTGCCTTTCTCTCTTGCTTAACCACCTGCTTGAACCTTCTGTGTGAGCCTTGGGCTGTTTATTGATTCTGCATTCCTGGACTTGTTCCTGGTTAGCTTGGCAGTCACCCACTAGACAGAACAGACTGTTAGGTAGAGGTACGTGTAATGAAAGGAAGCCACCAGAAATGCCCAGATGGAGGTTGCTCTAGAGGTTCTTCAAAAGTTAAGTATGGATAACTTTGTGAAAGAACTGCAGAATTTGTCTGCAGCTTGTGTAGTGTGTTTACCTGTGGTTAATCTAACCATGGATTACTCAGTTAACCCAGTTTTCTAGCTTTGCACAACATACTGAACCATCAGCTAACTACTTGGGCTGAACTGACACAACAAGCTATACTGAAATATGGTTAGACGTTCATGCTTTTCTCTGTGCTGGCACTGACGACTAAAATGAAACAGCTGTAGGATAGTTTTAAAGGATAGTGTTTGTGTGGGTGGGTGTGTTTTAATCTTAATTGTTGCTATAATTCTGAGCCAGAAGAGCTGTAGTGAACAGGTGGCAGCATGAAAACACATACACACAAAGTCACAGACTAGCCAATTTAAAACTAGAGAACAAAAAAATTGGCAATGCATGGTATGGAAGTGCTTAGAATAACCAACTTTATCATCCTGAACCTGGAGGCTTATTTCTGAATTCGTCCACCCGTATTTTTTGACACCTTTACTTTTTATTCATTTTCAGTGGCGCAAAGGAGTGGAAGATTTACTCTCCCAAACTTTTATGTTGCTCCCTGCTTTCACTTGACATCTCAGCTCTTTCACCTAAGATATATTGGTATTCACTCTAAATCTGGAGATACTGGAGAATTTTGTTTTGCTCATATATAGAAATAAACCCAGCTCGCACTGCCTAGATCAGTGTTTCTCAACCATGGGAACTTTAAGATGTGTGGACTTCAACTCCCAGAATTCCCCAGCCAGCAGGCAAATGGGCAAGTCGAATGTGACTGTCAAGTTAATTTTATATGGAAAATATCCAAGCTAGGTCATCATTCAGCCCACAAATGATGAGCCTGTGGCTGAACAGATTCTAGGTGGTGGGGGGTGGGGGGGACACATATTTATAGGTATACATGTCTGTGTGCTTGATGCAAGACAATAGATACCCATTTCCAGTAAAAACCAGTCTCACTCTTGCTCTGCAACACTGCCATGGGTCTAGTCAATCTGGGTTGTTGTTGCATTGGGGTGGGGTGGGGGGGAAGAAGAGACTTCTTTCAGAATGTCAGACCTAAGCAATTATCCTTAATGCGATAGAAAGCAGATGTCCTTTTCAAGCTATTAATCACAAGGGGAAGAGGTGGACAGAATCTTTGGGGGTGGGGGCAGGCTGAGAACTCATCATTGGTGTGCTACCAAGGAAGTGTGAGATTTCCACAGTCAGCAAAAATAATCCGTAGGAACTCCGGAGGAAATGTTGAAAGCAAAAAATTCAAAGAATCCTATATCGAAACCCTCACCAACTTTTCAAAAGTTCTTGGAATCCCCCCCACCCTTTATTAGCATCTATCCAAACTTCTGCCTGTATCCTGAAATGGAAACCTGGGTTCTCTTTGCAGGTCATGTTCCAAATGTTGCTATTCAGCTTTTAATGAAAAAACCCACTCAGTCTCTTGATCTGTCCCTTCTGATGTGCTAAATGGAGCCCACAGCAGCACGTTTTCTTAAACATAGTACTCCACCTGTGGAACTCCCGGCCTCTTGTATACTTGCTTAGCTCTTTTCTTGCTAATTTTTCATTTTTTCCCCCAGTAATGTTATTAAGAATTACATGAAACAGATAAAACTAATACAAAAAGAAAAATACATTGAGAATTTAAAAAAGAAATGCAGAACAAAATCCCCCTCAAAAAAGAAGGAAAGAAGAAACTTCCCCCTTCATCCCCAGTGAGTATATTCAACATTAACAACTTATCACTGTCTCTTAAAATATAACCAAATACTCTTCATTCCATACCTCACCCCACTCATTTCTAAATCTTCAGCCCTCCTTATTAATCAGCAAAGGTCCAGTAAAAAGTAACAGTAACCTAACAACATAACTATATAGTCCCACTTTCCATTTTATCAAAAAAGCCCTAATCCCTCTCTTTAATCGTCAGAATATCAAAAAATTAAAAATGATTAAACACTACCAGAAATAGTAACCCTTATTTATACATCAAAAATAATAACATAGATATTGCAAACTTGCTACTTTTTCAGAAGCCAAGTAAACAAACCACAGGTGTTGGTGCCCTGTTATTTCTGCAATAAGTAAAAAAAGCTTTTCCTTCTCCCGTTCTTTAATATGGCTGTTGTTCCCTTGCATTACAGGTGGTCCTAGTTCAATAATCACTCGTTCAGCAACCGTTCGAACTTACGACGGCACTGAACAAGTAGTGGTTACAATGGGTCCTTGTACTTATGGTCGCTGCAGCATCCCCGCGGTCACATGATTGTGATTTGGGTGCTTGACAACTGATGTGCATTTATGACAGTTGCAGCATCCTACAGTCATGTGATCATGATTTGCAATCTTCCATGCCAGCTTCCAACAAGCAAAGTCATTGGGGGAAGACAGCAGGAAGTCCCAAGTCGTGGTCATCTGAGGCCCTCATGTAATGACAGCAACTGGAACTGCTAAAACTGCTATTATCTCCAGAGAAAGCTAGGAAAGATCTATGTCTGGAACCGGCTGCCTACCATTATAGATTAGGGATATTTATTGTATTTATTCTTTGTCTTTCTACCCAAGCAAACGGGGCACCACAAGAAGATGCGCAAGTTGTGCGCAACACGGGGGTTGCCAAATTAAGTTTTAAAAATCAATTCTCCATTCCAAACACCAACCCCGTGTGCTTACTTATGTCAGATTTCACTTCTTCCACAGCGAGTTCTGTATATCAACTCGGAGGAACCGTACATATTGTGCAATCTGAAACGCAGCACTGCTATCAACTTCCAGCATGCCTATTGTTGCAGTTCTGGGAAGCTCAGCCTAACAAATATGAGGTGCACAAATAAAATAATTAAGGGGGGGAGCGGCAAAAAACCTTTTGCACAAACGCACCTTACAGGTCAGCGGTGGCCCTACAAGCCAGCATTCCAGGTGACTAGCAGAACTGAAAAACAATCCAAAAACATTTAAAACACATGTTAATGTTAAATAACAATGCAAACAGCCTGGTGAAAGGGATGTGCCTTTACAACTTTTCTAAACCCTCAGAAAGCAGAGAGCAAATCTGACTCTGGGGAAGTGTGTTCTGTAGCCTACAGGCAATACAAGAGAAGGTCCTTTACTAGAAAGATGAGTCACTGTAGAGAGGTAGGAAGATGACCTTGATGAAAATATGCAGGAACTATTTCCCAGACAACAGGGGCTGGAGCATTTTAAAGTCCAGAACTAAAGATAACATTCAGAAGTGACTCAGGCAGACAGCTTCCTAATTCACTGAAGGAGAAGGAGGTACAACGTATCAGGCTTGCAAGATTCTGTTCTTCTAGCCCATCTCAATAAAAGTAGTTTTAGCTTTCTTGTGGAGTTGATTTCCTGGTCTGGTTTTCCTTGTGGGACTGATAGCCTCTGAGACCAGGGCGTCTTCTTCAGCTCTCTCTCACATCCTAAAAGACCTACTCTTCACACATTTCTTTGTCGTTGGTGGTGCTGGCTGTGGCTGATAGGAATTAAAATCCAGCACTTCCATTGTGTGGCAGTACATAGTTCCTTGCGTCTGTTCCACCCATGTTCTCTACTTAACTTCCCTCACTGGCCAAGTGAAAAGCAAGGATAATGTCTGACCCATTTTTCCACAGCAAGGTTGTTGACTGCGCAGAGAAATGATAGTTAATGACATTGGGAACAAAGCACTATAAAAGTGGTGCTGGGTCTGGCAGTTTATGGTCATGCATCTTGAAATTTACCTCAGTGCTAAGGGGGCCATTTACAAAGATAAGAGCTTAATCCAGACATCTCCAGTGATGATTCTCTCCCACATGATAATAAATTTACTTTTATCTTTAATAATTCAGGAGGCACTGAGTGTTTAAAGGTTTGCATCTTCCCTCTTTTAAGAAATCTGAGGGTAATGCATGAAAAGAGTGCAAGAAATGTATCTCAACTGTTTGTATGTGTCTGAATGAATGTATGTATGTATGTGTGTGTGTGTGTGTGTGTGTGTGTGTATGTATATATATATATATATCACATGTACACACATATTCCCATGCATAATGAAGTCTTACAGACCTCTATGCAATAAACTATCACAAATGTCCCCCATTTTTAAAGGTGATAAAAAAAGCACGCACATGAATAACTGTATTTATCAATTAAATAGGAAATTACTCAACATTATAAGAAAATGGATGGGTTATGTCTAGAGGAAGGCCACTACATTGTAGACATCTTTTGCAGTGTAGGCTGTCCACAACTCCCTCCCCCTCCCCCTCCCCCTCCCCCTCCCCCTCCCCTCCCCCTCCTTTCCCTTCCCTTCCCTTCCCTTCCCTTCCCTTCCCTTCCCTTCCCTTCCCTTCCCTTTTTGCAGCCTTCTGAGATGACGCCATTGATGTTTGCTGGCAAAACATCACCTCTTAGGATCACAATTTCCTGCCTATTTTCTAATTAAGAGCAAACAACAGCAACAATTACAAAACTAGGTATGCAAGTTAATACTTGTAAAGGGAGGGAAGGGAGCAGAAAGGACAATATTCTTTACACTGACTGGTCCAACCAGGTCCAGCAGGAAGGGCATGCTGCAGACCCCGTTGCCTAAAGAATTTCGACTGGTGGGGTCTAGAAGGAGAGCTTTTTCTGCCACTGCCCCCACCCTGTGGAACATCGTGCCCCCCGAGCTGAGACTGGCCCTTGCTTTTTTGGCCTTCCAGAAGAGCATCAAGACCTGGCTCTGCCAACTGGCATGGGGACCCAATGGGGGTTTGCAGCACTGGGGATGGTGGGTGGCTTGAGGACACTCTCTCCATCTTTTAACACTGTATATGTCTGTAAAGATTTTTATCTTTTATTTCTTTTTACGTCTAAGCCTCCTAGAGTGACTTATACAGTGAGATGGGTAGCGTATACATTTAATAAATACATTCTCTAAACAAAAAAGTGTATAAAATATACTGCAAATGCAGTTGCTTAATTTGCATCCATCTGGTTAATGTTTTGGACAAAGCCTAGGAACATCCAAGTTCAAGTGCACTTTGGGCAAGTTACTCTCTCTTACTCCAACTTCCCTCACAGAATTGTTGTGCAGGAAAAATAGGAAGGGACGGTGCTGTATATGCCTTCTTGAACTCCTTGAGGAATGAATCAAGCTTATTCAATTAGAGAAAGGCACATTTATCCATATATATATATCTTCTGTTCTTTCTAGGAATGTCCATTGACTCTCTCCATTCACTGGTTTTAGTGAATGGAGAGAGTCAATGGACATTCCTAGAAAGAACAGAAGAAGATATTGAAGACAAAAGAATGAGCAAGAACAGCACAAAGCTGTAGATGTCCATTCTGAAAAGCCATGATTAGCATTTTAAGATTAGCTTCTCCTTACGGGGGGCTATTTGCCTTGCAAGTTTAACCTATTTATAACAGCTAAGCTGTGCTTCTCTCTCTTCGTTCTTCTCCTTCTCCTTTATAGAATCTCAGAATTGGAGAGTTGGAAGGGATCATCTAGTCCAGCTCTCTGCAACACACAGGAAAACCACTTCCACCATCCCTGAGAAGTGCCTGTGCAGACTTTTCTTAAAAACCTCCAGAGGTAGAAAGGCCACCATCTCTGTAGGTTGACCATACCACTGTTGGGCACATCTTATTATCAGGAAGTTTTCCCTTAAATTTAAATAAAACTAGGGATCTGCAAGTTATGCCTGTTATTTCTGGTCCTACTTTCTGTAACCCTGGAAAAAAGCCCCTGACCAGCTTCTCTTTATCTACCTGCACACAGCTATCATGTCTCCCCTAAGTCTTTTTTTCTCCATATGGAACATCCTGAGTTCCTCCAACCTGTCCTTGTTGGGCACGTTCTCTAGCACTTGTATCACCATTGTTGCCCTCCTCTGACCCCTCCCAAACCTGTCGATCTCCTTCTGAACAAGTAGGGCCCTTGCCTCATTTCCATCCAATTTTGTTCCCCCTTTCTCATTCCTTTTCCAGTGCAGTTACCCCTCCCCATAATTCACTGCATATTGAATAGGATATCTTCCCCCCTGCCCCGAACTGTTTTCTGTTCAGGTAAATGTAGTGTAGGATCCAGCAAAAGGTCCTTTCCATACACAGTTCTTCATTTGGCTAATTTGTCCCACGAAGGCCTTCTTGAGTCTGGCTCCTTCCAGATATGTTACTAAGATCACAAATCTTCTTCTACTTATACCTGTCATAATATACACTTTTGGGGACACCAATTTTGTTCTTTTGGTTGATTAACATACGATATACACGTCCATGTATTTCTCACCCACCCCTAACTTAGAACTGCAATAAGAAACCAACTCTATAGAAAACACACCCACATATCCAGTGTTTGTGCTCAGAAAGAGAGGATGCAGATTTCCAGCCTAGAATTCAGGGGGCAAGTTTCAAATTATTATTCCTTATTTTTAATTAAACTCTGTTGGGAAAAAATTGCCAAGCTATTTGAGAGGGCAGAAGGATTGTGTTTAGACTAGAAAAATATGCGTTGATGTCTTGCTTTTTGCTCTTCATACGTATATGGTCATTCTAGGAAGTGATACAAAAGACATGTCATCAGCAAAAATCCTTTGTTCTGGGAGCTTGTAGGGTATTTCAGCCATTAAAGCAATGAAATGGAACTTGCATTATCACCTGATACAGTGAATTAAGTACATCTAACCTTCTTTTGCCTGCACAAGATTTTTAAAACCAATTTCAAGGGCTATCTGGGTTTTGACTATGAATAATACTTACGCTACCATGGATCCACTGGGAATGAACAACCCAAATGTCATACTAGCGATTTGTGACCAAAGTCCTTTACATTTCCAATGGAGAAGTTGTTTCCATCTCCCTTAGGATAACACTCCATGTTATTATAATGGAAGGAAACACGAGATTTAAATAGCAAAGAAGAAAGAGAACCAGTTTGTTGTAATGGTTAAGGCGTGAGAGCAGAAACTTGGAGGCTGTGAATTCTAGTCCCTCCTTAGGCACGAAGCCAGTGGGGTGACCTCGGGCCAGTCCTTCTCTCTCAGCCCTAGGAAGAAGGCAAGGGCAACCCACTTTTGAAATCTTGCCAAGAAAACTGCTGGGACTTCACACCAAGAGTCAACACCAACTTGAAGGCACCAAAACAAAACAAAACAAAACCTGAAGCTAACATGCAAACTGTAATGATGATCTATTTACAGATATTTGGTATTTTGTAACGATGGAAGAGGAACCGCTACCCATTGAAAAGTTGAGATCCCATATTTCCCTGGGAGATGATTCACACCATAACAGAGTAAAAGAAGGAAGAGAATAATACCCAGCCATTTGTTCTAAGGCAACAGTAACACATGCATATTCTTGCTCCACTCTTTACCCATTTTCTTTTTTTCTTTTTCTTTTTCTTTTTTTTTGCAGAAACCATAGAGTTTAGTGCTGCCTCAGCTCTTTCATTCTGGCTGTCAGTAAAGGTAACAAGAGATTTGTTTCAGTATATTAACTTTCCAAGAGGCCCATAGCGGAATAGGTCTCTAACCTTTCCTCAGATGTCTTTGTCCAAGGTGAATGACAAAGAAGACAATAACATAATAAAGCCATAATTAGGTAGGATGCCAAGGTTGCGCCTGAAGCAGGAAACAGTTGGGTGGTAAAGGGGGGGTAAGAAGAAGGATACCCATATGAGTTTTAAGCGGGTTCTAACTTCAGATGCAACTCTTAAGGGCAGGGCAGGAAAGGTCTGAGAGCTCGGATAAGGGCAGAAGAGTCTGAAGCTGGCAGCTGGGAAACCAGGAAAGCAGATGTTGGATTACAGATGGCACGGACTTCCTTTGGTCTCTTTCAACTGCGCACCTGGGGAAGGTGTTAGCATAATTCCAGTCACTAGAAATGACCTGACCCCATCTAATCCCTTTCAAGGCCTCCCTGTAATGACTGGCAAGTAGCCAAATTCCTGACACAGGACCTCTAAGAAGACTAATTTACTTATTTATTTAATCATTAAAGTTGACGCAGAGAAATTATTCAGTTGAAAAGATTTTCAGGGTGGCTTACTTGAGCTTGGTGTAAACAAAGCAGTTCTTACCCAAAGACATGAATCAAAAAGACTCTGTAAAAACAAGGATGAGAAAGAAAGAGAAAGCAAGCAACTGATTAGATACTCATTCTAAGTATGCCCCCACCACCAAAAGGCACATGAAATCAGGTAAAGGCCTTGACTCAGTTTCTCAGAAGAGATGAGAGAGAAATTGTTAAGGGAAAAATCTTGTTCCTCCCTTAGCTGCATCCTGATGGAAGGACAATGATTACAATAATGAATTTGAGTATTAAATAATTTCAATTATTGCTCCCACTTGAGAAATCAATCGCAATTATATATATAATTTTTTGTCAAATTTCTTCAGAAAAAAGAGAAATTTTTGATGACATTCTCAAGATTAGGACCCAGTTGATGACAACAGAAGCACCACTACTGAAAAAATCTGGTGGAAGAAGGAGTACCCATCTGATGTCTTATCTTGGGAAGAAAAGTTGTACAAGAAAAGACAAGAAATACACACAACTTTGGCCACTTGGCCAACAAATAAATACAACAACTTCCCACAAGAATCATTACCCAAATTCTGTTCTCCTTTGAAAGAGTTGATAAAATGAGAACTTTTACTGAATTAAAAAAATAGACTATTTATCTGCCTAGCAGTGATGGACCAGTGTCTGTCCCCAAATTGGTGAACTAGCTTCACAGTTCTGTGACAACTGACACCAAGCTCTTCCTAATTCAAACCGAGTGTTTAATCTATATATTTCATCCTAATGGCTTTTGGCTGAAATTTTAGGCTAAAAGAAAATGAAGATCAGCACCTGTCGTGAATAAGCATGATGAAGACATGGTGTAGGCCATGTGCCTACAGTAATTCTTTATGTCATCTTCATAGCTTGAAGCCAAATTTGGAGGACATCGTCTAATAATGGGCATGAATGTGATCTGTGAACAAAACCAACAATTCATCTTTATTTACTTTTGAATTTTCCACAAAACCAGATGTGCTCAGAATAGCTTACAACACACAAGGAAGTAGGAACCAGGAAGGTTTGTATGGGTCTGTTAGAATAAATTTCATGTGCTAAAGGACATACTTACAGGCAAAAATGGACAGGCAAGCCTGGGCCAACCCTGGTGTGTTGCAATGCGTCACACGCACATTCATTCCATTCCATCCTATTTCTGCCTCTTTCTGCAGTTTTTTAGGTACGAAAAAATGTGTGAAAATCCAGTTAAATAAATGCATGCTTTTGAGATACTGTCTTACAAGATGTATAATTTTAAATACGTTTAATCCTAAAGTGTATGTTTTAAATATATATTTATTGATGGAAAACAATGCTCTGTCCATTTTGTTCTCAGCGGACAAGCCGCCTTGTAGAATTTGGAGAAGTTCAAAATCCAAAGAGCGACTATATAGATGGGGCGAGATCTGGTGCCTCGTTTCAGAATGTATAAAGAAAGAATTCTTCAGATATTCTTCAGAGGAAGGTTCTCCTCCTCTTTGCCAGATTTGTGCCCAATGCAAAAGCAAAACGAAAGATTCAGCAACCTAATCTTTCATTTTTCATAGATGGTAAAGAGATTGAACTGAAACACCATCCAGTTCTCTGGAGTCGTATCAGCCTAATAATATGTTGGTTCTCCATGAGGTTAATTAAAAGGGCAGACACTGCTGAAATTTGAATAGTGCCTACCGTTAAGCAGTAGAAGAACTATATCATTGGATCTTACATGCTGTCTTGGGTATGCACAAAGAGCTCACCCAGATATATGCGAGAAAGGCAAAGAGAGTTGCACAACGTAGCTTCTAGGACTTAGTCATTAGTGTCAGTTTGAGGGACCTATGTTTAGAAATGTTTTCAGACAGTTGAGGCTTCTCTCCATCTGAAGTAAATTTTTGAAAAAAGGCTAAGCCCTGGATGTGAACTATGGATTGCATTTTCCTAAGTTGTCTCATGTTGCCATGGAAACATTTGAAAATGGTGGCAGGGATGGCATGACACCACTATATCCTTGTGCATAAATGGAGTTCTTCCCTCCCCCTCCTTTCACCTCCACAAGATCATAATGGAGAGTTTTAACTGAGCAGACCTTTTGTACTTGATAAAATATTTAGTTGGTTGTAGTAAATATTCATTTGTCTTCCTTTCACAACACTGGATACTTTCGGCTATTAATGGTTCTGGTGTACGTGTGTGTATGTGTGTGCGTGTGTGTTGAGCACAAAATCCTATCTTTCATAAACAAAATGAGCTCATTAAAAATAGTTCTGCTAATCAGCCAGATGGCCAAGTGATAATGTAAATATTGGTTGTTTAATTGGTTGACCTGCTTGACACATCCTTCTTTTTCAAAGATCAAATGCTAGTTTGATAATTTATAAATTTCAGGAAAATATTTTTTCCTCTTTTGTTCATAGTTCAACCTGATACACTCAGATTGCTTTTTTTTTTTAATGGTTGCCCATCCTTGTAGTTACAGAAGCTGTAAATACATTCTAATACATTTTAATATATTCTAAGAAAGCCGTGCTCTTCATCCTTCAAATGAGAGTATGTAACAATTAAGCACTGCAGCACAAACATTTTATAATTATTTGAGGGGTAGAAAGGAACTCATAAAGACATTTTGGAAGGCATGTTTTCTTTTAATTGTTTTATTAGAACCAAATACAAGTTGATCAGCAGCCTTTACGTTTTTGAACTGTTTGTGTTTTAATGAATATAGTCATTTTGTGTCACCGTTGTTTTTGTAATAATAATTAAAATAAATCTGGTGGCATGAAAAATGCATGAATCTCTTGACAGAACTATCCTCTGGTAGAACATCCCCCACTCCCTATGACTGTGGTACCAAAATGCATATGCAATTATTTATGATAAGGATCAGCAACCCTGGGTCTTTTGATATTTTGGAATACAACTTTCATCATCCTTTCTTATTAGCTGTTAGGGCCATGCAAAGTCTTTAAAAGAGATGCCATGTCAAAGCATTGGCATTCTCTGGAAGGTTTGGGCAGAAGCTTCAAACTGGTCTTTGCTGGTTGTGTATGTATATGCATGCACGGGGCAACCTATGCACTGGGAGTGCCACCACAGCAAAATGACCATGCATGAACACATACAGAGAGGCATAGAGTCAGGGACCTCTTCTGAAACAGCCACATGATCACTCTTATAATGTTTTCAGGAAGGATGAAGTGTTAGCTCTAACATGCTTTGTGAAATACTAAAACAGTTGGTTGGCATCAGCCAATTTAGCATCATGGTTAAGGCACCAGGCTAGAAACCAAGAGGTGAGTTCTAGTCCCACCTTAGGTACAAAGCCAGTTGGGTGACCTTGGACCAGTCACTTTCTCCCAGCCCTAGGAAGGAGGCAATGGCAAACCACTTCTGAAAAACCTTGCCAAGAAAACTGCAGGGACTTGTCCAGGCAGTCGCCAGGAGTCAAAACTTGACTTGAATGCAACAAAAATAAATAAATAAATAAGAGAGAGAGAGACAGACAGAGAGAGAAAGTTAGAGATAGAGAGAGATAGAGATAGAGATAGAGACACACACAGAGAGAGAAAGAGAGAGAGAGAGAGAGAGAAGATTGGATAACCATTTGTCTGAGATGGTATGAGGACTCGTGCCTTGGGCAGAGGGCTGGACTAGAAGACCTCCAAGGCCCCTTCCAAGCCTATGATTCTATGATTTTAGTTAGTTCTGAATTATGGAGGTGCTGGTGCTTGTTCTGTGCCTTTTCTAAGATGCTGCTGGAAATCGTAGAACCCACCAATCGAAGCCAGGGGTAGAACTGCCACACAATTTTGGCTAAACCCAACTGAAGACACAACTGAAAGTAGCTGCTTTTCTTGCTGGGACAGGAGAAATGAAGACACCTCAAAGTCTACGAGGTAGGCCTATACTACGCCAGACTGAAATTGCAGACACTGTTGGCATATGAGTGAGCAGCATCTCAGACTTTAATTAAATGCCCTCAGCATTTAATCCCTAAAAATGTAGACAACTTACAAAGAATAGCCAATCCATATGCATATCGTCCCATATATCAGTGCCTCCCACCCACCCTTTGTGTTTCCCAATCAAGTCCAGACTTTCATGTTGTCCTATGGGTTAAATATGTTGCTATTACTAGTTAAGACAGACTATCATTTGGAGTAAATTGCAGGCGTTGCTTTTAAAGAGATGGATTCTTACTTCCTGCTAAGCCATAGTTTGCTTTAGTCATGGTTTGTGAACCGAGGCATAATGCACTGGATTAAGTGCTTCTAGCAGGCTTGATTAGGCAATTTGTTAATGAGCCAACACAGCACGCTAACATAAATAAATTGATGTGGCGTATTCATTATTATCATCCTCCCTCCATATAAATGGTCCTCTTAGTTTGTTACTTTTAGAAATCCTGACTTGCATATAAGGAGAAACACACACACACACACACACACACACACACAAAGAGACCTCAGACTTGCATCTAACACATTGCTAGTATATTGGGATTTTCTCCAAGTCCAATTTTCTCTTTTTTTCAAGAGCCCTGGGACTTAGTTATGGAAAGTCTTCCAGGAAAGGTAACAGGTCTTGTCTGTCAACCTCTGCACATCTTCATTCTTGCTTGACATGATCTGCAGATCACCTTTTGAAAGCTGTGTGAGAAAGAAGCACCATCCATAGCTTGTAAGGTGGACACAATAGGGCCAGGAGCAAATACTTGGTAGACAGATATCCTTGCCTTCATGGGATAGGCTGATTAGATTAGAATGCCAACCTTTCACTTTGGAGAAATGTTGCTTTCGATTCCAATGTTTCGGGTAATGCAAAACGTAATGGGAAATAAGTCAAAAGCATGCTATCGCCACTAACAAACCTAAATAAATAAATGCTGCCAAGAATAACTAATCCAAAGTCAGGGCATTTTGGAAAAGTGTGGAAGAGACTTCCAAAAACATTTTGCAGTGTTAAAGGATGTTGTAATGGAGTCATTTCCAGTGTTCTTTGGAATTTAGAACTCTCACTGGAAATACCTCCCTGTACCATCACCACCAGTAAGGATTTTTGGAAACCTATCAACTGTGAGAACAATCTGGATCTGGCCTGCATTGCAGATTGTTCTAAGCTATAGTGTTGTTGGATACGTTTTAATTGAGGATGTTATGGGAACCCAGTCAACTGGGGCTTTTCGTATTGTTATTCTGTAAATTATGACTAAGTAAAGATTGTTCTAGGGCTTGTCAGCTCTTGAGAATTAAGGCATTAACTTACTGGAAAGTAGTTCTGTATATTCGTAGATCTAGTTAATAATGAGGTGTGCAAAACTACTCATATTACCTGCTGCTGTGATTCCAGATAGACCATTATGATGCATCTACTGTGACTTATGCCCTTGTCTGATCTTGAAAAGATAACCAGGGTCAGGCTTCATTAGTCACTGGATGGAGACCACCATTAAATCCAACAGCTGCAATCTAGACCAAGAAGTTGGAAAACCATCTCAGAAGAAGGCATTGATTAACAGCTTTGTTGATGGGTTTAGGTGTTGTGTACTTTTATTTACTGTATGATATATGAGCCTCCTCCAATTTGGTTGCATTCTTCAGGCAAAACCTACTGGGCATAACAATATTATTTTCATTTTTTTTTCCCTAGATGAACTTGGCCAAAGTAATTTATGGCAAAGACAAATGATTGCAAAATGTTTTCAACTCCCGTATCAGAATATTTCCAGGAAACGTCGCTACTATCATTCCCCTTCAGTACATTTGTGGTGGAATTTAATGAACCCCCAGGTTTAGAGGTTTTGCAGAAGACAAGAAACCTCCGTGGTGTGCATTTTTTTCAAAAAAAAGCTTAAAGATGTGTAATGTCAGCACAAAGGAAAGGCCTTTTAAAATTCACTATGATGTTTTTGGGCAGAACTTTTGCAGTTGTGTGCCAATTACTCGAGACGTAAGCTTTCAAAGCACAATCTCTTCCCAAACATTTAAAATGTTTAAGGTATTCAGTATTAAAGGCCACTTATGATACTATGCAAATTCCCCAGGGTGGCCAAAACACATGATGGGAATATGCATAAAGCATGAGGCCGGGACATCAGGCTGCCAGAAGAAAAGGTATACCACAACTGTACTAAAAGTGGCTTCTTTGCACTTTTTTCAGCCTTCCTCGGTCTATTTTATGGTAAAAGGAAAAAAAAAATTTTTTATATGTATTTCCTCCTAATGAGAAGATTGTAGTGACATCCTTTGTGAATGGAGTGTGAGGGTTTTACATTGATTTAGAATACTATAACTTTTTGATTAGTCAGTTGACCATATCGAAGTAATAGGCATCAGACACAATTAGATACTGTAAAATTAGATAAGATAATATAAAATAAAATAAAATAAAATTAGGAGATAAAATAGAGTCAGATAAGATAAAATAAAGAGAAAAGAGTGAGACGAAACAGTGTAAGATAAAACAGAATACAGAAACGTAAGATGAGGGCTAAAATGCAAAACAGTATGTGTTTAGATGAATGCATCAGCTTTACGTACAACTCCAATGTGTTCTATAAAATGTGTTCTCAGTTGAACAGCCCTGACTATCAACTTTGCAGTTCGAATGACTACATATGTGTTTGTCCCTTGAAGGAAATAAGATAATCCTTTGGTTTGGTCCCAATAGGTTGTTCTGTCAAGTAGTGTCTGTCTTGCTGGGACATATAGTTGGACATGGGCAACATCTTCTCATTCTGGTGCTCCACAACACAATCTCTGAGAATATGAACTTGGTGGAATCATCCATATTTGATCAAAGAACGCAGCTGCTTGAATCTTGCTTTGGGAAGGGCTATCTGATGGTACTGAGTCAGGTATTTTTCTGTTTGAAAAGACATATTATTCTTGGCCAGGCGTTTCAACGGCCTGACGTTTGCAAGTGACTCAGTGTTGGTTTGGGAGTCAACGTCCCAGACTGCACTGATTTAGTGAAATGGTAGTCAAGGTGTGGTATGTGAGTGTCCTGTCTTCAACTGCACAGTCTTTCCCTTGGCAACTACAACCTTCCTAGATGCCCAGGGAGATCTTGTGAACGAACCCACCTCCCACCCTGGAGTTTTTTTCCAGATAAGAAAATGGGAATGACCAGGAAGGCTGCAGATGGGTAGAGTAAATCTTAGCTTTCTGAAAGTGCTTGATTTATTTGATCTCTCCCCCGCCCCAAATACTCACAGAATGGCCTGAAAACAGCTTTGATATCCTCAAATCCTCACTTCTAGTGAGTGCATCTGTGTGGATTATGGAAGTGCCTTCCCATTGCCTTCTTCTGTTTTTGTTTTGTTTTGCTTTGTTCTTTCCAGTCCAACCTGCAGTTGTTGCATTTCATGGTGGTCTCCCATCTAGAGACTAGCCATTGACCCTGCTTAGTGTTTCAGGATCAACCAAGAGCATAAATCACAGAAGACACATCCTGTTTATATGTCTGAATGTACTGGCAAGTTTCAGCCATCTGAGCTAGGAGTCCCAGGAACTCCAGATAGACATAAGGAAAATCAAATGGTTGTACAATAAGTAAATGTCTAGCATCTTGCCCCAGGAACTCCAGAGCATGTTACACCCTAGACAGCAGGCAGAAACATGGATCCAGATTGGGTCTCTGCAGTGAAAGCAACTAGTGAGGCACATCAGACAGAACAGTAGTCAAGATTCGAGAGGACTGGAGAGAGATAAACCCAAAACAGCCTGGAGTCCTCAGGTAGAAGTCCCTCTACCGAAAAGACAAACCAGCCCTATTCCTGCCTGTATTTCCGTTCCTAAATAGCTGTGCTATCAGTCAGGTTGCAGTCTGTCAAAGGGCAACAAGTATTGAGGTCAAAGCCAGGAAGATCTGGCCGAGCACTTTCATCCTAGCCCACCAGAAATCCAGTCTATGATGTGGGTGTCTGATTTTGTTTCCATCAGAAATGTAGAACACCATATAAAGCCATTGAGCTTTGCAATGAATTATTTTGCTTGGGTCGTCATCCGTATCTTTATCTCCCACCCCCCTTTAATTTTTTTTTTTTCTCTTTCTGTCTCTTTCTCCCTCTCCCTCTCTCTCTCTCCCTCTCTCTTTTTTTCTTTTCTCACTCCCCCATTTTTAAACCCCCCTTCCCTGGTCAGTCTTGTTCAAAAGCTTTGTTAATTGGCCACCACAAAAAAAATGGAAGTTTCATACATACTGACATAATTAATGAAGAGGCAGGCAGCATGTTCCACCAATTAACACCGCAGGGAAAAGCAAAATTGGCTTCCTCCTCACACGTTGTGCCAGAGTTAAGGACTGTAACACACAGCAAATAAATAGATGCTTTTAATGAGCTGGAAGATTGAGTCGAGATGCTCAGAAAGGATGGTTGGTAAACACTGCCAACTATTTAGACTGTTAAGAGTAATTGATGAGCTTAGTTAAAAGTTTTAGGTGGTGGGTGGGGTGAATTGATGGAGGGGGATTGCCAGGGAATGTAGTGTACTTTTGCCAGTTTGTCACAACTGCCACCCTGGGGTCCCAGGAAGTCTCTTTTCAGTATTAAGATCCTAATCTAGAATCCAGGATAAAGAGCTAGCCCCTTCAAACATGACTTTTTTAGATGGGTTCGTCTATGTTCTTGCAACAAATGAGGATATCAAACAAGTGTATCTGTCTGACAACTGTGATTGTCAAGTGGTGTGAATAGAGCTACTTAGTCTCAGGCTGGGCAACTGAAAGGGATGGAGGTTTAACTGTTGCCTGTTCAAAGGCATGTTCCTTAAATGGACGAGAAAGTTCTGAGGAGGCCCTAGGATGGGTGAGAACGTCTCTTTGGAGACAGTTTTGGATTTAGGGCGGTTCATCTGGGTATCTCAGCACCGTTGTTCTTGGAATAGTTGTGGGAATCCGGGTCAATAATTGTGCTTCTATGCATGGCATCATGACTCAGTTCATCTTCTGCCATCGGAGTCAGTAGCCAACTTGTTACCAGTAGCCGGGCCAAGATTCAAACACTGGCTTCAGAAGACTTTGCAACCTATTATAAAATAGTTGCTGAACTCAGTGGATAAAATAACGCAGAAAGGATTTTCTCAAGGCTGGAAACTGGAAAATCACCTCCCTCAACAGTATGTAGACCAAAGCAAGATGTCCCACCCTACAGGAACTTTGGTGTTACTATCTGCTCCTCCATGTGATAAATAATAAGGATATGGTGCAAACAGTGATGATGGCAATATGAAAGAATAGCCTTACTTTTCTCACCTTTGTGTATCTTGTCTGAAAACACCCTTGTTCCACATTCTTCAGAATTGCAACCTTCTGGTCAATACAGAATTAATGAGCTTGAACTGTTCATCTGTTCTTTTGCTGTGGAAGTAGTAGAGGTGCCATCTCTGATCACTAATAAATCCATCAGCTTTGAAGGTTTTCCTTCTCACTTCTACTGAACTGTTAGTATATGTGACAGCCCATAGTTCTGTCACAATGAATTGTTCCCTGTGGAAAGGTGGCAGCTTGGGAAAGTGACAACTTAATGGAAGTTAAAACACGGTAATGGCAGCCTGTGGAGGAAGAAGGCCATTCAGAGCAAGTATCCCAGTGTTTGAGTATATCTCTTTGCACTGCTAGATCCAGGTGAGATATTGCAGCTTTCCGGAATAGAGTATTTATGAGAAATATAATCTAGTGAACTCAAAAGATTTGGTGTGTCTACCTCTATGTTCTACAGGGTAACCATCTTTTGAAATACCTTTATGCCAAAGTTATATAAACAGACATGTTCACCTTCCAAATAAAAGAAAGGTAAGCATCTTGTAGAGGGAATAGGGAATGGCCTTGAAGGACAGGAGGAAGAGCTGCTAGCAAGGCAATGGCCAGATAAGGGGGGCTTGAGCCCGGGCAAGAAACTAACTTGAGAAAACATCTCAGACAGGCCCCGTTAGTTCACATAAAGATAAAGACAGGAAGGGAGGGGGGAAACACATTTAGACTTGCAAGATTCTGTTACAATAGCTGTTACAATAACAGTAGTCCTGACCTATATGAGATTGGTTTCTTAGTCTGGTCTACCTTGTAGGGCTGACAATTCTGGAGGGCTCTGTAAGTCATCGAGGGGACTGAACAAGAATGACAGAAGCCAACACAGGAAACCTCCTCTCTCAAAATCATTAGTCTTAACTTAAGAAGTAATGTCCTGTGTATGAGTTGAGTCAAGTAAGGTTTTTGATCTGGGGAGGAGATTCTGTTTCCCCCCATATTACGTACATTATTTTTTCAAAGTAAGTCTGATATTTTATATCAGGAATCCCATCCCAAAATTCTGAGAAGGCTCAGAATGAGTGGAAATGCAAAAAAGGCAAACCATTTATTGCTTCTCCTCTTGATTCTGGAAATGAACATTTAGTAAGCTGTTATCAAAATGTCCCATGACTATCAGATTCCAGGAACTAAAGATGGAAGGATCTGAGTCAGATAGATCTGGGAAAATGAAATTATCCATTTTTATTCATCAGAGAATAAGACAGTACAAAGAACAATAAAAAAATCACATATTTGACTGGTGTCCTTTGGAGTGTCATGTCTCAGCCAGGACCCTAGGAATTATCCAAATGATATTGCAAGATATAATATCTGCCCAAACGAGGTAGTTTGCTTTTCGTTTTTGCAAATCTGCGCTTGATATAACTGAAATCAACTCAAATCAGTCTTTATTAAAGTCATAGACCAGCATAGATATTGCTGTAATATTTAGTTCATATTTAGAAATTATTTAACCTGTTTGTTATTTTGCCTAATCCACCAGTATCTATAAGGATGACTTTTCCATTATCTACCCATTTTTGCTATTTCCCCCCCTATTTTTTCCCTTGATTCTGCTATCCCTGGGTATCACCGCATCTACCCAAATTACTTTTTTCTTTTCTTTTCAACTATTGGTATATCTGGGGGAACTGTCAGTTTTTATATAAAAATCCTATCAAATGTTAACTTCATCATTTTCAACATTTTTTTTTTTCAAATTACGATCAAACTAAATTTTCAAAACTCGTGAATTATAATTTTTGTGAAGATTTCAATGGTGCATAGTGACTACTCTGTCATGACATTGTTTATAGCCAATCTCAGCAATTTTGCTACATCCACTTATTATGTGATCCTTGATTTCATCTTTTTCTTTACAAAGTTTGAATTTACTGCTATTTGATACATGTCAATTCTTTAAGTTCATCACATTTGCTTGTAATGCTTGTTCTGAAGCTGCAGAAATCAATCCTTCTGGTGGTACAAGTTTCTAACCATTACCAATTGCTAGTTTTGTCCACTCTGTTTTCATTTTCTTTTATGAAATGGCCTTGCAATGGATTATTATTGTTGTTGTTATTTGATCAGCAGTCTTCCTCTACCTTAGCAGCATCTGTATATGTTGCTTTTGAACCATACACCTCACTTTAACCTTCATTGCCTGGAAATTATCATAGTTAGTTTATTACCCTGGGGCTTCAGGCCGGAGAAGACCGATCAGGATCTTCTAATTTGCATGCACTAGGATAAAGTTACAGAAGCCGCCTTGTATTCTATGATCAGATTCGGCAGGCTGTACAGGTAGTCCTCACTTAATCTCCACTCGTTCAGCAACTGTTCGAAGTTATGACGGCACAAAACGGGTCCTCATAGTTGCGGCCATCACAGCATCCCCGTGGTCATGTGATCACGATTCAGGTGCTCGGCAACTGGCTCACGATTATGGCACTGCAGCATCCTGCAGTCACATGATTGCCATTTGCGACTTTCACTGCTGGCTTCCAACAAGCAAGCTCAGTGGGGAAGCTGGCAGGAGGTCACAAATGGCAATCACGTGACCATGGGACACTGCAACCGCATGGGATTTGCCTAATGATGGCAACTGGGACTGCTGGAACTGTCACTGTAGATCAGTGTGGTCACGCCTTACGACTGTGTTGCTTAGTGACAGAGTTCCTGGTCCCAATTACCTTTGGTAAGTGAGGACTACCTGTAATATGGTCCAGTGGACAATCTGCTCTGGGGACAAAATGCTACATATTACATCCCAATTAAGTTTGTCACTGAGAAAGAATTGTGCTTAGATTCCCTAAAATCCAGCATCTAAATGAAGACCCCTATTATCCTTCTTCCCCAAATCTTTAAAAACTAAATGAAAAACAATTTCCAGGAGTTAACCTATCTGAAACAGAAAATTATTAGTCCTTTCAGACAACCAAAATGTTGGTCTTTAAGACAACTGAGGCCAAAATGTTGGTCTTTAAGACAACTGAGGCCTGAAAGTTTATTCTTGCTTCTATAGCTACTGTGGCATTCAGTTTCTTTTCCCAGCTCCCCGCTTAGTCTATTATTTAAAGCAAAGTAATAACATTAATGGGAAGAGAACTGATTAATTACTAATTTCCTTTTTGTGGATTGTAAGAGTCCATCACTGCTCTGCTGGACAACATTCTATCTGCAAAGCTATGGATAATTCACTATATTATCTCCCAAAGATAAATTGTGGAATGTAGTTTATTTCTTGGCATGAAAGTAAAACAGCACGTATGATTGTGACCCAGCTCTGTTGACCCAATGATGTTTAGCCAGATAGATTCATAACTCCTGGTGGAATCAGCTGCAGTTAGAGATATTGAACTTTTACTGATGTTATTCTAAATCAATATTTGCATACCCCCAAAGCAAGCACATCATTATTCATTGTATTACAATTACAAGATCTGCTGTAGATCCAAATGAGTAAAATTTGGTTTCTCTTCGTTCCTCATTTTTTCAACCGTAACATCAGTTTATGATTTTAGCTCACACAAAAATCTATGCATATTGTCTTATTGTGTCTGTTAAGATAAATGTGGGCTAAGTCCTACATAGATTTACATCCAGGGAGTCAAAGCCATGAAATATGAACTGCTATTCCCGTGAAGGCTTCAGATTATATTCAGCATTCTTAAGATGGGATAAAAGGTTACCGTAGCTTTTTTGGCAAACAAAGGTCAGCGGTATAGCCTGCCTTCTTCTTCAACTGCCCCTTAAATTAATCTGCATGGCTCTTCTAACTGTTTTGGATGTGCAAGTCTATGATAATATGCCCTACATTCATATTTTCTGATATGTACTAAGTTAACACACACACACCCTTTTTTTAAAATCACACTGTACTTCCAACTGAACATAAAAGCTTGCATTTCAAAATATTGTTCCCAGGTACATAGAACTGAGTTTCCTTATTTTTTCAGAAGATTTCTGACATTATTTTTATGGGCTGGTTGCAGGATACTTTAATTCTGGTCAGTGACGCAGGGTGCAATAGAGAACAAGCAATCGTATTAAAAATTCCTCTCCTTCAATACCATTTGCTCCCGTTCAACATTTGATAGATTTAGTCAATTTCACTACAATCCTGAAGGAGGTTATATTGTTATATATTTATTCCAATCCCCCTATCATTCTGAAAATGTCTTTTTTTTTTAAGAGATAAAACCTGCAGTTGTTTTTGACCTACTAAAATGCATTCCCCATGATTCTTCAGGATGCAGAGGCAAATATTTTGGGGTTAGGGGGTTCATTTGGATATATATGTATATACTTAGAAATAATCATTATTGATCCAGGGAGCCTGACAAGGGGGGAGTCTAAAGGTACATTGTCTATTCCTGTTATGGAGAAATCCCAACGGCTGAAGTGGTTTTATTTCTATTAATGAATGTATCCTTTTAAGGATCAGTGTAAGGCTTTTCTTTCTATAAAAACAACTGGCATAAAACTGGTTTATCCATTTACTGTGAGAAGGTATCCGTTTGACCACCATAAGAAACAGCATCATGGACTAAAAAGGATTCCTGGTTGGGACCAGCATGGTCCTTCATAAGACCTTGTACAGAAATTAGATTAAAATTGGTTCCTTCTATCCAAAGATTGCTTTTAAAATCTGTATCTGACTTGTTAATTACCTAGCATTCTTTCTTTAATTAATAAACGGAGAAATTTGCTGAGCTCTGCAACGGGCTTTTTTTCAGGGAGGGAATAAAAAAGACTTTTAATCGTTTTTAATAAAATTATATAGAAAAAGAAAACGAGCCCCTAAGATTAATTGCAAGATAGTCTAAGCAATATTATGATTATCCTGATAAGGCATACTTTTTCTTTTCTTTTTTCCCTGCCCAATAATTTCTCCCTCCTTAAATATGTGCCCATAATGAAAAACTCAATTTCTAAATAGCATAATGCATCTCCACTGAGTTTTAAAAAGTGCTTTATCACTGCTGCTATACTTTTGACAACCAAAAACTATTAATCACTGTAGAGGCATGAATATTGATGGATGTATGAATGTTGATCTTCATCTACTCACGTCAGCTATTAGGAATCTCCTTAAATATAGCCGATTCCATGTGAATACGTGAAAGATTACCCTGAAATTAATTTTCAAAGAAAGAAAATTACAAACACAGGGCAAGTGTGTTGCAGTCCTGTGCAAGAAGAAATATTTCTTTAAGCCTGTGGAATATAATCAACCTGTGGAATAGGCTAGTTCAGGTTGCTTCAGAAAAGGAAATGACCAGTTCTTAGAGGAGATATCTATCAATGGCAACTAGCCTTGAATAATGACTGCTTCCACCAAGGATAGGGCAATCTACCTGTATAAAGTAGGTGGAGAGGAAGCATTAATGGAAAGGGAGAGGTATTTGTGGGCTTCTGTGATGTTTCTGGTCAGTCTAGGCCAGACCCAGCAGGATTCTTGTTATGTTCTCATACAGTGTCCAACCTGACCTCCTTTCAAACATAGGGTTGTCAATGACAGCTGAAACTAGTCCTGGAATACATATACCATATTTTTCCGTCAATAAGACGCCCCCATGTACAAGACGACCCCCACTTTTCCAACCCAAAATAAGAAATCCATATTTTAAAGATAGTGCAGAACACATTTTTATTTAGTAATCAGTTAGCATTGACCTGATACACTCGGTGGGAGGAGGTCCAAACCGTCTCTCTGCAGCTCTATTTCCAGGCTCTTTTGCATAACTGATTATGTTCAATCACGAGTGAAACTGCCGATAGCTCGTCTCTGCAGACAGCCTTCCTCTAATTGGTTTGTTCAGCATCAGCTGACGTCAGTTACATCAGGCTCGTGATTGGAGGAAGTCTGTTTGGGAGACAAGCTATTTCGCTCGTGATTGGAGGCTCGTGATTGGAGGAAGCCCGTTCGCAGAGACAAAGTATGGGCAGTTTTGCAACCGGGCGGTTCTCTCTTCGGCTGACTTCCTTGAATAAGACGCCCTTCAATTTTTAGGGTAAGGATTTTAGAAAAAAGTATCGTCTTATAGTCGGAAAAATACGGTATGTGACAGGCCTGCGTGTAGCAGGAGCCCTAGACAGGCCCATGAAGATGATCCTAATGATGATAGAATTAATAACTGCATTACCTATAAGATAAGATACCCCATTTCATTTTCAAAATTAATTGATTCTCACCTACCTACACAAGCCATTCTTTCTCTTCATGCAAACTACTCTTACACACAAACATACCAAACACACCTGTGTTTATGTCCTGCTTTCAAGCAGAAACAGCAACAAGAAGAGTTAGGGTGGAGATGGGATGGAAAGGAAGGGGTCACTGCTCTGGGTGAGAAGGGAAGAGAAGAAAACTAGAAGCAAGTGGTCAAAGGAAAAGTTAACTGGGCAGAGGAGGAAAGAGAAAAGAGAAAAGGGATTCAAACTCACTTGGCAAAAAGCCCCTCCCAAGCATTAGCTAATCTTCAAGATACTCTTCAAAGGCATCCTGGCTTTTAGCAAGGAAGTCTGCTGCCAAGTAATTAGCCCTCAATGCACAATTATTTGAGAAACAATCTTGCCTCCTTGTGGGGAAAATAGAGTAGTTAGGAGAAACGTCTCTTTGCTAAAATCCGTTAATAAAATCCGAATAGTTTTTAACATGAGCTTCAAAGGGGCGTGCTTGGATCTGTCTTGGGAAAAATTTGGGAGGGAGCAGGGGTTAACACCAAGATTAATACCAGACAAAATCAAGCAGTAAACAACAGCCTAATCTAGGAACTACCAAGGAAAAAAACCCACCAACACTGGCAGGGCAGATACAGAGAGCAAACCCCACTCCCTCCTAGCACTGAAGATGTTACCTAGCTGGGTCATGAAACGTTTGCAAGAAAAGAACCAAGCTCAGAGAACCCCAAGGACTCCACAGGTACCATTCTGGATCCCAATCTGATTTTGAGCTTTCATTTTTATAGGGACCCGTGGAGAGTCCGCATAGCAACGCATGTGTGAACAAGTAAAGGTTTGCCTAAATTAATAGTGGAGCAGAACTCAAGGCAGCGGCATCTGCATTTCTTCTGCAGATAATACTTTTTGTGTTTCAAAGCTATGCAAGGTTAGAATAATTGGTCTAAAATACAGATTTTATTGTGCATTTCTTTAAGAAGTATTTCATTGGAACCTGGGCAGAGTGACATATATACGTGCATACATACATGCATTCATAGATACTTACAAGACACCCACCTATAGATTTTGAAAGTGACAAGAGTTTTGAAATGCGTTCTGGAATATCAATACAGAAAAGTCTGTGTGCAGCCTTACAGTCAAATCCATTGTGTGAAGAAGATGCACAATTTTTAAAGAGAGGACATTTTTTTAAAAAAAATTATTTCAGTCATAGATCAGCATGCAACTAATAGCATAACAATCACTCTAAAACAGAAATAAAAATTTTAAAATTGCATCGATAGAATAAAATAAGGTAAAGGTGACACTATTAACATCAAATTACAAAGTACAGGAATTAAAACCTGAGAGAAACCTATAAAATTACAATCAGTTTTTAAATGAATAATCTAAATGCTATAGATAACTAAGACAGATAACTAGAAAAGGACATACGTTATCCTAGGATGTGTAAAACATTACAAGAATATAAAGCTATGCTAACTTATATTAAGTCTAACACTTGCTGAACAAATATTTTCAACAGCTATATGCTCTTTGTGGTATGTCCTGCTTTTTTTTAAAAAAAGTGTGTGTGTGTTTGTGTGTGTGTGTCAGTTTTGAGCCTATTTCTAGTTAAACTGTGAGTTATCTACTTTATATCTGGGTTCCCACATTGCCCAAAGCCATGAGGTAATTTATCTGTCTTTGACTAGTGCATTGCATGAACCCAGTCCTTGTAGACTGTAACCTTTGGTTAATGGCTTGAAGCAAAGTGTGAATTTAGCCAATTGTGGCTTATTCAACAAGCAATAATTAAAGAGTGGCTTAATGTGATTTGTGAAGCCAGTGAGTGTTGTTGTTTTTAAAGAAGGTATATCATTCTCCTGGATTATTGTGTTTTAATTTATTGTAACTGTGGGGGCTCCTTTGAGATGTCTATTTTAGAAAAAAATTATAGAATAGGAACATTCTTGAAAATAAGTAAGCTACCTAGCTTTTGATCTCAGATCAGCTATCAAACCATAAAGGAATGTATTCATTTAATCCCAAAGGAAGAATTTGTTCATAATGAAAGAGATGGGTACCTCCACTTCTTTGTCCAGTGTCCCAGAAGCTCCATTCAAATGCTGTTTCTGGCTAAGCTTTGAGTGACTCTTCATATCTTGATTACTTTTATTCTTTCCAGTAGGGACTTAAACTCAGATTTATCATGAAGGCAACCTTGATTGCCTTGTTAGATGACATATAACCTCCCCACAGAGGGGAAGTTTAGCTGTGTGTTAACTTCTAGAACTCTCAATGGTGTTGAAAGACTTAGCCGGAAATGGATAGAAGAAAAGGAGATGTTTGAGGAGAGTGTAACGGTGGACTGTTGGATGAGATGCTAGACAGACAGCCTTGGAAGAAAAAGAAGAAAGAAGATGTGCTATGTTCCTTGAGTGGAACCCATGGAACAGAGAAGGAAGTCCTCATTCCTAAAGGAGAAAAGCAGGAGGGGGTGCAAAGTCTCCTTCCTGACCTTAGAGGCAGGATGGGAACTGGTGGAAGGAGGGGATGGTGTTAAGGTCTGAAAGCCAAGAAGTAGTGAAGGAAGGAAAATCCCTTCTTGGAGTCCCTCCTGTTGGCCCTTCCAGGTAGCCCAGACAAGAAGCACAACCAGTACTAACTCTATCTTTATTGTAAGGTTACATTAACAGAAACTTGCAAGCCTGAAAGTATTTCTCCCCTCCTCTCCTTTTATTCTCTGGAAAACTAGGGAGGATCCCTTCTGGAATGTTTCCCACCACCACCCTCCTCTGTGTAAACACATGGAAAAATGTTACACTTTTGTGGCTTCAGTTGTTGGCCTTGTATTGGGCATTTTGGCATACTAGGAATTAACATTCGATACTCTTTCAAAATATTGACCATCCACTGTTGTTTTATCACAGATTGAACCTTAGATTTTTCTTTGGATGTCTCCAAAATTACTATCCCTTTCTGCTTCAAAAGTTCTTAGCCCTTGCCTGTCCAGTGCCATTTTCTTCAGGGGGTGGGGTGGGATTATTTATTGTAATATACAATTATAACGAGAGAGACACACCTTTTCTCTAATATACACACTGAACCTCATATCCACACTACTGTGGAATGGTCATCTGGATTTTCTTTGATGAATTTGTGTTGTTTTTAGAAATGGAAGCAAAAAACATCCAAGGGAAGACATCGTACTTTAGTAGTAGGTGACTATATTTACCTTCATCTAAGTTGGATAATGGCATGATCCGTTCAAAACAAATAAGTCAATTCCTACCAATTCTTAACCATCTCACCCTTAAACAGCTAACCTTTGAACCAAATGAGGAACAATTTATTCAGTTTGTAGGTGGAGAGGAACAGCCCAGAATTAATCTAACCACCCTGATATTGAATGTGATGGTATGATTACATGGCTAAACATGAGAAGCAGAAGAATAACGTAGATTAGTTCCTGCTTGGCACATAATCTAGAGGATATATCTATTTGCCATGATACATATGTAATCAGAAGGAAAATGCCAAGTTCTAGAGCAAATACTGGGAACAATAGGTTATATCTGTTGGCTGAGATCTTAAACTAGGCAAGCCATTGGTGTGTTCAACTAGGTTTATTCTTATGCCCATGCTGTAGTACTGCGGAAACAATCATGGTTTTCTGTTCTTTGTATGTGTGTGATTTTCTTCCCTTTCATTCGTCAGATCAAATCTTTGTTACAGTCATAGACCAGCATAAGTCCTACATGGCACAGGGCCAGATTACTTGAGCAACCGCCTCTTCCTAAGGGTATCTGCCCATCCTCCTCCATCAAGGTGGGTGTACTCAAGGTCCCCTCCTTTAAATCTTGCCATCTCATGGGACCTTAGAGACGCATCTTCTCAGTGGCCACCCCAGACCTTTTGGAACAGCCTTCCATCTGAGATCAGGGGGATCCCTAGCTTTTAGTCTTCCAGAAGATCTGGCTCTTCCCCCAAGCATTGGGCTAGAATGGGAGTTGAGCTGTGAAGATGTTTGGTCTGGTGACTGGGGAGAAGGGTACCTTTATTTTTAATTATGTTTTATGGATTGTTGTCAGCTGCCTAGAGTTGTTGTATGAGATAGGCAACTATATATGTCCTGATAAATAGATAGACAGACAGACAGATAGATAAATAATAAGAAAGGTGGGGTACAGATATTAAAAAAGCATACGGGATACATCAAGCATAAAAATCTATTTATTGTTTTAATATGTTGTGAGCTGCCCAGAGTCCCCCATTGGGGGGATATGGGCAGGGACAAGTTTAATAAATAAATTTAAAAAAAAATTAAAAAAAAATTATGAAAAGCTAGAAGATATAAAAGATGTATGCATTAAAAAATGACAAGTATATATAAAAATCAAAAATCTAAAAGAAAGGGTAGAAGCATTAGATGGGTGTAGGGGAGCGTAAAAGGTTAGTATGGGGAAGACTCTAATGTGGTGATCTAGGTGTTCATTAAATCTAGTTTCTAGTACAGGTCATCGTCCAGCAAATTTCGACACTGCTGCACAGAACCTAACTACGTTGCAGAGTTGGTAACTGAAAGCAGCAGGGAGGTGTAAAATTGTCCTGTGTGCCCTGGACATTTATGCAGTAATGGTGAGATGAGGCTAGTACGAATGTCTCTCTAGTACAGGCACGGGAGAAGCACACACTCTGTTGTTGCTTCCTTTCATCTGAATGCTGAAATAGAAGAAACTGTCAGGATTAGCCCAGGAAACTCCAGGAGACAGTACAGATTCAATCCAGCCTTTCTCCCGTTACAGAAATCTTCTCAGAGTGAGAGCAAATTCCAGGGTCACCCTCCCAACCTCCCTTGCATTCTTTAGGGAGGGTTCAGTCTCATCCTCTTATCAGTTCCTCGTTGCTCTGGTGATGAGAGTAAATTCTTAACCCCTCTGGTCCTGACTCTCACCTCAACCCAGAATTCAAGAGAAATGCAAAGGTCATTTTGCTTTTAATATGTCTGTAAAATGTTCTACTTTTATTTTTATTTTTTTCTGCCTTTGAGTCATTGTTGACTCCTGGCGACTGCCTGGACTAGTCCCTGCAGTTTTCTTGGCAAGATTTTTGGAAGTGGTTTTCCCTTGTCTCCTCCTTCCTAGGGCTGAGAGAGAAGGACTGGCCCAAAGTCACCCAGCTGGCTTTGTGGACTAGAAGTGGGACTAGAACTCACGGTCTCCTGGTTTCTAGCTCAGTGCCTCAACCACTACACCAACCTGGCTCTCTAACCTTTTAATATGCCCTTAATGAAATAAACGTTCCATATTCAAATATACAATCGCAACGTGTGCAAGTAAAACATATTGCACTCAGGAAGGGAGCAACAGTGTACAAAAGCAGGAAATAACCTTTTACGGAAGGTAGTACAACACATTAAAGATGAAACACAATTCTTTCCACATCGTAATGCTTTCAGAACACCCAGAGGCCAGTGAACCAAAGCCAATGTTCTGTGCCAAAGAACCAGATGCTCACCCCTCCAAAACCACTTTTACAGCTTGGCATCTGGGGCTTGCAATCGTTATCCAAAGTGGAGGGAAGACCTGGGTAGCCCCACAGCATTTCTGGGAGGGTATGAATTGCTTTTTTGTTCTCTGTGGCTATTTTTGATGATAGCACAGGTGGATTTGAAGCTCCCTGTGAAGCTTGCTCAGATTGAAAGGGAACAAGCAGTTAGTTTTGCTTCCACTTTCTTTTAACTCACTGCAGACCGAACCATCCAGGCAGAAATGGAAAAGCCAAATCCAAGCCTTGTGGAAAGGCAGCAGCAGGCCCACAGCCCCTAACTCTGGCCCAGTGGACCCAGATCTTGGAGCAGAGTTTTACCCATCCAGCCCACAAGAAGGCTGTTGTCTACTCTGGAGGTCCAGAGAACAGGGAGGCTGAGGATTATGGAGTCCCACCAAGGAGCCCTTGACATAGACTGGTTTGGTCCTGGGAATCTGGGCTGATCTGTGACAGCCATGTTCAGCCAGAGCTTGAGAGCTTCTGGTGTTTAAGGTAGGATTCTGTCAGTGCAGTATGTTGCTGCAACAACCCTCCATTGCAGCTAGCCATTCATTCATTCATTCATTCATTCATTCATTCATTCATTCATTCGATTTATTCTCCGCCCATCTCCCCCCAATGGGGAACTCTGGGCAGCTCACAAAGTATATATAATCCTAACAGTGAAAAATCTTACAATTACAAATCCTACAGTGCTATATATATTACACTCATCCAGGCTTTTTCCTCCTCCGAAGATCTTTCTCGCCACTCGCATCAATCGTCGCTCGTGCTGGTTGCATTCGGAGTTTGGCCAGCACCGGTATTTTGCTCCCCCGCACAGCACCGCCGGTTCCTCCCATCTAAACAGGAGTCCCCATTTATCTACTTGCAGATGGAATAGCTTTTGAACCGCTGGGTGAGCAGAAGCTAGGACAAGCTTTTCCATCTCTTGTCTTGCTTTTGGCCGACTTGGAACCCTCAACGCCTGACTGCTCCTGACAGGTCAATTGCTCTGTCCCTAGGAACATGGTGACTAGAGCGGATTCTGAGTCCCCTTGAATGAGGGCCCTACTGCATCACCGTACTCTCGCCCGGCAGATTTATGACTTGAACTGTTTACAAACGTACTCCGGGCACAAGGTCCAGAACATCATGTTCCCAGTATGTGGCACAGCTTCTCTTGGGATCTCTCTCTTTGGAAAGGCCACCTTATGCAAACTGCCAAGACTGTTCCCAGCCCTGCGAGAGACATTGAGAAATTCATGTTCCAAGGCCCTGTCAGTAAATGGCCTGGCTTCCCATTTTAATTTCTCACAGTCATGGTTCCTCTGGTTTAAAATGTTGAAATAGGTATAAATTGGCAGAAGTTGTAGTGATAAGACAACTGTGAATGTGATGCCCAAAGGTTGGGTGCAAAGTGAACATAGCTGAGTGTGAATCCACAGTGATAACTGCCACTAATGCAAAGTATCAATTATCCACAGTGTTTGGAAACCTAACAGCTACTTTGCCTCCTCCTCTTCCTTTTTCACACTTAACAGTAGGTTCACACTTCTACTATCATTTAGATTACACTTTTCAGACTCAAAAGTAGACATCTGGCATCTCGGTTTCATATTCCCTCCTTCTGCAAAATGGCTTGCAAGCTGGATACAAAATGGGGATTTTTATCGCCACTGTGGATGGTTCAGAGATCAGAAGAAGAGGGCATCCGAGACAGTATCTTCGGTCATACTTTCAAACTGTGTCATGAGACCAAGAATAGTTGGTATAAGTCACAGTTTGCTGAACAATTCAGACACATAATTATATATGTTAAATTAAAGCATTTGCCTCATTCTGCATCACCAAAACATTTTAATACAAGGAATTTTAAAAGGGATTACATTTTCACAAGCACCTACATTTCTTAAGCAATTCTTGGCTCATGGTATACTTTTAGGGATCAAGAGAAGTCACTGACTTGCTCAGTATTGTTGTAGTTAATTGTACTTGGGAAGAAACTGAGCATTGTGGCAGATTACAACCAACCCCAACAGATCTCTCTAAGGAAGAAGAGGGATGTCAATCTACTCAGAATACTTTTGAAGTATTCCACATTGTGTTCACATTCCAGTGTTGAAGTCTACAGAGGACAACTGATCACTGTGCAACATCCAACATTTGGTGAATCTACAATTGCATGGAAAGCAAGGAAGCAAACCTCCATTGCCTTGTCTACTGCAGAAGCTGAATTTGCAGCTTTATCAGAAGCAATCAGTGAATTAAGATGGTTTCATCAATTATTCATTGATTTAAACATTCAAGGGTCATTGCCTTATACAGTGTATGAAGATTCTCAAGCCTGTATAGGGTTAGCTAAAACAGAAAACATTAGAGCTCGTACAAAGTATGTTGATGTAAAGTATAAAAATGTGAGACAAGCTATGTTACATGGCCTTTTGATTCTGGAATCAGCTCCCTCCTTCCTTTCACCTCTGTGACTTTAAGCCTTTTAAAGGGGTTTAAAGACTTTTTTATTTGACTAGAAGGTTAGTGTGCAATCTGTTTACTTTATCCTATTTGTGTTAGGTTTGGTCGTTTTCAGGTTAGTATTTGTTTTATATTAATTATGCATGTATGTGTGCTATGCAATATTTTACAACATTCCTTTAAATATATATGGTTGTGTTTGATTTGGTTTGGTTGTAAATATTGTGTTACTAGGTGGATTGTTAAGTTGTAAACTAATTGTATTGGGCAGAACTATTGGTGTTTCCTTTTGATCTGTCTCACAACTTGCTAAAGGTGCTGATAAATTAATATAATTATTCATATAATTAATCATTATCATTATTTTCAACATTATATTGTTGATTGTGGGTAGAAGATCTAGCACAAACTGTGATGATGTGAAAATAGCAAAATGTGCACCTTGATGTCATGATGCCAACCCCAGTCTTTTCTATGTGCACCCTTCTCTGGCACAAGGGTGTAAGTTACCTGGTTTCTGTTCTGACATTGTGACATAAATTTTGTCATTTACTTATGGATGGGTGATAGATGGCTGGGTTCCTGTGCCTAAATCAGACAAATGATGGAATTCCAGCTCTGAAACATTTTTGCTCTGGCATGGCAAATGGAGTTTCCTCCATAGCTCAGATTTGCAGAGGGCATCCATAAGTCTGCCCAGTTAGCATGACATGTACTTTGGCATTTAATTAATCATGGGCAAACTTTTCAAGCCCTTTAGCCTTTCATGTGGAGGTGGGCACTGAAGGCAGCAGAATGGGTGGGGTCGCATTGGTCCAAGGCTGAGATTTGGGGTTTTCCTTTTCTTTTTCAACCATGATATAGCTTAGGGCATGCTTCATGTTTTTAAATTTTTACTTTTTGCTTCAATCTGTTGGGAAACAGTGCTTTCCATTTTTAGCAGTCATGATCAGAAGAATCCAAAGGCTTCAAATAAAGGGGACTTGTTAGGTTGTTGAATGGGTGATTGAACTGGATTGTGGGAAGATTTAGGATATCACCAATTTTTTAAATACATTTTATTTAACTGTATACAGTTTTGCCGAAAGCTTATATGAAGATAAAAATATATTTTTTAATCAGATTACACAATTTTTAATATCTGCATTTATAGTTTACTTTAGTTAGTTCTTAGAACAAACTAAAATAAAATATAAATGCAGATGCTAAAATGGTAGAGAAAATCTAAAATATATAAAACTTCAACTACTCAGTGACTAAACTGCTACATATGTAAAATAGCTTAATCCGAGCAGCCATGACTTCAGGAAGATAAAAGGCCATATTTAAAGTCTTCCTATTAAAAATAACATCCAGGGAGGCCCTGTATTTCTGCAAGTGGAGAAAAGATTTTAGCTAGGGAGGGAAGAATCATGGCAGTGTTTAAAGGTCTACCACTAAAAAGGTTCAAAATGAATTGGAAACATAAAATTATAATTACTTGCCGAGCCTTACTTACTCCCTCCATCCTGTGGCAAGTTTACTGAGGAAAACATCCACTTTTGTGATCCTCACAGACAGATAAGGCCATTCAGGGGCCATCGCAAATTGGTATGCCCTGTATCCATGACTGACTTCAGCAGCAATTTCCCCCAACTTATTCCATACTGTTCCTTTGAGTGAAATTATTTTCTAGAAGATGCCTTTTTGGTCGTTGTTGTCATTTTTTAATTAGATAGGATACCTGTATGTGCATGTTTTCATGTGTGTGATGCGTTGATCACAAGCAACAGGTTGAAGCAAATTAAGTCCAAGCAACATGTTAATGCAGACACAGAGATCAGAAGAAGGGGACGAGATCACCTCAGAAAAGTGGGGCAAAGGCTCAGTAACAGGATGGGCTGAGGTGGTGAGACATCCTAAGGTTTAAAAAGTAGGGAGGCCTACAGAATGGAAGGGAAGAAGGTTCTTGACGTTGCCTCCAGGGACAGCCAGGCCTGCTGGTGTTTACTTTCCCCAGCACTCTATTTCACTTGACCCTGTCTCTGAGAGGCTGGTGAAGTACAAAGAAAAATGCAATGGGTGGTGAATGTTCAACAGCAACTTACAGCTTTAATACCTCAGGAAGATCTTAAGAGACCTTCTTCTACCCTGCTTCCCACTTCCATCCATCCATCCATCCATCCAATTTATAGGGATGTTCAATTTGTTGAAGTGACTCTGGGCAGCTAACATAAAATGAGGAGGAGGAGGAGGATCCGCCAAAAATACTTCAGGGCCATCAAATCCAGCACGCACCAGATAAATCGGGGGCAAATTTTTAATGCCTTCCAACAGGCTAACAGGATCGAGGCCAGTCAGATTTTCTCTTGTCCCTTCCTATTTTCTTAGATTAAGAGGTGTAACTTTGATATCACTTATCATACTTTGACCTATTATACTTTATTAGGCTTTAACTAAGCGAACAATAAAAAACAGACCTGGTCTGCTTCTTAAGTCTTATGCATACGGTTTGATTAAAGAACATAGAGGGGTGTGGCTTGAAGGTTGTGATCTGGCCATGCTTGAGAGAATGGAGTCTACACTTGAGTGATGTATCTTAAGGACAATTCGACTGGGCCAGACTTAGTACAGATTTCCCTGGAGGGTGGGGGCAATATACAGGCTCAAGCTACTGATGTGGAATCCCTGAAAGGGGCTTCAAATGTACCAGGTTGACTCACAGAGTCACAGTACAGACTCACATATAGTTGTGCGAATAGAAAGGAAAGGAAGTGCATGCCTACACCCCTTCTCCCAGATGGGCATAACAATGTGGAGTAGTGAAGATAGATGATTTCTTGGGGAGTAATTGTGGAATACAGGACTGGAAAAAAATCATCTTTGGATCTGAAGCTGTCACTCAAAATCAAGGGGCTTGTTACAATGAAAATGCATCAAGTGTGGAAGAACCTTTCCTCTCAGACCTTCAAGATGTCAGGTTCAGGGCATTCCTTACACAAGATAGGCCAGATTAGGAAACAGGCAGCACAGACTCTACCAGAACTCTATTTTAATGTTGTCAGCTATAGTAATAGAATCTTGAACACCTGACAAAGTTTCCCCTGCTCCTCTTATACCAAACAGAATCAAGGCAGGGCAAACTTGAGTTTCTTCCTCACTCTCTCCTCTTTTTCAGGGCTGAGCTGGTGTACCACTCTTGCCTTCCTTCTTTAAGGTTATTTCCATACTCCTTTACAGCCCCACAGCTAGAAGCTATCCCTGAGAAAATCAAGTTCCAAGTAGTCACCATCACATCTCAGCACAGGAGGATATGTGGAAGTGTTTGAAAATGATTTATCAGGAAGACTGTGCACAAAGAGCTATTCTTCAGATGCCATGAGCCCAAACGGACATTTATAGAGACGCTTAGAAATTAGTTTGAGGACAGAGAAGGTCAAATAATACTGGCATATTATGACCATAATCCCCAGTTCTTTTCCAGTTACCAAATTTTGCACTTATGGTGCCTTACTACATACAAGACTTTTCATGAGGCAGAGAAGATCCACAAAATAATGAAGAATTGGTCACGAGTGTGGAAAATAGAATGCCATCTTACATATAAAAACACAGTGAAATTCCCAACAGAGGTAGTCCTTTTTTAGCAACTGCCTCATTTAGCGATCCTTCACGGTTCTCAAAAAAGTAACTTTATGACCAATCCTCTCATTTACAATCTTCACAGGTCTGTAAAGCAAAGGAAGAGTGAAGTAAGATCGTAAGCACAGTTGGGGCCTCACTTAGTGACCACTTTGCTTAACAACTGAGTTGCTGGTCCCAACTGTGGTTGCTAAATGAGGACTACCTGCATTTTCTTGGACATTATGATAATTCTGATATTACTTCTTTATAACATATATTGTGGTTACTTAATTAATAACTTAAGTTGGTCAGAATTGTACATCATATTCTCATGGTAGATTTGTTTATATGGAAGTTGGCTTTCCTCAAGCAATAACTCTTTTCACCTCTGCCTATTGATTAGGTGGCTGAAGCTGATGAGATTTGGTGTCCAACAGTGTCTACAGACTCCAAGCCCTGTACCTGGAGATTCTAGTGTATAATGGTATGTGGGAATGACCTTGGGAGACAGGGGGAAAAGCCACAGGCAGGGGAACGGTCAGATAAAAGCTGAGGTGGCAGGGAGAAATGTACTTTCAGACTTGCAAGATTCTGTTAATGTAACTTTACAATAAAGTTAGAGCTAGTGCTTCTGGGTGTGCTTTCTGTCTGGACTACCTCACAAGGCCGACATCAATCTTGCAAGTCTGAAAATTCAATTCTCCCCTGTCACCTTTATAGGCCAAGAAACTAGGGAGGGTCCCTTCTGAGACATTTGCTACACCTCCATTCCTTCTGTGGACTCAGCTGCCTTTTATCCGACCATTCCCCCGCCTGTGGCTCTTCCCCCTGTCTCCCAGGGTCATTCCCACATACCGTTACGTACTGCTATTTCAAAACCATATTATTTTGAGAAAGAGAGGTTTCAGGTCTCTCTTTTATTTATATTATTTTTATTTTATGGTAACCCTGTCACTTTACTGAGTTCCTCCTTTTCCCTCATTCTCTTTTTACAGCTTTCTATTCCTACAGCTCCAATGGGCGTACAGTATGTATTTATAAATCACAGGGTGCGGGTGATGTGTTGGGGAGGAAAACTAGAACGCCTATTGTGGGATGAGACCTTGCTAATGGAGCATCTTGCCAAATTTGGGGCTGTTGGCAGAAGCAACTCTATTCTACCCTTTTCTTATTCTCAGGGCCTCTAATTAGTGCTGGATCCAAGATAGCTTTCACTTTAAAAGTATGTCTCTGGTACGCAAAATGGAGCGGAACAGACATGCCTTCGAGCTATAGGGAAGCATCTGTCAATCAGGATAGGATGGTTACTAAGCAGATCTACCTCAAGGTATTTTATACAACTCATTGCAAAGATGGCTCCCAGCCCTTCAGCTTGCCTCATTATGAAAATATAGACACGACCACTCAGTACATTAAATTGGAGCACACAGTCATATGGAGAGCTAGTCAATTTATATGGAAAGCTAGTGTGTCTGTGTCTGTGTGTGTCTGTGTGTATATATATATATGAGACTACTATCCCAATTGTTATATGCTGTTATCTCCATTTGCTGCAATGCAACATTATCCAAGCAATGTTATTCCTTTTAGTGACATGTTTTGCAGCTTGCTCCTGATAAAAGCATATACAAGTAATGATTTTAAATGCTGCTTTTTTCAGGAATATCTGAACCCAGGCAATCGGTAAAATCATCAGCACAAAAAATAACTGCGGTATTTTGGGTTCCGTTTCAGAAAGGTGCTTCGGAATGTGCAAAGATGTCAGTGTGGCATCTTCTGCAGCTCTTTAAAGCAGCCACATCTTTTCTGGGTTTAGTGGCAGCTGTCCCGTTGCAGCTGCATAATCTCTGGGAAAGCCACGTATACTTGAAGGAATTGCAGGCATTTGCCATATTTGCATCCCTGTATACCTTAAAGCGTTTTTAAAAATCAAATCCCTTGATCTGATTGAAGAAAATCAGCTGAAGGATCAAAGGCTTTGCCTTTGTGGGGGTGATGGACCTAATCACTGTGCAGGACCCTCACTTCGTCCACCCATAATAATGAATATATGCAGCTTTTCACTAGATATCCTGAAAGGATTTAATTTGCTGTTTACATGTAGACGTCGTTCACGCATCTCACTAACTCACGATTTGCTTAACTATGATTGATCGAATAAACTACCATTTGAGTTGATACATGTGAAGCCATCAACCATGGTTGATAAACCAGAATAGTTGGCTTCATATTGTACACTAAGCTAAAAGTAAACAAACAATATTATAACTTAGCAAGGCACTATCTTGTGACAGGGAATACTAAAAACTGAGTTATATGTTTTATAAGTCTGACCTGACGGATAATTTTATTAACCTCTGTCATGTCCTCTTATTAGTTGTTCCTACGATGTATTCTGTTGAATGGAACCAAGGGGGTGAATTAATTTTGACATGTTCTTCCTCATTGTTTATGTAACAATGGTTGAGTTCACACAACAGGCCAACTGTAAGCCCTGGTGTACCCTACTCCAAGCCCAAATAAACTACATTATTGCTTACTTATCATGTAAACCCAGCCTTTTTGAAGATGAACTATACCTACTGCAATGTGTTTTCATTATCAGATAGGACCTTTGTCTGTTTGCACAATACAGGAGCCCATAGGCTTCGTGCACAATACTGTAAATATACTGTATCTGTTTTTTGCTGTGTCACCTCTTTTTATCAAAGTCAAAACTGCAGAAAGCATTTTTCAAAAAGGTTTTGCATTGATGTTAAAATATTTCAGTATTATTGCTATACATGCATTTTACATCTTAAGTGTGAGGTCCTCATTAATTTATTCAGTGAAATAGAAGAAGAATAAGAAGAATCTGTCTCCGATTCTATTATTTTCCTAACCTGACAGGCAGATTGTTTTTTCCCACAGGAAATGCAAAGGTCATAGTTGTTACCATGCTGGAGATCACTTAATCTCATTCGACTTTCCATTACTGACCTTGACTCTTCTTAGCCTTAAATGCTACTAGAAGCTCTCTGAATATCTTTAGAGCATTTCATTCAGTAAGCCATGGTTTCCTAGTAGTATACATGTGATGTGGAAATGTATGTAATAATCTATACAAAGAATGCTTCATTTGCTGTGGTAGCTGAAAGTAAAATAACAACATACCCTACATATGAATTTGACTTGGCTGATTTTAGGGTAACAGATAGAAATTCTATATTCATGGACAATATACCTCCATGAATAGGATGCTAGAGGCACATTACAAAGAATATTCCTCATCAACTGTTTAAAAAGAATGTTGGGTTAAGGAAATCCATTTGGTTTCACCCAACTAGGCAACATCTGGACAACATTTTTATCATCCCTAAAGTCACGCTGCACTGAGAGTCATCCAGACTTTTGATGAAGTTATCCCCAATCTCAAACCTGAGGTTAATGTTACAGAAGAAGGTGTTTGCTTCAGTGTGCTCTTTCCATTCATTGTTGGGGTATGTAGCAAAAGTAGAGTAGAGAGGCCAAATAATTTCATTCAGCTCTTGGATATAGACATTTCTGGGATTCAACTTAGCATGCATGAAGAGGCTTCATTCTACCACTTCTCACTGTGCCTCAGACAGAACTTCAGACTCACTCTCTACCAATGTTTTATGAGGTGAGCTTGCATTGGTGACAGTACTCCAGTTTCATGCCACTATGTGTGATCTGAGGTGGTCTCTTCTCAAGGGTCTCAAATTCATTCTGGAAGTCAAGGATCAACAATAAGGATATTCAGTTGGATGCTGAAAGAAGGCTACATATGAGGATACAGTCTCAAGACATCCCTGTCTATCTGTAACAGCACTTCGTTGTTCTTGAAGTAAGAGTTCCACTGGCTATTGGGGGTTGGATTCAGTGGATAGTCCTCTAAGGTTACCTCTTTTCTGGAGACTCCAAAATTGGCTTTAGATATTCCAAGGTGAATAATCATTTCCTTCAAGAAGTGGGTATACAATTCTTTCTGCCTCTTCAGCTGGGAATATATAGGCAGCTTATTCCACAATTCAAGAGGATCTTCCAGCAGAGACAATGCAAAATAACTCCTGTAAAAGCAAAATTCACACACCTTCTGCAGCACAATGTTGAGCTTGTTGAGGATGCCTTGAAATTCTGCAATCCAGCTCCAGTGGAGGTGAGAGATGATGGTGGGTAGGCAGGGAGAGACACCCAACTGCCCGCTGCCCGGCCTGACCAGCCACTCCTCCTCCATCATCCCTAAGTGTTGGTTGTACACCATGGAGATAAAGAAGATCCACCCCAAATTCTAGAGGGTCACAGGTTTTCAACCTCAGAGCTTGACAATGTCTTTGTTAGGAATGCTTTTGTCATGGGCAGAAAGAGATTTGGAACCTCTAATGTCTCTTCTTGTTGTTATTCTTTTTATTAATTAGCATTAATTAAAACAACAACACTTAAATAAAGGGTGGGTTCTGTTCCCCTTCTTTTTACAATTGTTCTCTTTCTTTGGCACGAATCCCCTTTATTCTAATTTACATTCCAGAACCTTACATCAATTGTTGCAATGTATTTACTGTTGGGAAAAAGAAATTCTGGGGTGTCTCTCAAGGGTTTGCTGGGCACTCTATCGCCGACCTGTGTGCTTAAGACTTCCACCTGAAAATAGAAATTGCACGATGAGACTAAGGAGGAGAAGATTATAGAGATGGAAATTTCCTTCTGCCTCAAATGTAAATTGTGCAGGATAGAGTTATACTGACTTTTTCTGTACATAAAATAATACAGGAATGAGATCGCTTGCCAAGGTCTGAAGAGAATGGTCTTTTTTACTGGGCCAGTAAACAGTAAACAGAAGTCCAAAATACTAAAACAAGTGCTGGGATTGGATTGAATTAGATAACGTGTTTGATTCCTAGGCCTCCTTTTCTCCAGGAGCAAAAGGAAGTGTACGTAGTACAACTTCCAGTTTTTCCCACAATATCAACCTTGTGGGAGAGGTTGATCTGAGAGTGAATGACTGGTCCAAAGTCACCTAGTAAGCTTCCATGCTTCAGGATGGACTTGGATCTCCTTGGTCCTGCTGATTCAAGATCTTCACTGCTAATGCCATATTTATTTCATTGCCTTGACTGTAAAGTATTAATCCATCTGAGGATTTCAAACACTAAGTCATACCTTTGAATGCATTCTTCTAGTGGCCTTGCTGTTTCCTCTGAAAACACCCACACTCCCAAGCATACACATCTACCAAAGTATCCATAGAAAGCTACATCCATCATACAGCCCAAGCACCAGTAATAACCAGTAGAAAACCCATAAATAAAATGGGAATGAATTCACCAACCCAAAGGGCAAGGGGTGTGTGGACTAAACTCTTCCCTGCGACTCTCCAAATTATATCCTTCATTTGTAATTTTTAATGTACACAAAGTAAAAATAGGTAAAGGCATGGGAAACATTACAATGAACAATATTTAACTGATATAATTTGATTGTGATTCAATTCAAACATAGACTGAATTTAGATTTTTTTTTCTATAAACCCATCCACTAGTGTATTCTGGTTTTGCTTCTTCTTCTTCTTTTTCTAATGTTATCCTAACATGTATACTCCAGCAAAAACAGAACTGATCTCTTCTTTTTTGTAAACCAACTACAAAATTTGGAGTCGCCCCCTCCAAATAACCCTATGCTTTCACTTGAAAAACAACATAAACTTTGGGGATGAGAGATGTTCAGGATGCTTTTACTAAATTTGTTACAGTATAATGAATAATGATTTGGGAGGGGGAGGAGTAAAATGCTTTCCTGTAAATTACTGTTATTACGTATAGCCTTTTAGAACCTCTGCCTTTATGATTTGCAATTGATCTCTCGGAGTGTAAACAGTTTAGCGATAAAATGCTTCTAAGCTTCCCAGCCAAGCACTGGAGTGACTGGAAGAGATGAGGCCCTAAGTAGCTTTCATAACCCAAGTTGCACATTGTATGATGTACTTTCCAGCAGAAAATAAACAGTTTGGGGTCCTTTCAGAATACATTGCATGCCACAGATTTAAAATAGTTTAATTGTTATTTGCACTGATCTGGAGATCCCTCCTGAAAGCATGCAGAGAGACCTTTCAGAATTCAGATGTTCTTCTTTAATGACTAGGTCGCATCGATACAGTTTAGACTTACTTTTCCAGCGAAGATATTGCTTTCCCTGCTCGACTGTCATTCCTCTCCTTTCTTCTTTAACCAAAATGGGTGCAACCCAAAGAAATTAAGCTGAGGACAAGAACTGGTAGTTTGAATTGCAGCATAACAGCTTCCCTTGATACACTCACATGTGTATGTGTGAGACAGAAGTGGGGGAGAAAGAAAGGGCAGGGATCTTGTCTTCCCCAATAGAAGTATTCCTGGGTGCTTTGTGTGTGTGTGTGTGTCCCTTCAACTCAGTGTTGACTCCTGGCAACTGCCCAGACAAGTCCCTGCAGTTTTCCTGGCAAGATTTTGGAAGTGGTTTTCCATTGCCTCCTTCCTAGGGCTGACAGGGAGGGACTGGCCCATGGTCACCCAGCTGGCTTTGTAGCTAAGGCAGGACTAGAACTCCTGGTTTCAGCCCATTGCCTTAACCACTACCCCAAACTGGCTCTCTTCGTTTGGGACCCCTTCTATAAAAAAATTAAATGTATGTAGCCTAAAACGTTCCCCATGGGCAATGTGCTAGCGTTACTGGCATCCCCACGTATGGACTACAATACTTACAGCGTTATCTGTTTTTTTTAAAAAATGTCATAGCTATAGTCACACTTATTTGCATGGGAAAAAAAACGTTAGAAATGTGCTCCATCATCTTTAGAAGCAGTAGGAGTTCCGTGTTCCTGGAAAGGCTGTGTCATTCTGTGTGTTGTGTGTGTGTGTTTTCCCTCTGTAGCTTCCCCCCCTCTTCTTCCCCCCTATAAGTGCCACCGTAATATGCAAATAAAAGAGATAAATATCTACTCTTTTGAAAACAGTGCTATTTTAATTCTCAGCTACAGGCAAACTCTCTCTGGGGAGGAGGTTTTCTTAACACATTTCAAGTTAGTTTTACAATCTAAGCTTGTTTTACTTTTATACATTTCTTGGAGAAAAATGAAAAAAGCAGAATGAGAAGTGGATACGCGTTTGCAATACCTTGATCATTCACTTTGTGTGTGTGTCTCGTAAAGTCACGCCATGCTTCTAGGATGGATGGAGGGCGTGTCTTTTGTTTTTTCCTATTTGTTTTAGTTTCTTACATATTTTAAATTGCTAACTCATGAGATATTTCTCTAAATATTCCTCTATTTTTTTTTTTTTTAAAAGGAGGGGTAATATTTATTGTGTAGCATATATATGGTTTATGCACCCTGTCTGCCTCATTCCTTGACTAAATTTCACTCAAAGCAACTGAATTATTAAACAGTTTGCATAATAAAAAGGGCCAAAGTTTGATTTTTTTTAAAAAAATGGGCTATTCCTCTAACTCCTCATGCATGTATGAAGTCTCTCCTCTCCTCTCCTCTCCTCTCCTCTCCTCTCCTCTCCTCTCCTCTCCTCTCCTCTATTTACAGAACTTATATCGGTGTTTCTCAACCTTGGGAACTTTAAGAGGTGTGGACGTCAACTCCCAGAATTCCCCAGCCAGCATGGCTGGCTGGGGAATTCTAAGAGTTGAAGTCAACACCTCTTAAAGTTCCCAAGGTTGAGAAACACTGACTTATATGGTCACCTATCTCATACACTGATTCTAGGTGGCTCACACAATCCATAAAAGCAAAGATATTAACAAAAATTCCCCCCCCCCCCACACTCCAGGCACCAGCCCAAACATCCTCCCAGCTCAACCCCCATCCTAGCCCAATGCTTGGGGGAAGAGCCAGGTCTTCACAGTCCTCCAGAAGGCTAAAAGGGTAGGGCTACCTCAGATCTCAGGTGAATGCCTATTCCAAAAGGCTAGGGTGGCCACCAAGAACACACACCTTCAAGGTTCCATCAGGTGGCAACAATGAAGGGAAGAAACCTGGAGCATTTTCACCTTTCCCCTCCCCTCCCCTCCCCTCCCCTCCCCTCCCCTCCCCTTCCCTTCCCTTCCCATTATGTTGGATTCCTTTCTTCTCCTTTCTGGAATCTCGTGGCTTCTTTAGCAGCAACTTATAAAATATTCAAGCAGGATTGATGAGCAAATGAAAACATGCCCTAACTTTCTGGTAAGGGCCATGACAAGTATTTATGACCAACACAAGTAGCAGGGCAAGTGTAAATAATCACCCAAAGCGGTAACCTGACGCCTCTCTTTTGGGGAGCCTTTTGTCATAGAGATGGATAGAATCTGCTCCGTCTTATTCATTCAAATGCTGTTTTTAATATGAGGAGGAAAGGGGAAGGATCTGCGTGTCGGCTGAAACGCTTTATGCCCTCAGTCGGGTTTGGTGGTTCTGTTTACTGCCGCTCTCGCGTATCTTTGCCGGTGGCCACCCTGGCAGGAGGCGCTGGGAGTTTGTGAAAAACATCTGGGGACAACCCGTGCTGCTGGAGCTCTGCATCAGATTCATGCTTAGCCCAATTCTGAGGAATAGGAGCAATTCCCGAGAGATTTTACTTCTCCGGAGGCAGAGAGAATGGACTCAGGCTACTCATTCAGATGCGCCCACCCACCCAACATCCTGAAAGGCTTCTCCTCAGATCTGGTAGAATCTTTCCTTAGGTTCCCCCTTACAAAACAGAAATGGCAGGTTTCCTGATGGCTCCTAGCCCCAGCCTTAAACTTCCCTTAAAATCTCAAAAAAAAAAAAAGAAGCTTAAAATCAGCCCAGAATCCTTTTATGCTGAAACTTATGACTTCCAAATCATTTGGAACCAGGCAGTCCACAAATCAATGACGAAATAAATAGCAACTAACGAAAAGTTAATTAAAAAAAAAAAAACTGGGCACATACATAACAGTTAGGAGTAGGTAGATAGCTGAGTTTTTAAAAACACGTTAGGGTTAACTGCCTTTCTATAAAATTTGTATAAGAGGAGGTACAGAGAAGAATGTGCATTGGAATAGCCACCTAAGATGCATTATGAATAATGAATTAAAGAAAAATCTATCAAACATCCTTACGACAGCAACGGTGCATTAAAAAAAAGAAAGATGGAATGGAATAGTATGCAAGTACTTACGCCACTCACACGGAAGAGATTTCTCTGCTTGTGCAAAATACAGATATGTGTGGTCTTTCTGTGAGTGCCAGAAGCAACCGAATCATGTTGAAATCTGTTTGGAGTCATTCACACGAGCACTTACGAGTAGGCTGATGAGAGGTGATTTAATTTCAACAGTTTGCTTTGTTAGGCTGAAGTTCTGATTAATACAACCCTTTAAAGCATTTTCTCTGAATAATGGATGGGTGGAGAGTCTGCAGGATGTGGTCAGAAAAGTCAAGATGGCGGCCGTTACAGTGCGATTGAAGCCCTGACCACTTTGTATGTGTGACACACATGAAAAGTGGGTGGAGCTTCAATGACACCATCAAAGCCACCATCATGGCCACCATTATTTTTAAGCACATCCTGCGGACACCCCTTAAAATATAAAATATTTTAAGTAATAGAATGAAGCAAAATAGCCTTCTGTTTCCAAAGGTCAGTGTGGACTCTTTACTCCAGCTGACAAGTGGGGTTTTTTGCACATGGACAGAAGCCCATTTTCTCAATTTCAGTGGTCCTACTGTCAGATATTTCAGTTTGAGGTCAGCAACCCATAAAGATGGCATTCTCTTAACCCAGACTTCTTAAATGAAAAAATAGATCCCACCCAGTATAGAGAACCACAGAAATGAGTTTAGAGAAACATGGCAATTAATAAAACATGATTTATGCCTGGAAAAGGATAAGAATGCTAGGAGGAATCTTAAATTGACTCCTTAACTGTCTTTGGTATAAGAGGGAGGGGGGATGACTCTGGGCCTCACCCACTTTGACTCATCTATGTACCCATTGCGTGTCTTGTCATCTCTTGCTATGAATGTGTGCAGATGAAGGCAACGATGCTGGTCAGGGGACTGAGAAATCTTATGAAAAGAGATAGAGAAAAATGAGTAAGCTCTTTTCGGGAAGCTGAAAGGATATCCCACACCAGAAGGAGGTGGCCAATTTTTTCTCATCCCGTTGGGCAGGATGTAGAATAATGTTCTTAATTTACAGGAACACGCATCCTGATTCATATGGATCATTGTAAGGAGGTGGTAGATAGGCTCTCTTTTGCTGGATGTGTTTGAGCAGACATGGGGCTGATTCCATCTGCACTGAGGAGGAGAGAAGACTTGATGGCCACAATGACTGTTTAAGGTCTATGATCCAGCACCAGTATTATCCTGTGGGATTTCTGGGCACCTTCTAGAGCCCATGATGGACTTTTTTTCTCAGGGCCGTGATGAAACATAAGAGAGAAGCAGGAAGGTCTTCATTATTGCCTAGCACTGACTCTTCCTTCATGTTCACCACATGTTTTTAAGGAAGCTGGAGTCTGCTAGAAGAAGATGACTTTTTCCCCAAGGCTTTTCTTGAGCCTGCACTGTAATCTGTTTGATCCATGCTTTTGCCTGATATATTTTCATTAATGCTCTACTTTTCCCATTGTACACTAAAAACATCTTCTGATCATGCTATGTCCCACTTAGGCCAATCCATTCCACTTCTGGGGCTGAGGGTAGCCCCAGGACAGCGGTGGCATTTCTTTTCTCCTCATTCTCCTCCTCCTTATCATCTTCTTCTTAACTCAGAGCAAGGAAATGAAGATTTTTTTTTTCCTGGCTATCCTCACTTCTCTAACCAATTCTTCTTTAGAATATAATCTGAAATGATACAAATTAAAGGGCTAACTGCATAATAAGTTGGAGATCCATGAACACATCTTCCATGTTTTCATTTTTTAATGACATGCAGCTGCAAGGGACCTGTCAAATGGGCTGGAAAAGTAGCCCTCGGGAACCAGTTCCTTTTACGCCATTTTCCTGCTTAGAATTATTTCCTTTCCTGAGTGGTATTTTCTTTCTTTTTTTTTCCTAGAGATAAATAGCAGGTGGAAGGGATTTTGATGGGGAATAGAAGACATGAGTATAGAATGGTTAAGCCAGAGCTGCTATAACTCTAAGCAGATTGGTGCATTTTGGAGAAGGGAGTCAGATAAAGCAAAGTGGGAAGGTCAGTGATTGTTCTGTGCTCAGAGCCCTTTAGACCAGGATTCCTCAACCTCAGTAAGTTGAAGATGGGTGGACTTCAACTCCCAGAATTCAGGGAGTTGAAGTCCACCCATCTTGAAGTTGCTGAGGCTGAGGAACCCTGCTTTAGACTGTCTGGAACTGTCCCGGTTCCTTTATATATGCAAAATGTTTCACATATCAAGCTGAGGCATGATTCATTTTAAATACAAATGACTGGATGTACTAAAATGAGCCAAAGAGCTCAGCCAGGGCAGTGTGCTTTTCTCCTACTCTTGGGATGAGAGGAAAGTATGAAAAATTTGGTCCCTACAATCTACCCTTAACACAACTTGGCAACAAGGCTGGCCTGCGCTCCTCTGGGCAGATTCCCTCCACATTACAGCCTAGTCAGTTTCATCTGCTTCTCCCTGTTTGAGTTCTTGGATATAATAGAGCAAGGTGCTCATGTTGATTCAACCATGACACAGCGTACCAAGAACTCAAAAGCAGGCAAGGCCACCCTTCTGCTACCTATGCCAACCACACTCTGTCAAAGGGAATATCCACTGAGCAAATGTGCTCTTCCACAAGGCCAATATTCCTTTGAACAAGCCCCATGCATTACACAAGTTGCCAAGAAAGCTTCTCTCTCTCCAGCAACCAGAGCACAAATGGCTTTGGAGGCATGAAGTCCATCCAGTGGATGGGAGAGAATGGTTCTGCAACTGGCCACTTTTAGCCCAGGAGGTCATCAAATTTTGAAGATTCCTCTTCCACGCAACCTAGAATATCTGCATGGGAGAGATTTCTACCATTTTCTCATGGAAAATACTACTTTCAAGCTAAAACCTCTTGGGCTGGCTTCAGCCTATCTCAGCAGTGGGCTGACTACAAAACAAAGACTCTGTTGTGTAGACATGTCCTTTGCAAAAAGCAAGTATAGTCTCTGAGCTGGAGCAAGGTGGTTGTGTGAACGAGTTCAGACTTCGTCTTGCAGATATAGTTCTCCTCCTCCTCCTCCTTATGGACTGTTTAGCCATTTTCAGGTTCTGTCTTTCCTTTTTAACTACTCTTGCCTTGCATCACACTGGATGGGTTAAAAGCCTGGGCAGGTCCTAAAAGCAACTCAGGAATCATCCTGAAAAGTGCAAACCATTCATGTGTCTCCATCCATGCACTACCTTAAGCCACAGATAATTGGTAAGCCAATGCTTTCATTAAAATAAGCCATAATTCATATATTGACTCCAATTTTTCATTTCATGAGAAGCCAAAAGCAAGCATGTTGCATAATAGCTTAATGTGGTATCTGGGCCCACCTCCTGTTTCTTGTCATTCTACTTATTTTCTATTAGGTCAAGCACGTTCTGGTCTGTATCTCATATCAGACCATTAAGTAAACAAGTCAGCCATGGTTTCTTTGAACCCTGATCAGTAGGCAAGCCATAGTGACTCAGCTAAGAACCATGCTTAACTATCTGCTCTGGATGGTTTACTCAGTATGTTAAACCAAAATCCAATAGACTGTTTTATGGCTTTGTGCTGGATGAACTTACCTAATTAATTGCAGATGTTCTGCAGGCTCTAAAAAGGTATATAAACGCCAACTTATTGAATAACAGCAGGGATGTCTGATGTTCACCCAGCCTATTATATAAGTTTGAAAATAAAGGGGGCATTTGCTCAATTGCCATTCATTTCTCAGCTCTTTGGTTTCCAGTCTGTGCTGAGGTATCTATTAGGAGCCAATGTTCTGTGTTGAAATACATCCTGGCCAGGGCCATGAAGCAGAGTTTTGACATGACAGATCATGTCAGATGATTGCCTTTGATGCTTTACTACTTCGAACATGGCACATTGACAAGAGATGTCAGGATCACTTCCGAGGGGTCCCAGAGATGCCTTATGTCAATGAATAAGATTAATTGCAATGGGCTAGTTAGCCAGGAGTTTATTAATGATAAAACATCTGCCCTGTAGATAGAAGGATCCCATGAGAAGATGACCTAAACTTCTGGCCCAAACTAATTCTATCCCAGAGTCATTTTCTGCACATGTAACTAATCTTCTTCTTCACTTCTCACCATCTTTTTCCCCTGTATTTGTTTATGCTGATACCTTTAACTCACTCTGTGCCTTTCAGTTTATAACCACACTTTCCGGGTGATTGAAATGGTGTCAGAGATACAGAATTCAAAGGATCTGAGTCCTCACATCAAATGATAATAATCTATAGCAATGATGGTTTAAGATGATAACATTGAATTTGCTGCCATTTCCATTTGGTTTCCAAAGTCAGCAAATTCAGCATTTAATAACTGAACAACAGAAGCATAAAGATCAAGCCTTATATGCAGTTACAGATTTACTCCTTCCAAAAGCAGTGTTTCAGGTCAAGCTTGAGTTGAAGAGGAATGCAGGTAGAGACTGAAGAGTTACAGCTTCCTCGATTGCTTTATGGAGATAACTGTTATGAAATTATGTCCAACACGTCAGTACATGGCAAAATGCCACTTGCATGCTTAGGGGAAAAAAGGAAAATAGATGGAGGGGGTGGCTTTGGAGATAAATATAAATAGCATCCATACAAATGATCATAAGTCAGACTTTAAGTAATTGGTTCAGCAGCAAACACTGGTGAAAAGGCTGGTGAAGAGTGAATATATTGTTCACAGCAATTCAATATGGAGTTTGCCAAGTCCATAAGACTTAAAGAACTGTACATGAATGCACTAAGCAGCTTGCTTTACAGTCCACGGATTTTGCAGCAGAAATTAACACACATACACACATATGTACATATGCATCCATGTATTCCTTTGTTCTGCCTATGCTTTCAAGGGTTTGTCTCCTTCATCCACTCTTTTTGACTGGGCTTTCCAAGCCACAGAAGAAATGGGGTGAAGCATTTTGCTTAAACACTGAAATGTTTCCAAAAGATTCCGCATAATGTGAGATCTTAGTGCAGCTTCCTCTGGGGTGAGTAAAATTAATCCAGCCGTGGTTCTCAGTGCCCTTCCTGGTGTCATGGAAGAGGAATCCTGGACTGTTTGTAGCTGGCCAGCTGACATCATTGACAAAGGACATGCTTCTTCTTCTGCGGTGGCTTCTCTTTCTCCCTCTCCCCTCCAGGGCTTCCCACTAACCACAACACCGTTCAGATAGACCAGTCTCACCTTCTCCATCTCTTGAAGGCTCACATTCTATAGCCTAAGGCATAGTTCTTGAGCAAAGTTCTTTCTAGTGTATATATTACAAATCCAAAAATATAATATAGATCTGCTTCAGTTTTAGGTGTCAAGCCAATATAGTGCTTAAAGGAATGCAGGATTTGTTGAACGTGAAGCACATACAGGATACACAGTATTCACAGGACAAGATTCCTTGGTCCCAGAAAGCACACCAAGCTATGAAGTATTTAAATATCTAGCTAATATTGTAACTACCTTCTCTTCCCTACTGAGCTGAGTACCAGTTTCTAACAGAGTGAAATGATCCAAATGAACTGTAACGCATAAAGCCTATTCACCAAAGCCAGGAAGTACATCTACTAGATTAATGTCCTCTGGTTCATTCTGTGCTGCCCTGCTGAATCTTCTGGGTGTGAGATATTAAAAAAAAAATCTGTAATAAAGGATACCAGTCTTTTTTGATATTACTATTATAATATAGTGTCCAACTTGCAATGACTCTGGGCAGTTTGAGAAACCCAGAACACCTTAAAGTCTGCAAAGATTCCATGCATACTTTGTTGGAGATGTAAGATGATCTTCCAGGATAGACAGACCAATGATACTGCTGCCTGCCTGCCTGCCTGCCTGCCTGCCTGCCTGCCTGCCTCCTTCCTTCCTTCCTTCCTTCCTTCCTTCCTTCCTTCCTTCCTTCCTTCCTTCCTTCCTTGTCAAAAGACTTAAAAAGGGATCCTGTTCCTTAAAATATTCACATATTTACTGTAAAGCAACATTGACTTTATAAGTCTTATTCAGCATCAAAATACTAATGGAGTCATTATTCCTCTACTTCTATAAAGTGCTGTTTGACTGCAAAGACCAGATTTTGATCTAAGATGTTATTTAGTCTACAGTTCTTATATTCATTTACCTAAGGGTAAACTCTACTGAATATAGTAAGATGAGGTCTTGTGGACTCTTTGATACTATAGTGTTATCAAGCAGAAGAGAGCAGCCATAACCATAATTGTAGGCTTCCTGGAAGCATCTGGTGGACCCTAGATGGAATTCCATCTAATCTAGCAAGTAGTTCACTTAAGACATATCTCAAAGTATATTTATTCTAGTTTTGTCTGTATCTGTGAAAGCTGAAGCAACAGCAACTGCTGGATCCTGTTGTGGCAAATTCTTCTCTATTTGCCAGACTAGCTGATTCATTGGGTGAACTGATCCATTTGGGTTACCTCTTGGTCTTGATGCTAGAGTAAGAGAGTGATGCCCTGACCCAAGTTTAGCAGTATTGCAAAAGAATTGGTACCATTGTTAAATTCCAAGGTTGGAAAGAGTGGATCTCTTTCCATAGAGTTCCTTGATGTCAGATTTCTGATTCACAGCTTTTCAGGTACTTGAGACTCCGTACCCCACCCCGCATTCAGTAACTACCTAGCAGACTTATTCAGTGACTCTGCATGGTTAGGCAAAAGCTCTATTGCCAGAGTTCAGTTAATGAAGAACATGGTAATCCATCCATCCATCCATCCATCCATCCATCCATCCATCTCTCTCTCTCTCTCTCCCTCCCTCCCTCCCTCCCTCTCTCTCTCTCTGTAAACACCTGAGCTTAAATTGTAGGTGTATTTTTCCTACCTTTTCGTAGTAATGGACCTTTTCCTGCTCTTTCTCTAGACTAGAATGTAGGGAGTACTTGCATTGTGCTTATGTAAGTGTCTTATCCTTGTGTGAGTATCCTGTTTTATGTCGTACACTTTTATATTTTCCCTGGCTTCCCAAATGTCAATTAAATCCTCAGAATGTGCAAATCGGTTCTGATTTGATTGGGGTGTTTGAATTGATTCAGAAAAACATTTAAATTTGGGTGTCTGAATCAATTTGGACCAGACTTCTAAGGGGGACCTCCTTTGATTCAGACTGATTTTGACCACTGAAATTCAGGTACAAAAAGTATCCAAATTGGACTGAATCAGCCCCAACAGATTTGAAGCTTTAGATATTTGGGCAGTCCTATTAAATCCCAAGAGAAGGCATCATGGGAAAATTCCTCTCCTTGTGCTGCTGACAGCAAGGGAGGCCACAGAAAGTTGGAGATGCAAGAGAGGAAAAATGACACCATCTGCCACTTTGGAACAATAGCATTTAACATTCACCTAAAAGTTTCTGAGACACCCTGAGAAGATGGTCCGAACCTACCCTCAGAATCGGGAGTTTGGGGGGAAATGGGAGTTTCTTTTCCAAGGGAAAAATATGGAAGACAGAGACCAGCACAGCATTACTACATTATCTTCAAAACCCCCCTTCTCTTCCTCTAGTTTTCTCAGCCTGCAAAAGATCAACTTTAAGCATTCTCTCCCTCCTTAAAGAACAATGTATTATTGAACTTCCAGAACTGAATAGCAGGTCTATCATGTCCTACTGCATTGTCCCCAGTCTCCGAATAACTGGCAAATTCAGTGTATTGTTAAAGGTATCAGCCTACTAGCATTATTAGTTTGACATTGCAAGTCAGAACAAGGTAGGTGGAAACATTGATTTGTCCTTTTGTAGGTAAGGGGCCCAAACAAATCTCTGCAGCTCAGTCATTGTCATTAAATGAACACCTTTCCACCTCCAAGGTTTCCAATTCAAATCCAGTGCAGACCATTTTACTTTGCCGTCTCCCTGCATGTGATAGAAATTAGTGGACCAAATCCAGTCGCTAAGAAATGAACCCCTCCTGCAATTGACATTAATTGGCTCCCTAGTTGTCCATCTCAGCAGAGCAGCCAAGGATCAAGCACACTGTGGTAAGTGGACTTGTCAGGATACCACCAGAAGAAGATGAATGAACAGAAATTATGATATATAGGAAAGGAGACTATTGATGTTCTTAGCTGTCTAGTTTTTTGCTGATTGGAGGATGATGTACAATGTGAATGCTTCACATTTAGAAACAAAAATAGATCCTTGGGCATTTAGGGAATGATTCCAGTCTGAATAGGCCTTCAGTGATGGTCAGACTTGGCCTGGTGAAAGAGACTGCACTCCTTCGCTCTCTCAAGAAATCCCATGAGTCTTATCAAAAGCCTCCTACAAAAATCCATCCATGTAAATATCTCTTGGGGTGCTGTTTATGAAGGACTCCATGTTTGCTTTGAATGATATATTATTCTTGGGAAAATTTGAAGAAGACTCAGAGAATCTCCTGAAGTTTTTCAGAGATGACCCTATGTTTTTGCTTACAGCAACATAAATGCTAAAACAGATGTGGAGGCATCTTGCTTGTAAGCTGTGATCCAACTCATCAGCTTCAGTAGGGCTGGCTCTCTGTATTTAAAAGTTGTCAGTTGCCCTCAAAATTCCTTCGACATTCATCCCAAACCCAAAGTTGCTAAGAATGTCCAGAATCATATCAACTTGAGTGAAGCTTTAATGCCACCTCTAGTTCTCAGGCAGAAAAGACAGAGGATAAGTTAGCTTCTTAAAAAAGGATATCCAGGTTGATGTTGTGGCCAAGACACCAGCTAAAAACCAGGAGACCATGAGTTCTAGTCCTACCTTAGGCACAAAGCCAGCTGGGTGACCTTGGGCCAGTCCCTCTCTCTCAGCCCTAGGAAGCAGGCAATGGCAAATCACTTCTAAAACCTTGCCAAGAAAACTGCAGGGACTAGTCCATGTGGTCACCAGGAGTCAACAATGACTTGAAGGCACAAAAATTTGAAATAGCTTCTTAAAACCAGTAGGGGCTGAGATGTGAGAACAATTCAAGTGAGTCCAACGAGGGACTCATATTGACTAAAGAAACAGATATGAATATTAACTTAAAAATGCAGTAACATGGATGAAATCATTGGTCTCAGGAATTGTTACATTCTATTAGGGATCTGGACTTTTATGGGTCCATTCATTGACCTTCCTTTACTGGTTGATGTGTGGCAAAGTTAGTTGTGAGTGATAGGGAAATTGCTTTCACCTCAATTTTTAATCTGTTCAGAATTTAATTTCCCGGTGAGTTTTCCCCCAGGTCACCATGTTGGCTGATTCATCTCATCATGATGTCCAATGAAAATGTGATTTTATTTTTGCTTTTGCCGAAGACAGGGCAATGAGTGACTGTATTTGCACAAAATCCTTGATCCTGTGCGGGGATTAATTCATTTTCATGGTTTGCATACATCATTTTAAGCTAACCAAGTGGCCTGGATTCACACAACATTCTAAACCACACATACATACCACAGCTATGATTAAAATTAACCAAGTTTAACTAGCCATGCAAGTTGAATTGTTAGGTTTGCAATCAAAAAAGCTATGTATATTATGTAACGACAGCTGGACAGTTGATAATCTAGCTTTCATGTCAATGCTTAATCCAGTGTTTCTCAACCTTGGCCACTTGAAGATGTTTGGACTTCAACTCCCAGAAGTTGAAGTCATTGTCATTGTTAGTGTCCTTGTATCTTGGTTCCTCGGAGTTAAAAAGGGTGATTTTCTGTTTGTGACTGTGGTCTCTTTTCCACTTCCTTTCTGCCTTCTATTCTCTAAAAAATTAGATTCCAACTTCCACAGAATAAGGAATCTCTCTGTGGTAAAGCACTGCATGCATTTAGGTGTAAAAAAAATGGCAGAACCAGTAGCTGAGAGCACTGGAAATTCTCAAAGTCTGAGAAGCCAAAAAGGTCCCTTTAAATGCATGGAAACAACTATCTGGTCATCCAGCGTAATGGCATCCATTACGTTGGTTTTGCAGTAATTGAAGTATGAAACGGCTACCTTTAGTCAACTCTATGGTCATTTCCTCTTACTAGATTGCCCAGTAACAGAGGCCAAGTGTGCAATAGTAAAGAAAGCATCAGCTATTGGCTCTTATGGTGGTCTCTTGACATTTGGAACTGGTCCAGTTCCAACTGGTCAATCCTCCTGATGTCCCTGAGTAGCAAAACACTTCCAAATACCGGAGATATCTGTCAGGCTTCTGGCCCTTCATCTCTTTTTAAAGATGACTTTAATAATTTAAAAAGGGGGGAATCAGGCATGATGCAAAGCAAAAGATTGACATCACCATGATTTTCAAGAATTCCCAAGCGCTCCATTAAAACCTTACAGGAATTCTTAGAAAATGAAAATAGTGGATGTTTTGTAGCCCTGTTCTTTAGCTAGCTAACCTGTCCTGGTGCGAGGGGGAAGGAAACTGCAAAGTAGGACAATCCTGCAGATTGCAGGATTTGGGGATTCATTCAGTCCCTTCGCCTGCAGGGGCCACAGATCTCCCTCCCTCCCTCCCTCCCTTCTTGGTGAGGGGTGAGTAGCCCTAGCCTATTTTTGAACTTTTTTCTTTGGCCAGCTTCTTTCACCCCACCAAATGTGGTCTCATTCTGTTCTGGTTCTGTAGTACTATTCTGCTGATGGGCAGACAGACAGGCAAGGCACTTTATGACATTTCACTCTAACCTTTTGCTGGGTTAGAAAAAGTAGGAAAGCTCCAGGTAAACTGAGAGGTAGGAAGCATTCTGCAGAGTCCAGAAAATTCTCAACAGTTTGCTTTCTGGGGAATGAGCATTTCATACGAGCCCATGTTCCCCTTGGTGCTCATTTTGTGACAATGTTCAAAACATGATCTAAAAGTCCAGTAGCAGATGAATGGCAATTGCTTGTAATGATTTGCACAGTACCTGTGTATCTTTCTTCAGTACTGATAGAAATTTCACCATGTTGAGACTACAGAAACTCGAGCTGGAGATAATTTCAGTAATATTATGGTCCTTCCTGAAGTACCACTTGAGTCTATGGAGGTGATCCTTTCCTTTCCTTTCCTTTCCTTTCCTTTCCTTTCCTTTCCTTTCCTTTCCTTTCCTTTCCTTTCCTTTCCTTTCCTTTCCTTTCCTTTCCTTTCCTTTCCTCTCCTCTCCTCTCCTCTCCTCTCCTCTCCTCTCCTCTCCTCTCCTCTCCTCTCCTCTCTCCTCTCCTCTCCTCTCCTCTCCTCTCCTCTCCTCTCCTCTCCTCTCCTCTCCTCTCCTCTCCTCTCCTCTCGTCTCCTCTCCTCTCCCCCCTCCCTCCCTTCCTTCCTCTATCCCATCCCTCCACCTTTCCTTTCCTTTCCTTTCCTTTCCTTTCCTTTCCTTTCCTTTCCTTTCCTTTCCTTTCCTTTCCTTTCCTTTCCTTTCCTTTCCTTTCCTTTCCTTTCCTTTCCTTTCCTTTCCTTTCCTTTCCTTTCCTTTCCTTTCCTTTCCTTTCCTTTCCTCTCTTATACTACCAAAATGGATATTTCTAAGACCATCTAGCATACCTGAAACAGACTAAAATCATTTACATGAAATTTAAAATAAGAATATAAGGTAAAAGGCATGATCATTCTTCTGAATGCCTAGCAGGGAGATTTATATATGCAAAAAAAGGGTTTAAGGGTGGAGAGGATATCAACTTTCAGCCAGTAATTTCTTATCTGTAGTTTAGTAGAATTCTATAGTACGTGAGCAAATTTTTTCTCAGTCGTGAAAAGGTGTGAGTTTTTTGTCTGTTTCTAAAATCTGTATTTTTGGTCCTTGGAAAATGCACAAACATTATGCTTAATGGCATCGTGGAAGTATTTAGGCTTGCTTCTTTTCCACTGGTGCATCACCAGCAAAATTCTGCTTTAAGCTGACTCCACTCTTATATAGAAATAAAAGGGAGAGAAAGTCTTCATTGTTTTTAGCAGAATGTTATATTACTTCAACTTCAACATAGACATGCTTTTCTCATTTCTCTTTCCCAGTGTTCATTCTGTAAGCAAACACTGATTTGCTGTTTCTTTTTGCTACTGAATAACACAGCACAAGGCATCCAATGCTTCATGGATGCTTGAGAAGGGTATCCTAATTTTTTTTCCCCTCCGAGTCACTGGGGAATATCATGGAAAATGGTTTTCCTTCTGTGGCATGAGGATATATTTCATCCAGTGTCCAAGTATTCCCAGCCTGAGAAAATACTGCAAAGCAACTGAATCCATTTAGAATTGAAAATTTGAGGTTTTTTTCTGCCACCCCGTACCTGTGCCCATTTCTGTTGCAAACAAATGTAGTTTAGTGAAGTGTGATGTGGCAAACATTTATGGAAGGGCAGGTCAAAGGATGACCTGTCAATGTTTTCTTCCACCTATAGATACCTACTTTAAAAAGCAAGCAACATCTTTCTTTCAGGCTTGCTTTGATCAAATAATTAATTAGCTGAAACTTGGGAAAGACGGTTTTTGAAGGGATTCTCAGCTCAGCTCACTCCCACTCAACTGGGACACTCGCTGACTGAGGTTGATGGGTAAAGCTTTGGCTCCCTCCAGCCAATTAGAGACTGACAGATTAATCTCAATTAAAAAGAAAAAAAAACAACCTTAAAGGCATGCCTTTGCACTAGACAGTCCTTCTTCAATGTAATAACAGATAGGTTATTATGCAATCTCTGGTATTTTCAGCAAGTAGGGTATAAATTCTGAGTGTTCCAGCCTCAACGCATTTGGAGTATGCTGTGCTGGGGAAGAATGTACTGAACCAATGTAGGGATCTACAAGCCTACTTTTCTTCTATAACCAAGTTCTCAACCTTGAGGAAGGATTTATCACATGGATAGTCTACTCTCACGTGCAGGCAACCAACTGAGAAGTCCACGTCCTGTCAAATGCAAAATAAAGTCTGGATCCCTCTGCACTGTTTTGGAATATCATTCTTCACTTTTTATTATTTCAAATAATCTTTTTGTGGGTTTGTTTGTTTTTTACCTACATTCCTACGTTCACTTTACAAGAGCAATAGCTGAAACTTTCCTATGACATGAATTCATCTCACTTTGTCTTCTTGACCAAATGTCAGCAAATGTCCAGAAGTTCCTGCAGACTTTTTTCCCAGCTGAATCTGGAGGCATCAAGGATTGATTCTGGGACTTCTTATACAAGAAGCCATAATATGGTTTGTGACTTAGCCTTGTGCAAATCCAGCTGCTGTAGTGTGTAAAGCTTAGAATCTTTCACAGACTCAGCCATCATGGTTTATTTAATAAACCATAGCTTAATACTGTGTATGAACTCAGCCATTAAACACTGCAGAACAAATGCAGGTGGCATTGGAATAGAAGTTTTAGCCCAAAGACACCTGGCTATACATATTGGAGCTGACCTCTGAATAAACATACATAGGATTCCTCTGTAGATGACAACCACCTAATTAATCTTAAATTCACTTTCATCCTGAGGTTCCTAAGGGGAAAGCAGAATATATATGTAATCCATCCGTGAATAAATGCATGAGGAATTCTCTAAATACATGTGAAAATATATATCCCCTCCCCAGTTATAAACCATTTTTTTCCCCAGTTGGTGGAAGAAGCATTACATCCATAATATAACACATTGTTTAAAACTATGCTTTGGAAAACAAACAGCCCTGCCAGTTCAAAGGAGTTCACCCACAAAATATTCAAAGCTTGATCTCTTCGTCTTTTCTTTTACATTTTTAAAGGCATAATACTATGTGCAGATAGGTTTATTAGCCTCTTTTGCCATGTATTTTTCATTAAATATTCTGATAATGAGTTGCATTAAAGTCCTATCTTTTATTTATAAAATAAATTATTCCTGTGGAAGGAAGGAAGGAAGGAAGGAAGGAAGGAAGGAAGGAGGGAAGGAAGGAGGGAAGGAAGGAAGGAAGGAAGGAAGGAAGGAAGGAAGGAAGGAAGGAAGGAAGGAAGGAAGGAAGGAAGGAGGGAAATCTCAGATTAGGGCATATGCTGAATAACATGTTTATTGTTCTGGAAAACAGAAAGAAGGCAAGATAATTTTGTCAGAACAAGAGACTGCTTAAGGCAAGGGGATAGAATTCAAGGGAGAAAAAAAATGAGAAAGTGACAATGCAAGGCTTCATTTTATGTTAGTGTTTCCTTTCTTTTGTGTGTGTCTGTACGTAGGCTTTTAATCCCCCCCCCTTCCTTTTTCTTTTTTTCATTATAAATTAATTTTGGTTGTTCACTGTAGCAGTGATATCAGAGTAGTTGAAGCTTATGATACTCTGCAACGACATCGACTTTTTCAGCATATGAAAGACGCCCCTCTTTTGTGAGTCCAAGTGTGTGTGTGTGTGTGTGTTTTTTAATTTCTTTTTTGTTAGCAATAGGGGGGGTTGGGTGGAGCAGGTTTGCTAAGAGATGTGTTTTTTGGGGAAGGGAGAAGGATTTTGGTCATAGCAGGCCCAGTCAAGCTCACATGGGTAGAGGTTATTGCAATAAGCTTGTTACCGTGTTCTGTTGTGTTTTTTAAGAAGCCTTTTTCAAATGTTTGCACTTCTTATTATACAACAGCTAATTACTTTTCAAGTTAAGAGCAATTTGCCTGGAATACAGGAATCCTCTAGTGTTCTGTTTGCATTTTAGTTCAATAATGGCTCGGAGGAAAAAAAAAGAATATTAAAAGGAAAATGTGTGCTATGAGAATACAGTAGCAGCAATTTCAAACCTGGAGAAGAAAGAGGAGGACCCAACAATACATGACATGCTGGATAATTTGATTTTTGCCCCTTGCACTAAATCTTCCATTCCCTGGTACAAATGTTAGTTTCCCCTGTCTGTACAGATAACTTTCTTTTTTAAGTTTCCAAGTTCCTGTCTTAAAATAAAACGACAGGAAGGAAATCTTCAAGTCAAAATGTCCAAATTCCTTTTGATTAACAGTAGTATCTTTTCTCGCATTTTAGTCCTGTGCCGAGAGGAAAGGAAGAGGTGAAATTTGACCTCAAGGACAAGTTTTAAGCATAAATGATTTAATTTGCAGCTCACATCCTATTTTATTACATGAAGATGAACTTGATCTACTAATGAATAATTATTACTCCATAAAATAAAGAGGGAACACAGTCTTCAGAAGGGGACTCTGATTCCAATGAGGCATATTACTCACTCATAAGTAAAAAAGTAAACATTAGTTTTTCCTCGGTGACTAATGGTATTTGTTCATGTAACCTGACAGAATAGCCTCTCGTAATGGATAGTTTTCCCGGACACCTTTTATCATCTTAAATGAGAGGAATTTACTTACATTGGGTCTTTTCTTCCTCGAGACAGGAGAGAGAGGGGGAGAAAGGGAGGAAGAGAGGGGGAAAAATGGACTTTGCCATACCGTGACTTTTATTCCTTAAAGATTCCACTGCAGTGCCTAATCTAATTTTTCACCGTGGTTAATGGTCTTTTACAAGCTTCTGCGAAAATGCAAGGGCTGGTGGGAGGAGTTCGAGGGATATTATGGGAAATAAAAGTGCGCGCACACACACACACACAGACACACACACACACACGTTTTTAATGCGCCTGCCTATATTGTCAGTCCGTCCGTTTTCTGTTGCCTCTAATAGAAGAGAAATCTTTTTTAGTATGATTTCTTCGGTTTGTGCCCCGCGTACAGTGACTGATGGGCGCTGCGAAAGGTTGGGCCAAACCCAGGGGCAGAGCTGACAGATACCACCACCTGGAGAAGCTAACTTTCTTGGGTGATTCCATCCCAAATTGGATTTTACCTCTTCTTACCCTCCTCCTGCCTGCCTTTTGCGGTTTCCTTTGGAAGGGCCATGCCTTTCGGCGAGTCGGGCAAGGCCTGGAGCACCCCAAACGAAATCTCGAGTCTGGCTTGCCTGTGAAAACCCAGGACCCTCTTTTCAGTCCCAGCTGGGCACTGACATTCATCTGCCCCAAACCTCTGGACTGTGTGCAATAGATCTTGCTGGCTCTCCCCCACCCCACACACTCCCCCTCCCCTTGCCACTCTCTGGGGGTTTAAAAAATGCCGTTCTTTGAATTTTGGTGAGGGGGAAAGAGACCCTGCCCTGACGGGGACCAATTTGACAAATGAGAGGAACGGTTACTGAATCAGGGGGAGCAGAAGGAGGCTTGCTTCTCCCTGTGCTTCCCTGCTCGCTTCTGTACAAGAGAGCAGCGAGTGTGCAAGGGGGGGGGGAATGTAGAAAACCCTTCATGCGCTGGATGACATTGAGGGGGAATCTTGCTCAGAGGCTGTAGGCGGCTTTCTCTCTCTCTCCCACTCCCTTTCTCGTTATTAAACTCGCTCTCTTTAACCGGCTCTGCTTCCCCTTTCTCAGGTTGCGCTTGTGCTTCGCTTTGGGGAAAAGCAAGGGGGGGGGGAAATAATAATTGTGAGCAAATGGCCTTGACTTGACAGACGCATGTAGGGCTTGAACCCTCGGGGGTGGGGAGGGGAAGGAGACCCTCCAGGACATCATCACCATCATCATCATCATCAATAATAATAACACCCCAAGAAGAGAGTAGCAGGGCAGTGTGGGTGCACGCGCGTGTGGGTGTGTGGAGGGGGGGTTCTTTTTGTTTTGGTTTTCTCTGCTCGAAGCCCCCCCCCCCGAGAAAGTGAGCGGTGGCAGTTTTACAGGGGGAAGAGAGAGGGAGAGAGCGCGAAAGAGAGAGAAAGAGCCAGGCTCTTTCTCTCCCCTTTTTTGGCGCTGAGGCAGGGCTAGCCTGTTCTCATGCAAGCCCCCTCACTTGTCGTCCGCCGAGTCGAGAGTGGCATCATGCAACATCCTCTGACGGGGACAACCTGCGTGGCACTTCCGAATGTGGGTATGTGTCCCCAGCTCTCCTGTGCCTTGACTCTTATGTACTTACAGCAGGTAAGTCCATAAGCAACTTTTTTTCCATCTCTCCTCCCAACACCCACACATTCTCTCTCTCTCTCTCTCTCTCTCTCTCTTTCACACATGCATTCACGCACACACACACACACACACACAGACACGTACTTCTTTCCTACCCCCCCATCTCTGCCTTTCTCGATTTGGATATCCCCTCTTCTCGCCACGGTATTGTCTGCACCTCATGGACTGAAAATAGCTTTCTGCCTGAATGGAGAGTGTAATTGCCTCCCTCTTGTAGGAACGGGGCTCTTATGGATGAGGGCATGTTCATAAAAAAATTAAAATCACCCGGACGATCCAGATTTGAAGCTAGGGTGCCCTTCCATCTTGGTCCTTGATGGGGTCATAATTTGCACGGTATTGGAAAGTTTGAGGGGTTATTTTGTGTTTTGCCCGCGTGCCTTTTCTAGGCGTTTGTGGTTTCCTTTGTGCATGGAATTAATAAAGATGCTGTTTTTGCTACTTAAATGCAGATTTGCAGTGACACAAAAGGGGTGATTTCATGAAAAGGGGTGGGAAAAAAACTTTACCTTTCGCCGATGTGTAGGCACACGGTTCTTACCAGAGGCATCGGATGGTTCCTCAAATTGTCCTCTGAAGTTTTAACTCTGGTGCAAATTTCTATTGAACCATCAAAGAGTGTGAGTTCTTTGTTGAAATGAGATGCGGTTGGAGGACAAATGAGTCTAATGAATCGGAAAGAAATGGAGTGAAAATTTGAGAAGTTTATTGGTTTAGCGGATGAGTCATTTGTCAACCTGCGATTTGTGAACCTGGATACTTGTAAATGGGCATTGTTCTGGGGCGGGGGTGAATTTGCTCCATCTAAAAATGAATGGCTGCCTACTTTACTTATTTTTAAGCAGCACCTTTTTACAATTAACCTTCTCCTTGTACTGATGGAGTTGTCTATTGTGCCTGAAACCCCAGGAAAAAAGGCAAGAGGACTGAAAAGCATTGAAGCTCAGCTTCCAAACCCATTTATTTGAAAGTAATCCAATTGAAAGCAGTGGGGGATTTCTCTCTAGCCATGGTGCTGAACCTCAGAGTTCAGCGCACGAGCCTCAAATGTGTATGATCATATACAGCTTTGCAAATAATCATCGTTGTTCAGCACTACAGCGAGGTGCGTGCTGGATTTGCAGAAGCAAGATTAAAATATATTGCCATGCAAATGTGATTAATTGCATTTATTCTGTTGACAGTGTCACTCTTCCCCCTCCCTCCCCCTTTTGTGAGTTTACTGTAGCTCAACCAAAATAGGGACTGTGACTCTTACTTATTAACACTCAGTATTAGCATAGTTTAGATGGCTCGCAGATGTACCTCTGTGCTGAAGTTTCTTCCTTTGTCTGTCTCTCTTTAATTTTAATTTTTTTTTAAAGCAATTTTTAGAAAAGCAACATTCCAATGCTTCCTCCTTTTCTAGTAGCAGTCTTGTTAAAATAACATTGGACTGATCACAGATCTCTTTGTAGGTGGGCAGTTAGAGGAAAGCCCTGTGGCTTAAAAGAAACCAAGTCAACTCTGGTGTATTTGCTGTGCCAGTATCTTGATCGTACAGAGGGAACTGGTTCAGGATTGAAGAAATGAATTGGGTATTAAAAGATTCATCAATCTTTTGATGTTTCAAATGTACAAACTAGACAGTCTCATGTATCTGGGTGGGTTTTATGTGCCTGCAATCAGAATCAATCTCTCTCTCTCTCTCTCTCTCTCTCACACACACACACACACACACAGTGTGTGTTTGTGTGTTTGTGTTCTTTTTTAAGAGTCTTCTTAATTTTGACTTGATGTTACTGTCATGCTTTTTGTGTGCCATTTAAAAAAGCCTACTGTGTAGTCATCTATAAAAGGTTATTCTGTTTGTGTGTGTACATGTGTGTGTTTTCTAATGTTATATTAGAGGCAGGGAGGCAGAGGCAGGGAGGGAGGAAGGGAGGAAGGGAGGAAGGGAGGAAGGGAGGAAGGAAGGAAGGAAGGAAGGAAGGAAGGAAGGAAGGAAGGAAGGAAGGAAGGAAGGAAGGAAGGAAGGAAGGAAGGTTGGTTCCAAGTATTTTTTTTTCCCTTTAAATTTTCCATACACCCATTTCAATATCAAAGAGATCAACTTTAATCTGGGCACATAAATGATTGCCTAAACATGAGGCAGGTGATGGAGCAAGGCAGGAAGAAGAAGGTTTGGGGAACCCTCTCTTCCTCTTATACTGGCTTGGATGGAACACATGCAACTGAAGTCCCAGCATAGTGATGTTTTCCCAGTTTAAGAAAATATACATGGGCCTTAGAAGAATTGCTCACAAGGGACAGGTTTAGGGTCTTCTCTTCAACTCGAGACGAAAGATGAGAAGCCGTTCTAATGCACTTTCAGATTGTTCCTTGAAGGCTGCCCCCTTTTTAAACTCTTGGCGTGGATTCCATTTCTGCAACAGAAGATTGTGCCATTAACACTTTTTTACTCAGCCTGGCTTTCTTCTTTGGAATTTTTATTTTCATGTAAAAATAAAAGAGAGCAAAAGTAGGTAGTAATATGTTTTTGATGCGCTAATGCACACCCATTCATACAGTTATGAATCCGTGACTTTGAGATCTCTTTCCGTGTCTGGTTAATCAGTTCATAATCATCGTAGGTGTTTAGAAGTCTATACCTTTCACATCTGAATGTGGGACTTTTGCTCACCACTTTATAGGGAGTCTTGTAGAGGAAGAAGACAGAGTAGAAGCCATAAAACTGGCCAGAACATGATCCATAGCAGGGTGCTTTATACCCCTTTCCATCTCTGTTTTTTCTTGCTATATATTAATGGTGAACGATACACCTATCAATACTGACAATATGACACTCAAGTTATTTCCATATGAACTGGTTCTTCTTTTTAACTATTCTCTCTACTTCATGTGCTGGTGAGCTCCCCTGAATAGCATTCAGATCCAAATTGCTTTTCCATGTCCCCTTATCCAAAACATGGAGAAGCTGCCATGCAACACGGTTTGCTAAACTGTGTTCCATGGAACTCTAGGCTTCCGTGAGAATTTGATGGGGCACCATGAGAAAGTGAAGGCAACAACAACAGAAGTTCACTCAAATGTAACCAGGTTTCTGTAATTAGAGCTTTGTACACTTGATCAGGGTTTGGAGGGGTGTATGTGAAAGGTGTTAATAAATTTGCTTATCTTCCATAGTGATGGCTAGCTATATATATAACATGTTCTGTGGCCTGGAAAAGTTTGAAACCCCTGTCACAGAACACACCTAGTATTGTGTTTTTTTCTGGACAATTTTCCTATGCAACTACTGCTAATGTGCATAGAAAATGTATATTTGCATCTGGGGAATTCCTACTCCAGGCTGGAAAAGTTTCTCATCCATAATGTTTTCACCCCCCCATTCCTTTCACATACTCACTAGGAATAACAATCAGCTGAAAAACATGAATTAAGCTTTGAAACTGCCAAACTTCCTTCCTAATTGTACTTGCAGTTGGCACCCATTCATTGTTACTAATAAATTTATGAAATTGATTTTTTTCCCCTGCAGGGAAAAAAAAGCAGCACTTTTCCAATCTACCTTACTGCATATAACTTATATAAACTTACCATAATCTGCTGCCTCACATCCCCCAGACATCTGGGGAATTCAACCCCTTTTGTATTGTTGATTCAGAATTCTGGGTTTTTTCATCTCCAGCAGGTACTCTCTCCATTCACATCTGTTGGTAAAGTAGGTGCAACACACTTAATGCCACAGATTCGACATATGCCCTTTTTAAAAAAATGATGGGGCTTTCACAAATTTAATTTGATTTTATGCATGAAGCTGTTCTTATTTTCTTGGAAGTGAAGAAACGTTTACTGGCCAAAGAGAGCCATATTCCTTTGTCTCTAGAGAATGCATGGGCTAATCAGTTCTTTAGTCCACTTTGGGAATCATCTGCATGCCTGCGTGTGTTCTTAATATACTGGCATATTACTTGATAAACAAAACTTGCTAGGTTTATAGATTCTCTATGCATTCACTGAGTTTTTTTTTTTTTTTTGGAAAGGTATCAATAAAATTGCTTATCTTCCATAGTAATAGCAAGCTATATTTTCTTTAGAGGGTCTAATGTGGTCTTGTTTAAGAAGAGAGCTTCTTGGTACACATAGAAATTCCAATAGATGCATCAGAAAGTCTGACTGGCTAAATAGTTCAATTTTCTGTGTTACAGATTAATCACCAGCAAGCTCCTTATTAAGAGGCACAGGAAAAGTAAAAACCTGGTGTTAGTGTCCCCAAAGAAGAGCTATTCGTGTTTGGGCTGATTTTTGACAAACTGGCCCAAATTAGTACCAAAGTAGAAATGCTTCATCTCAAGTAAGCCTCGTTGATTCCAGTGGGACTTCATTTCAGCTGAATGCATATAGGATTGTAGCACTGGTCTTTAGCATTATACCAAAAATATCATTGGAGGCAAAAGATATTGGAAATCAGTATTGTCTCTGTCAGAATTTGTTAGCATCTGTAAAGCTTGAAATAGAAACATACAATTGATATCTGTCTGTCTGTCTGTCTGTCTGTCTGTCTATCTATCTATCTATCTATCTATCTATCTATCTATCTATCTATCTTCCTTCCCCAGAATAACATGGTTTCCAAAGATCCCAACTCCATAGAATTCCTTACAATAGGTTCCATTTTGATTCATGCTTCCTCTCATATTTGTAATAGCTCCAAGTATGTGGGACTCTATCTTCGTTCCTTCAAGATCTTTTAGATATCCGAGATGTGAACTGGCTTTATAAAGCAGACAAGAGACAGGTTTTCAAAGACTGATGGAACTTAGTTGGAATATTGTGCTTCTTCTATCTATTCTTGTAGTTGAGCAATTCATCTGAACACAGCCAGGAACCTTTAATATATACTATGTAGGTCACCCATTGTTGTGCTATGTACCCAATCTTACAAAATTTAATTATCCTTCTGTCTGTCTATCTGTTTGTTAATAATTGAATAAGGTAGGTTATTGACATATGGTCATATTAAAAACAGTAATTATATTCTTCTAATGCAATAATGATACAATTAATTGATGAAAGCCTACCAGTCATACCAACAGAGCACAATAACTTATAGATTACAGTGGCTTAACCTACAACCCAGTGAAACAAATTAAAAAAAAAAAACATTGAAAGACGCTAGTATAGTAGATCTTAGAGAGAGAGAGAGAATAAAACATCACATTGTTTTAACTATATCATATTTAATTATAGCTAAGGTATTTGTGAGTACAAAAATAGATTAGTGTAGTGCTGAGAAACAGCAATATGGACACTATCTGAATGTTTTTATTGTGACCATTTAAGATGGGAGACACCACTAAAAAGTCTCCTCTCTCCTCTTACTCTCTAAGTTTAGATTGATGGAAGGAGGGTCACTAAAGGATTTCCATGGATCTCTGATAAGGCATGGATAGTTGACAAAGAAATAAATGTTCTATCAGATACCAGTGTCTTCAACCACTGATGAGACATGGTTGAATTGGACATGGAAATTAATTGGAGGCCTCTATCAGCAGTCCAAAGGAAGCCTAATCTGGTCCCTTTTAGAAAAACCCTTGCAGCCATGCTTTGCACTAACGAAGAGTTCACGTTCAACTCCCATTTCATAGCACAGCCATGGCCTTGTCGATATCATACGATTGGTAAATTTCCTCCCACTTAATGATGATGCATTTGGTTTGTTTTCAATGGTGAAGTGATTTGTGCAAAGGGTAATTCATCTTAAATGGAGCCATTTCTCATGCTGGACACCAGGAGATCGAAAGCAATTGAACTAAAACTTCAATATCAACCTGCTTTGTCTTTAACTAGAAAGTAGTTCACAGTAGAGATATTGAATCAAGGGAAAAAAATCATCATGGAAAAGGTGGTTTCCTTTTTACTTATTATAGTAAAATATTCACCTTTCTATATACAGATGGTTATCTTTTTTTAAAGGATAACTTATTTTAAGAACTTCTAGAGTTTTGCAAAATGTAAGGGACAGGGAGAAAAAAACGATCGGCCAGCCAAAGCTTCTACCATTTAAATGCTCTACCATTTTTCTTTCGTTTCCTCCCAAAAAAGTACCTTTCCTTAAATCTCCAGTTCAAAAGCTACCGTTTAATGAAAACTCTTGTTTCAATCTCTTAATTTTCATTCCCAAATGAGTCATAAAGAAGGTATGATGGAAGTACTGTAGATGGGGATATCTGCCAATTTGAATAGAGGGGAAAAGGATGGATGGATGGATGGATGGATGGATGGATGGATGGGAGGGAGGGAGGGAGGGAGGGAGGAGAATGTGGATTTTTCCTGAAGAATGAAATGTATATCTTAGGGGGTTCTCCTGAATTTAGTAGTGTCCATAGATGCAAACATGATATAGGTTACCAGGACAATCAGCTTTTGATTGATTCAGAATCACCCCTACCTAGTTACAATGCTTTATTGAGAATAATAAGAAAACTTGCTATATGTCATCTTGCCTTAAAGGAGTTTTGGAAGTGTTGCTGTTGCAGAATGTAGCAACCCAACTGGGAAAACGAATTAGAACATACAGCTTGAGTTCTATATCAGCTGCATTGATTGTCAACTGGAACTCTCAACCAAGTTCAAAGCCATAGATAGTTTAGACCAAAGTATTTGAAAGACCATCAATCCTCATATGGTCCTGCCCCAGCCCTACAATTGTCCATGGAAACTCTACTAACTAACAAAGCTGTAAGTTCCATTAGATTGATGAGAACATGAACCTGTTCTATAGTAGCCCCATCCTTGCAGAATGACATATCATTAGATGAACATGTCGCATCCGACTGGCTTCAGGACTACTGCCTGTGATAGCTGCCTAACTCCTCCAACCATGTAGGAGTTGCTTAACTCTTTCTTCGCCTGCTGTGATCCTGAAAAACCTTCTGTATCCCAGCATGGCATTTATCATTTAAAAAAATATTTATCTTTTATAAGTAGCATTAGTTGGATTTTTTTTTCTTCAGGAGGAAAAATTTAACTCTCCGATAGATATGATCTATCTGTTTAAATATCCACTGGCAAGCGTATTCAACCTGCAGTTAATCTGATCTTTAGTGTATTAGTTGTTTGGAAGAGATACCTCCCATTTTCTTAAATTGCTAAGTTGCTGCCATTTAAACCACAGCAATCTTTCCTTTTCAATAATTTTATGAAAGATTATATTATACAAATAAAACTTACACAACTAAAAATGGAAAAATACATTAGAAAAGAAAAAAAAAATAAGGAAAAAAGTGCAGGAAAATAAAAAAAGGAAAAAAGAGAAAAAGAGTAAAGGAACCTCCCCCCCCCAGCATGTATAATTAGCATTATCAACTTCTAACTATCTCTTAAAATATAACCAAACCGCTCTTCAACCCCGGTTTCTACAAAACCACAGTAATCTTGAGGAAAATCCAAATAGTTTTGCAAAAATAAGGAAGACTTCTCAGTGTAGGTGGAGCTATTTTAATTTTTTATTTTATTACTGGTATTTCTGTGTCCCTCCACTCCAAACGGCTCTGAGCAGTTCATACCAAATGCAGAGATGAAATACAGCAGAAAAAACAGAAGGCAATATAAACCATAATAGTGTAGCCCAACAGGGAAAGACCCAAATGCAACAGGGGTTCACCTTGCTGTGGAAGCTCATCAGGGGAGTGATGGTCCATGTCAGTGTTTCTCAACCTTAGTAACTTTAAGATAGGTGGACTTCAACTCCCAGAATTCCCCAGCCAGCATGCTGGCTGGGGAATTCTGGGAGTTGAAGTCCACCTATCTTAAAGTTACTAAGGTTGAAAACACTGATCCATATATATGGGGGCAAGTTATTTCACAGAAGGGATGTCACCATTGAGAAGGCCCTATTACTGGGTCCCCTGCAACTCCTAAGGGGCTGGGTCCCTTGGCAGGACCTCTTGTTCAAAGATGTAACAGATGGGCAGATTGATTTCAGAATAGGCATTCTTGGAGATCATCAGGCTCTGATCCATGCTAGGCTTTAACAATTATAATCAGCACCTTGAATTCCACCCAGAAGCTGATTCTCAGCTAATCGAACTCCAGGAGTAGAAGTTAGCTATTATATATCTCATATCCATACTAGGGGGGAAAAAACATATTTGAATATGCAAAATTGAACTAGATTCATGTCAAATATAAGATATTGCTCTGGTGGTCCTCCAGAATCATTGGCCAATGTTAATTCCAGATCTGTTTTCAAGCATTTTAAGTAAAGTGCCAGGATTCAAAGCTGGTAGCTGGTAACCTGTGCATGAAATGTACATGTTCTGTCACTTGGTTCCAACTTACTCTGTCACAAGGTTTTTGAAAAAGAAAATTAATTTGGAATAGACCATTTTTGAAGGAATTTGGGATCCCATTTTGAAAACATCAATTGTTTGAACGTTATGGTTTGATCAGTTATTCACAAGTTCCAAGATGAGGTCCCAATTCTAAACTTTTTGTGCTAGTATGAGGCTGACCCAACCCATATTTTACTGATGTCACAATAATTTGTGCTTTCTTGGTCCAATTTTACATAAATAAGTGTGTTTCTTTCTATTCTTGCACCAATCTGCACAGATGAAAAACTTACAAAATCCCTTAAGTTTTAGAATTTTTCATTGTCAGGAGATTCATTCCTTCACATCCTTCTTCCAATGGATATGGATCCCTTTACAATCCAATTTGTAATGTAAATTAAAAAATTAGATCCAAGTAGAGACACAAAAGCATATACAGATTCCCCTCCCCCCCTTTTGAATACTGGCAACAATCTGAGATTTCTCAAAATTTTAGTTGGAGCTACATCAGTTTCTCCTGATACACAAGCAAAATAAGAATATATGGCTAAATAAATAGCCTGAATAAAATCTGGTAACCATCATCAGATAAAAATGCAGCTTGAAGTATTTTTCTCAGTTGTTCCACCAAAAATGTCCACAGGGGGTGGGAGGAAGGTGTCCATGGGATGTCCACAGGGGGGTGGGGGGAACAGAGTAATGAAATGTTCATTGCGACTTCATGCACTCCACTACTTACATCCTTGCATGCAGTGTTGCTACACAAACATAAAGGGACGGTGCTTACATGGTGATGTCAGCATGCATGTTCTGTCACGTGGACATCATTGTGGTGAGGAACAGTCACCTAGGTTTTCCACCTCTGATCTTCATGGCAAGATTCTTCCTTCTGCTTCTAAAGCCTCAGGACATTTTGTTGTTGCTGCTGGTTGTTTCGTTGGCTTGGTTTTGTTTCTGTTTTATTTGATTGTACTTATACATTGTATAATGTTTCAGCTGCCAAGTGGGATGATCACTTCTGCCAAGACAAGCCAGTCGACTTGACAACATGTAAAATGCAAAGCCATTTTTTCCCCCAAAGCAACCACTAACGGTCCAATCACCGAATCTTCTCAACACCAGTTTATCTGGTTTTGACTACACAAAGTAGCAACTTCATTTTCATATTGGGACTTTCACTGCGTTTCTCTCTGCATTTCACACGAGAGAAAAATTGGCAGCCGATCTGTTTATTCTTTTTCTTCCTTCCGTAAAAGTAATTTCAGCACAAAAACAACTCGTAGCTTTTCCGTGTGGCGAGTCTTTCCAATTTACCGATCTTTTAAAAAAAGAGAGAGAGAGAGAATCCTAGCCTCCTAGCTCACAAATATGTCAAGAATCTACGACTATGAAATGTGAACCCAACTGCAGTTTTCATTCTTAGGCTTCTAATTCCTGATAATTTTCATGTGAGAGCATACCCCCCCACCCAAAAACATTCCATATGCATGCATGAATGAAATGGGTCTATGTGCCTAAGACTCATTTGCCATCTGTTTGAGTTTTATTTATTTATTTATCTCCATCCCCTTACAGCTGGGCCTTGAAATAATCCTCCACTAGCTCATGGGCTGAGGGCAGACCATCTTGCTGTTATTTTCTGGGTTTTCCAATTCATTTAACCTGCCTGCTTATCCCCACCCCCTCCCACAGGAGAAAACCAAATGCTTGTTTTGCCGTTATTCCTAGGGTAAAATCACAGTACAGGGCCACTAGACCAAGGATGCTATTTCCAAAAGAGGGAAGAGGGAAACTTTCCACCCAGGACCCCAAACTCTCAGGGGATTGATACATTTTGCAGCTAACAGGACACTGCCATGCTCTTAGAAACTTTAATCATATGAACAAATTGGCACTCTCAAAGGTGTGAGTGGCTAAGATAACCTTTAATGCAGATTTAGCAAGTGGTGTCCTTCTGCACTGCTTGTTTTAATTAATGAAATGAGGTTTGTTGGATGTTCATCAATGAACCCCTGGGTTCACATCTGAAAGCTCTTCAACTGGCAGCAGAGTGGGGTGTTCACATCTATTGAACATCCTGTTCTGCTACATTCTTGGACAGTTTCATTGCCCCCCCACCCGGCATCCATCCTCCCATGAGCAGCCTAATGCAAGAGGATTTTTTTAAACAAAACAGAACAAAAGAAGAGATCAAGTGTGCGGTGTTTCTTTCCTGAATAATAGCTCAGGAGGTCCTTGTGACGACAGTGATGTCAACCAGGGTCACTTCTCAATGACAATAGCACAAAGAAATTGCTTTGCTGAAATGCGGCCTTTACTTTTAAATAGCAAAGCTGGAAAAGACAGCAGAGGGTGGGGGGGGGGAGGAGGAGGAAGAGGAGGAGGAGGAGGAGGAGGAGGAGGAGGAAGCAGCTGTTCCTGCTTGAAACTATCTATATATTACCAAAATATATTTGGACAATTCTTAAGCTTTTGGATGAAGCTTGTACTAATCCTAAACCACCAGCATTTGCTGAACATTCTTTAGAAGAGAATACCTGATGGGGGGGGGGGGGGTGGAGGGGGGTGGCAATGAAGGCATTAAAGATGCCATGGCCTTTCTTGTTAAGAAGAGGCAGGGTCAGTGGGAGGAAATGCAGTTGGCTGCCATCCATGCACAAGGACCAGCACAGTCCTCCTAGCTTGATCGTGCTTCCTGTGCTTCGAAGCATCTCAGATGAGGTGCCTGTTTTCTCCTATTGTTAGCGTTTGGCAGGTGATAGTCTTTATTTTGTCCTGAAATGCAGAAAGGAAAGGTAGGCAAAGATTGTTGAGCATGTTTTCTCGTCCTGAATGCTGTATATTTTGGGAGAGAGAAAAAGAACATGCAGAAACTACAGGCCCTGTGGCTATTGTCAGGGGCTTGTGATGGGTGACACAGAACCCTTTGCAGTATTAGCAGAGCCGATGAAAAGTACGTTTTTGGATGACGTACAACTTGGCTTCTGGTTAGACCTCTAGAAGAAACGAGAGTTGTCCATAAACAGGATCAATTCAGAGGAGAGGTAATAGATTTATTGGTATTCTTTCAAAAGTAGGAGAATGTCTACAAAATGCCAGATAAGAGACTAAGCGATGAACAATCAACCGCTGGGTACAGATTTCAACCAAGCGCAACTGCATTGCCGGCAATCCTAGGCACAGTGGATGAAAAACTATCTGAAACATTTTTAAAATTAAAGAACTCTGATGTATAGAATTATTTTATTAACACTTGGCAATTATCCCAGGCCTTGGGAGGGAGTGGTGGAAGAGCATCTGTAGGATGTTTTATTGTTATTCAGAGTTTGCCTTCTGGACACTTATGATCTGTTTTGTTTTTATTGTTTTTACTTTGTTCTTTAATGTATTCCCCCCCCCCCCTTCATCTGGACTCAGGCGACTTCTAAATTGTATTAAATAAATAAATTTCTAGGCGAGCCATGATTCCTACAGCCACGGTATGAAAGTGATCAGTAAAGAAAATATTTATTTCAATGCTGTTGCAGTTAATGATATCAGGTTCTCAATTCTTGAAATGCGCTCCAAAGAATATGCATATTGCTCTTATTATAAACTAATGCAATATCCATTCAATCATTTTGCTAGACAGGAAATTACTGGGGGATATAATGCATTTGAGCTAATAATAATGATGGATTTTGTGTGGGTGTGGGTGGGTTTGGTAGAACTATCAGCAAGGTCTCCTGGTTGCACATTCTACTTTTTTAGTGTCAGTGTATCACATTTGAGCACTCCTGGTTGTTAGACAGCTAGGGACAAAGTCATTGATAGAGCTTGGAGGAGACCAGGAACGTCAGCGGGAGAAGTCAAAAAAGTCAAGATGGCAGCTGCGACTACACTGTCAAAACCTTGATCATTTTTTTTTTACATGCATTGCACCTGTGACACCCATAAAAAAGGGGTAGGGGCTTTGATCATGGCTACTATCTTGACTTTTTTGACATTCACACCGCTCTGGAACAGGCCTTGCTTTGCAGCATTGTTCTCCTTTCTGAGAGTGAAGGCATCTCTTCCCATATGGTATATTGAAGAAATTACAGGTATCCAAAATAAGCAAAATAAGAGGGCTGGTGCATCTTGCAGAATTCAGATAGACTCCCTGGGAACCGATCTGCTTTCCAACTACATCTCTCCATCACGGCTTCTTTGTTGGTGGTGGTGCTGTTGAGATTTGGACTAAGATGGAATCTTGATTTTTTTCCCCTCCCTTGCTCTAACAGTAGTTCCTTGGTTTGTTAGGGTGCTGCCTGGGGTCCCTGCTGTGTATCTCAAAATCATACATAAAATTGTATTAAAGATGGTCACTTTCACCTATGTGTGTGTGTGTGTTTTTTTTAATGTATGTTTTTCTTTACTTTGGAGATCCTAGAATTGGTGTGTTTGCTTTATCAGATGCCTTGATGCTTTTGCAACAAGCCTCCCCCCCCCCCCCCCCACCATTCCCTCTGCAATTGATACAACCTTTGCTAATAATTCAGGCTAGTCCGTACAGTCCTGATCGCTTCCTTGGTGTAGCCCAATGTTTCTCAACCTTGGCAGCTTGAAGACGTATGGACTTCAACTCCCAGAATTCCCCAGCCAGCCATGCTGGCTGGGGAATTCTGGGAGTTGAAGTCCACACGTCTTCAAGCTGCCAAGGTTGAGAAACACTGGTGTAGGCTGATGGTAACCTTTGCACAAGTCCAGAGCAAAGGCATGGGGTGAATTGTTCCACCTAGGACCCTCCTACTGGCATCCAGCAAATTCCTCTTCTCTCTTTCTCGCGCGCTAATCCTCTTTTGGGGTTAAACCTGACTTTGTAATTCAACTAATGGTCTGTGTCAAAAAGAGCAAAGGAGGACCCCCTTCGTTGGCTGCTGCCTCCCTCTCTCCCTTTCTTGTCAGAAGCCAAGTTATTTACTTTCCAAAGCTGACAGAAAAGCACTGCAGGGGGCTTCATTTATTTCTGTTCGGAATGTTATTATTGCCTAATGCAGGGGGACCCACACGTGCATTGCAGACACATTCTTCTAATCTTTATGGTTATGCTGGATGACTGCTTAAAGAACAGAACTGGCTTATTCTGGCTCCAGAATCCAAGCAGGGGTCTGCACATCTCAGCCTAAAGCAAGGTGAAACCCAACAAGTTCCCCCCACCCCCACTTCTATAAGGAGGACCCATCCATGTCTTTGCATTGTGTCTTAATTCCCCCTCAGCACCCACCACTCCGTCTGTTTTCATTCACCTTGCAACTAAAAAAAAAGGGGGGGGGAATAACATTACTGTAAAAAGATAAAAGTAATCAAGTCTTTTTTTTAAAAAAAAAAATCTGTACTGCTCTTTTAAGAAGGAAAGAGGCTATCTGGCTTAGAACAAAGTGGAAAACTGTTTTTATCAGAAGCTGGACAGATGCTTCAGGGGTGATTGTAAAGAAGCATTGTGTTCTGCCTCGCTGTCCCGTGATGTAACAGATATTCAGAGATAGACTGCCTCTTATCCTGGAAGTTCTATGGCCAATGGAAGTTGGTAGACTGAAGAGTCTCCCTCTCCCACCCCCCAACCCTTTACCCCAGTGTGACAAGAGCTTTTCTTCTGATTCTGATGAGATCTTCTGATCTTCAGCTCAACAAGGATGACCGGTCCAAGTGGATTTTTAGGGGATGAGAAGTAAGAGCACAAGGCAGTAGAAAGCATCAAAAGAAAGTTCTTCATTTGTCTTTATGCTCCTTTTTATGTCCCTCCCTTTGACTCTGCTGCGTCTTGCTATTTGTGAGGAAGGAATCGGAGAACAGGCAAGAAAATCGAAACCATTCATCTGTTTGCTCTGTTATGATGACTGAGTCCGATTGTTGGTCTGTCTAGCCATTGTCTATAGTTATTGGCCTTGGGTAGGAATCTCTAAATGCTAGGCTTCAACCATGCATGCCCCAGAGAGGCCTACCAAGCTGCATCACTACATTCAGTTGTTTAAGTTGCCAGGCTGAAAACATGGCTCTTGCAGGAAACATTGAGTTCATTTTCTTTGCTAGTGCTTTATTTATTGTTTAGTGATGACACAATAGTGTTTCCTGGTGGGATAGAGTATGATTCGTGATATGGGGGCATGTCTGTGTTTGCCTGACATACAGTAAACCCTCAATTGGATGGACTAACAGAAGGAAGGAACTTCCACTAAAATATGGAGTGGATTTTTACACAGGCACGAAAGCATGTAGTGTACAAGCAGATTTTGTCTGTTGTGACTGAAGTTTGTTACAGCAAGGACTGTTAAATCAGGGGTTTACTGTGCTTAATTAAGTCATAGTTGACTCAGATAGGTAAACCATTTTCTAGTTTGCATGATGCACCGAAACATAAATTAACCCCATTGGCTGAATTTGCACAACTTGCTAACCTAAATCACGGGGGTTAGTTTGCAGTTCAGCGCATCATGGGAACCCATTCTGTGGGTGTGTGTGTGTGTAATTTAGATTTAGTAATCGGTTTCACATTCCTGACATTTTAAAAACTTTAAAAATTTCAAAAAGCATAAAATCCAAGTAGAAAAAACGTGATAGATATTCGTGGAATTCAAAGCCTGAGAGGGTTCTCCTTTCCCCACCAGCCCACAAGGAAGTGGGGAAAGGCTGTACCATATTGCTTAAAAAGTAAAGTGAAAGCTGCAAAACCACAGTGACTGAACCTTTACTTGCAAATTGTGGTTGTCTGTGTTGTGCATAAAAGGTGAGCTCTGGAAGATTTGAGAAGGACAAGTCGGTGGAGTTATTACTTTGAGTTGGGAAGTAAACCTGCTGTGTTTGTTTCGGCTGATGTAGCTGAGCCCAAACTCCCAGGACTTCTAGCTAGAATGAGCAGTCATAAGAAATACTGCCACACCAAGAAATGCTGCAGGTTGAACATTTACAGGGGGAGAAAAATCACAGGCCCAGACCTAATTAAAAAACAAACAAACCCTAACTTTTTCTAAAATATCTTTTAAAACCGGAATCTTTTCTTTAGCTTTAACGACTGAGGAGGTCTTAGCCCTGAGATACATCAGCAAAAGAACGCAAAAAGTTTTCCTCCCTGCTTTCCAGCCTGCTCCGTGTGCTTCTCTGCTTCGCATCCGAGCCATGTCAGTTTGCCACCAAGTGGTGCTGTTCACCTCTGATGTTGCTCCGCTCCATCACCAAAGAAAATTAATGAAGTGCAGAAGAAGAGCCTTAAAACAGGGGAGGGGGGGCGGGATGAAGAAAAGGCATTGTGCTGTTCCAAGAAGCAGAAATTCATAGCTGTTGCAGAATGTCATAAATACTTTATTTCAACATCTGAGTCCAAAACACCTTGATGCAATTTTTTTCCCCCTCTCTCTCATTTTATTCAAGAAAATTAAAAGAAAGATTTAAAGTTGTGCCATGGACACCATTTATGGCATTGTTGTTGCGATGCTGTGGAATGTTCCTAAGCATTTGACTGCTTGGAGTGAAGGGTCAATTAATATATATATATATTGATTAACAGCTGGCTGTGGGGAACCCTGGATGTTAGGGCTCATGTGTACCTGAGAAGATTGTTGCAGATGTACAGCTTGTTTTAATCATTGATAAACTCAAAGAAGCAAGAAAGCAAAGATTGAGCAGTGATTTCAGAAGAAGAAAAAGGCTTTCTCTTTTTTATTTATTATAAAATAATAAACACACTTAAAAGATAGCATTCTCTTATGGGGAAGGAGATAGGACACTCCCGGAGCTTTTTGCCAATTCCACCATTCTTGGAATTTATTTATTATTTATTTAAGACGGTCTTTATATTGTATTTTAATTGATTTTATCTCCTCTGTAAGCCACCCGGAGTCGCTTTTTAATGAGATGGGCGGTGACAAATTTGATGCATAAAAGAAAATATATAGATAAATATATGAAGGCTACTCAACAAAACAAATTTGGGCCACTTCAGATGCAGAGTGTTGCATTGCCCAGGTATTCTAATAGGTGTATACCTGACTGTGTTTTGTAGAAGCTGATACCAGGAATAAAACCCCAGCTAGTTTGCTTAATTTTTACCCTTAAAATAATTTAAACAGTACGTGGGTGGGTGTATGCCTGTCACACGTGTGTGTATATGTGCTTATACATATTCTCCAATTGTCCATAACTCATCAGTTCTGACAAATGGCAACTGGAGCTGGAAAATAAATCCATTATGGACTTCTTTTCAAGCAAAATGGCTTAGCCTTCCACAATGGGATCTGTCCTGATGCAAATTGGCATCTTCTTCACAAGCGCCCACCAGCATCCATCCCAAAATATTTCCCTGCTGAAAAACTGCACTCTCAAAGGTAAACATTTCAGGATGCTATTTGCAAAACTGCGAGCGTTTATGAAGGTTGTATTCAAAAGAGGCATCCGTTCAATGAAGTTGTTTGCTGTAATGGGCACACTGAATCGTTGCCTGCAAAACTGTATACACAGATGTGCGCAAATTGTGCAGGTTTGGAAAAAGTCTCTTGCACAAAACATTGGATGGAATAGTACATATCTGGAACGTGTGCCATGCTAGCATAGACTGGCTTTTAGATGGAAACACATATCACTGATGGTTTAACCCTAGTTTATCACTGTGCTTATCTTCTTCCTGTTTTGCCTTTGGAGAAGATTTGGGGGGTGGAGGCTGCCTTTTGAAAATGTATGTTTCAGCTTCCCCAGATTTCTAGAGATTAAATCCCCCATGCGAGAGTCAGTTTGGTGTAGTGGCTAGAAACCAGGAGACTGTGAGTTCTAGACCTGCCTTGGACATGAAGCCACCTAGGTGACTTTGGGCCAGTCTCTCTCTCTCAGCCCTAGGAAGGAGGCAATGGCAAACCACTTCTGAAACCTGGCCAAGAAAACTGCAGGGACATGTCCAGGCAGTCACCAGGCGTCAACAATGACTCAAAGGCACACACACAGAGAGAATGAGAGATCCTTGGTATAGAATGAAATCAAGTTTCAATTCTTGACCCAATCTAGAACCTTTTGGAATGCGGCCCCCAAGGCCTCCTTCAGATGGCAAGAGTGGCCCCTGAGTCACTGGAAAACAACGTTGTACATGCCTTACTGTACCCCCTGATGTGTCCTACATCTGCCAAATGTCTTTGCCGCTGAAGCAACCTGCTTCAGGCAACACCATTGATAAATAAGAGCCAACATTGGAACCTACAAGATGCAGCAAGGATTGTCTTAAGCTGTGTGTCCATAACTGTGTCCTCAGGAAGGAGATTGTGGATCATCCATAATAATAAGGATGCCAGATCCATTGTTTTATGATTCCCCAGACAATTTATTTGGCCTCATCAGAATATATGATCTTGAATTCTATAAGATAATTGCAGCTTCTTCCCTCTCTCTCTTTCTTTATAGCCTCTTTACAAGCCTTCCTTATTTCAAGAGTGCTGGACAGGCTGTTGCAGAAGGATAAATGAACAGCAGCCAGCAGATATAAAGAAAAGCCTTTAGCGATATGTATAGCGAGGAATGGCAATAGCATAGCAGTGATTCTTGGCATGACAGAGTAGGGTGTTAAAAGCACACCCAAGTGTTCCTCTTTTCATCTCTGCAGCCAGAGAGGGTATACTGTCTTCCTTTCTGAGTTAGCTACGGCTGTCCTTAGGGGTCTGTTGGCACATAGAAAAAGGGGAATTCTGCCAGTCAGAGCCCCCTTACCCCTAACCAGGACAGCAACCTACCCTAGCAACCTCTCTCTTCAGCCATGTTCTCATGATACTGCCTTCATTTGGTCTATAGCCTAGGCAGTTCTGATATAAGCTGAAGGTTTCCCCTCTTATTTCAACCCCATCCAAGGTCAGCTGCAAGGTGTGTAGCGTCGGTTGGCCTGTCCACCCCTTGCCTGGCAGGAAGACTAAGGATTTCGATGTATGTGAGCAGAGTCAGTGGAGGTAGGAGATGCTATGGGGACAGCCAATTTCAGGCCCGCATAATGTCCTACCAGTTCAGGGATGGTGGAGAGGGCTATAACCTGGTAAGCAGAGGTCTTCAGTGAGGTCCACCACTCCATTTCAAAGCAGGCAGTTCCAAGCCTCAAGGCTCTGTAGTGCTAAGGTAGGCGTCTTAGCCATCTTGCAGTGTAGTGTTAAAGAGTGATATTATTTCTAGGGGGGAGGGGGTTGAGGGCGGGTGCACTGGGGAGACCTGGTTTCAGTGTGTGTGCTATATGTGTGTGTATTAATGTCATTTCAGGATGGTGGTGATTACAAGTGTGCATTGCAGGGGAGAAAGACCCCTTGGCACTCCGAGCTATTTTGCTTAATGTGCTGGTTTGCTCCCTTCATAAATCAAAGCAGTTCAGGGCTTTTCAACATCTCAAAGAGCACGAATAGGCTCCATTCTCTTTCTCGCTCTCTTATAACTCCGATTCACCTAGGAATATGTTCATTGCATTTCTATAAAGAATGAATGAACTGCTGGATGAGATCTATCTCAGCTGTTTTAAGGTTGATTGGCTTACTTTGCACTGATATTATACTTCCATTAGTTGTTGTTGTTGTTGTTGTTTTGGTGGCTCCCCCCCCCCCCATTTGGTATTTCTGCTTTATGGTGTTGTGTACAGAAATAGGCTGGTGTGGAGGTGGGAAGTTTATTTGCATAAAGAGATGCAGATCATATTATGCACCAGCTTCCCTTGCCTTAATGCATAATCCCTGGGGGGAAAAATGTACTGAGGAAATGTGTGCTTGCAGTAAACAAAGTAATTGTGTCTTTTAGCTAAGATAAAAATGCCATAACACTCACCGGGGCACTAGTTTTTAGCATAATGCACATGGTAAAATTAGGGTAATGCTGATTTTATTTGCAAAACAGAAAGACAAAAAAAAAAAAAAAAAACCCGCAAGAAACAAATATTGCCTTCACCCAAACCCTCTACTCGTTCTTCTTGTATTAATTACCCAGATGTCAATTTTAGGAACTCGGAGGACACTTGCACCCTGGAAGCATTTCCAATCATGGATGCATGCGTCATCAGTGATACCCACTGTAAAATATCTGACAATGTTTCTCCAGAAAGTGGGGATTCATTTTTGAGGAAGCAGATGATATTCTTGCCAAGGATAGACTCAGAGAATCTCAGAGAATCCAAGATTTCCCCCACTCACCCACCTCATATCAGCTATTCCCAGTGACAATATCTTGCATTTAGTTGCAAAAGGATGGCTTGGTGCATATGAGGATGCGAATGGGGCACCTGTCTACAACTCCTTAACACATTTGTGCTTTTTTCTTAGGATCATATGGAGACTGGATTTTTATGGCTTTAGAGTGTCGTAGACAGTAGTGACCTTCACGTTCCCACATACCTCGAAGCATCTTTTGGAATCAGATCCAAAGCACTGTACACCCCTCTTGGCTAGCACATGGGATCAAGTGCTCAAGCTGTGTCAAAAAAGGCCTAAACTAGGGTGGCCAACTTCATTCCCAATCTCAGTTTGTTGCACCAAATACCGCTCCAGATCATACCACCAACATTTGGCAACAAAATCTTGTTTTTTGTACGGTTCTTTTTTCTCTCTCTTGAAGATGAAAGGTTTAAAATAGGGATCTTGGCCTGTTCACCCTCTCTTTTGTGCAATCTCTCCCAAAGCTAAGGAAATCAGAAGAATTCACCCATAATGCTAATACCACAACATCCCTGCCTACCTCATAGTCAACAGAGGTGGACAGACTTTATTTTAAAATTTAAAAGTGCAGCTTCTAGAGGAAAGGTATCTGCCCGACTAGACCTACTATATTAGTATTATTGACTACGTAAAGGTAGTCAAGTCTCAATTTTCATCCCTTTTTTTTTGGCCAAGTTGTGTCATCCTAATGGTTCATCTATACAGCTGATAGTTGATGAGATGGGAATCACTTGATCACAACTCACTAGAATTGGCAAATGGCTTCAAAACTCTGTGAAAAGCACTTTAAAAAGTAAAGAAGGATATAAATGCAATGAATCCTTTATAATACCTAGCAGGACAGTATTGTGAAGTCCCCTCCATAGTAGGTAGAGCTACATGAGTACAGATGAGTGAAAAAGATATTTAGTTGGGTTGTTTTACAGAATGTACTTAAATGTGTAAATATATTTATGGTTGAACTAGAATCTGAGAGTAGTTCTGTTTTTAAAGTATGTTAGCGAAAGTGAAATCTAAATTTATGGTTTATGTGTGTGTGTGTGTGTATACACACACATATACACAGACACACACATACATGGGCATATACATATACAGACACATATGAATATACATACAACTATCTGGAGAAGGCTCTGATGCTGGGAAAGGCAGAAGGAAAGAGAAGAGGACGACCAGCAGCAAGGGGATGGACTCAGTTATAGTGGCAATTGGTGCCCTGTTAGAAGACCTGAAGGATCAGGTTGGTGAGCAGATCATCCTGGAGAAAATCCATCTATGTTGTCATTAAGAGTTGACACCAAGTTGATGGCACATTTTCTTTCTTGTTTATTTCTCTCTTTCTCTTTCTCTCTCTCTCTCTCTCTCTGATTTCTAAAGAATTGTATTTCTGGTTTGGGAGAGAGTTAGCGGCAAGATAGTTGGGAGAGCTTATATTTCGGTTTGATCATACGTAGAACCTATGACCATTATTTATTTCATACAGAAAATTAATCAGATCAGCAAATGTCAGGATACAAATTCCCTTCTGCATGTTCCCACCAGTTGCCATTAAAAAAATTGCACTGGTCCATTCGGGGCCATTTCAAACCAGTGTTGAACATGATGCTTGGACAGACTGCAAAGGGGGGCTATGGCAAGGATATTTCCCCATCTTCTTCCTCCGGAAAATAGCTCATCCATGACTCTGATTCCTCTGCAAACGCTTCCATGCACACAGGAGTGAGTCTGGGCCCAACTCTTAAAGATTTTAAAACAAAAACAAGGAAGCGCTTTTGAAAGAACCTGACTTTCATTTCAGAGTGCTTAAGTTATTTTACGAGGGAAACAGCATCAATTAGGGCATCGCATTCCATTTCAAATCTTCCCTTTGCCTTTGTGGGATATGATGGGCCTTCTGCTTAAACTGCTGAGAAAGAGAAAACTGCTCAGATTTTTCGAGGTGGCTCAAAATTTGATTGCCTTGTATTTTTATGGGCCTAGCAAATGTAGGGCTCTGCAGCAGTGAAAGGAGAGATGATAATGTAAGGAATATATTAACTTAGGTATGGGCTTCCTCCCCACTTCATGTCTGGTGGATGATAACTAAATTCAGATAAGGAAATAAAAGTTTGTGTTTTCGTCCCCGGATGAATGGTACAAATGTAATCAGGCAGGTGCCTAGTAAACATGGTTTGTTTGACAATCGTAGCTTTTCAGATCATGCTTGACCTCAGTGATTTGGCGTGTAGCGTTTAGCTTTGAAGGATTATTAAATAAAGCCCAACTCACCTCACAGGGTTGTTGTTGTGGGGGCAATAGGAGGAGGAAGGAGTATTAGGTATGTTTGCCACCTTGAGTTATTTATAAAAATAATAAAGGCGGGATTTAAAAAAATCTTTACAAAAATATCCCTTCCTTGAAGGGGGAAACACAGATACAAGCTGATCCTCTATTATGGAGGTATAGCACACTATGTACACTCTTGAATTTGTTCTTATCCAGTTACTGTAGCCAAACAAATATTTGGTTTTGTTCTTTTCGGAAGGAAAAAAATGTGTTTGTGGCTCAACAAAATGTTGATCGTTTATGCCACTGTGAATTGATGCCATGTAGTTAGTTGTGTGTGCTTGTCCTGATGAGTCAGTAGAAATTGTCTAGGGAAAATAATGTGTGAATATGTATGATGTCACACATTGTATTTTTTTTTCCTCTCCAGTAATTTTCCATATTGAACCAGAGCTTAAAAAGAAGGGAAATTATGGATCTTTGATGATCAGCAATAGAGTAAAACATGGGCTGCATTGATAGAAGGATGCTTCAAAATGCATTTTGCTCTCTTTGGTACAAACACAATTATATATATAGTCCAGAGTTGTGGAGTCATCTGACTGGAATGTGATCACATAGTGTTTTTTTTTTTTTAATTTATTTCCCTTGTCCCTCTATTTTATTTATTGGAATGTGCATCCTCATATCCTTGGGGTTCAGGGTAAAAACCATCTCTTATTAATGTACCAGATAATACAATACTGCACCAAGCGTGTAACACAAGTTGTGACTTGGGAACCTTTGCAAATAGAAAATATCCTTGTCATCACGGTATCCTTCTGAAATGGGCTGTGGAACTAATTTCTGGGAGACACAGTGGAGTTTCTGAAGGCAGCAAAGGATTTTAGTCCCACATATGTTGAATGGCTTCCAGCTGAATAAAGCAAAGAAGTAAAGCCAGGCAATGGGGGTGGGGGTGGGGGTGGAGGTGGGGAATTGAAATGGAGAGATGAAGGAAAATTAGTTCCTAGTATACGATTTTGTGGTGCAATTTTCAAGTGCAAAAGTGTGCAAAGCAAGGGAAGTAATGGGGAAAATGGTGCAGAACTTCACATGCCAGTGTATAAACCAATGTGGTGTAGTAATTAAGGTTCAGGGCTAGGAGCAAGGTGACTCAGCTTCTAATCCACCTTCCACCATGAGTACCCAGCGAGGGATTTTGTGTTGAGAACATAGTAAGAAGGCCTGGTTAGAGTCCCCCCTCTAAGCAAGTTGAAGGGGACATGACCAAGTAGCAGGACTTCTGTTTGGAAGTTCTTGCCTCTGGAGTTTTAACCAGTCATTTGTTCTTGACATTTCATAAAGCGGTTGAAACAACACTGATCCCAACTCTCTAGTTTTCAACCAAGGTTGAACCTTTGATACGTTTTCCCCTTTGAAAACATTTATAACTATTATGCAAATGCTCTTAAAGTCATTATCTCCTCTGTCCAAGTCTGACTCTTTTTTCAACAACCTAACTAGACTTTCTGTGTCTTAATCTCAAAGGATGACTTAAGTTTTCTGTGATTTTTGTTAATTTCCCTCTTTTGCTGTACCATTCATTATCATGTAAATTGATATCATGCTTCCTCATTCTCTAGTGAGCTTCCCCTCCCCATCTGAAAACAAAGGGAACCCCCCCCCCCACATTTGTGAAGTTGATGGGGAGAGACAATCCCCATCAATGGTGATTCAGGATCGTTCTAGAATCCATTTGAAGCATATGTTTTTTGTTTAAGTTTGTAACCGTTTTTTTCCTCCTTAAATAACACAACTAATCCCAGCTGACTCATTAATTAGCTCAAAATGTGACAGTTCCATGGTAAAACACTCTTGCTTATCTCTCCTATTTGAATATCGGGAAGATGGTCTAAAAATAGCACCTGCCATCTCAACATGCACAAATGGTGTCTGTAAAAACCATACAGCGAGGGGTTTTTGCAAGTTACCCCCTGTTGAAGCAAGCTGCACAGCTTTGTGTTGGTGATATGCATGTGTTGTTCCCACCCCCCCAATGTTATTAACAAAATCCGTGGGACTGGCACGTGGCAGTGATCCAGCTAATCCTTGAATGTTTGGCTCAGTCTCCTAGTGAGTGGCTTCCTACTCAATATGACTCAATATGGCTCACGTCCCACTAAATTGCAAGTGCCAAGCTTATGAACCTTTGAAAAGAATCCCCCATTCTTATCTAATCCTGGTATTTTTCCCCTTATCAGTCCTTTCTGCAGCTGTAACAGACCAACATATGGAGACAATTCCTTGACCGGGTTCCTAAAAACTAGAGAATAGAGATTGGAGATTGAGCTATCAGAAAACATCAAAACCGGAACAGGATATAGGTTCTCAGAAAACGGCAGTGAAACACTTGTGGCCTGTGAACTCTGTGTTTATGTGTATGTGTCAAAACACACTCAAAAAATCAACTGCAGATAGGCAGCGTGGGTTCCTGTTTCGAGGTACAAAAGACATGAAAAATGTAATCCCTAAAATAGTCTTTTGGCGGTTTGAAAACAGAAGGTCCTATACTCCCCCTCCCACAAAGGAAAATAAGTCTTACACAGGAACAGACTATTTTTTACGGTTTTAGTAGTTTTTATTGTTTTAATGGTCTTCCAAACTATCAGTGTGATGGTCCAAAGAAGGCAGAATACTCAGACAATGCTGACCAACAGCCCCATGCAGAGACCTTTCTCTATATTCTTCCCCTCCTGGTTCTCTTTCAGACTTTCATAGAAGAGAATTTTCTTCCATAGGGGAAGAGTTTAGGAGAAATCCTCCAGAATGGAATGGGGTCTCCTTGTACTGATTTGCTGAAGGGGAACCGAGAAGGGTGAGGGAACCAGGGGTCTTCCAACCCACAATTCTCTCTCCAGCACCAACAGCCTCTTTGGCTCCCCACCCTTCCTTCCCCCAAATCAGGTGAGACCTCCTTCCACGGGCTTTCTTCTGTGAGAGTGCACTTACTGCTCAGCGTGAATCCTACCCTTGCAGAGGGGTGGGAAAGTTTCTTTCCCCTGAAGAACTTCAGAGAAATTGTCTGTCCCATTGTTCTACCCACAGCTTTGGTAGAGAACATAACATGTCCTTTTGTGCCACCTCTAGGAAGATCATTTAATGTAATGATGTAAGTATGTAGCAATATATAGTGTGTAGTAGCATGTGTGTCATATACATGTAATAATATGTAGTTATGTATGTGTGTGTGTATATATATACTCACACACATACATAACTACATATTATTACATGTATATGACATATGACATATATATGACATATACACACACACACACAATATATGTATAATAATATAATAATATATGTATAATAATATCTATATTATTACATCAACATATGTATAACATATATTCATATGTTGATGTAATAATATATGTATAGATAGTCCTCGCTTAACAACAGTAATCGGGACCAGCAATTCTATCACTTAGCGACATGGTTCACAAAGTGTGGCATCACATGACCACGCCAACTTATGATGGCAGCTGCAGCAGTTCCATTTGCCGTTAAGCAAATCCCACAAGGTTGTTAAGCAGGACGTCACATAGTCGCCCTTTGTGACTCCTGCCAGCTTCCCAACTGACTTTGCCTATCCGAAGCTGGAAGGGAGGTCACGAATTTTGATCACATGAATGTGGGATGCTGTGACTGTTGTAACTGCGAGCTAGTTACCAAGTACCAAAATTGCGATCATGTGACTGCAAGGACTTTGCAGCGGCTGCAACTATGAGAAACAGTCATAAGTCTCCCTTTTCAGCAGTGTCATAACTTTGAACAGTTGCTGAACAAGTTGTCATTAAGCAAAGACAACCTATATGTAGCAATATATAATATGCAGTATGTATGTCATATACATGCAGCAATATGTAGTTGTATGTGTGTGTGTATATGTGTGTGTTTATCTATATATCTCTATATCTCTATATCTATCTATAGATATATATAGATCTATAGATATAGAGAGAGAGAAACACACAACACACACACGCACACACATACTATATATATATATATACACACACACACACACACACACACACACACACACACACACATATAGTATGAGTGTCCGTGTCTGTGTTTTGTCTGTTTCTCTCTCTCTCTCTCTCTCTCTCTCTCTCTCTCTCTCTATATATATATATATATAATTTTCCCTCTCACCCCTATGGGTGGTAAGTGTCTTCCTCAATCTCGGGTCCTCTACCAGAGGCCTGGGAGTTTGAGGGTTCTGCGCAATATCTTAGCTGTTCCTTGCACTGCACTCTTCTGCACGGAGAGCTCTGATGTTGTTCCTGGGATCTGTTGGAGCCACTCTCCCAGCTTAGGAGTCACGGCCCCGAGTGCTCCTACCACCACTGGGACCACTTTGGCCTTGACTTTCCACATCCTCTCGATTTCCTCCTTCAGGCCCTGGTACTTCTCCAGCTTCTCATGCTCCTTCTTCCTGATGTTGCTGTCACTTGGCACTGCTGCATCTATCACCACCACTGTCTTCTGGTCCTTGTCTACTACCACGATGTCTGGTTGATTGGCCAGTACCTGCCTGTCTGTCTGGATCTGGAAGCCCAACAGGATCTTAGCCCTGTTATTCTCCACGACCTTCTGTGGAATCTCCCATCTGGACTTGGGGGGGCCTAGCCCATACCCTGTGCAGATGTTCCTGTACACAATGCCGGCTACTTGGTTGTGCCATTCAGTGTATGCTGTTCCTGCCTGCATCTTACACCGTGCCACTATGTGTTGGATTGTCTCTGAGGCCTCTTTGCACAATCTGCACCTTGGGTCCTGTCTAGTGTGGTAGACCCCTGCTTCTATGGATCTGGTGCTTAGTGCCTGTTCTTGTGCTGCTATGATCAGTGCCTCAGTGCTGTCTTTTAGTCCGGCCCTTTCCAGCCACTGATAGGATTTCCCAATGTCAGCCACCTCAGCTATCTGTCGATGGTACATCCCCTGCAGGGGCTTGTCTTGCCATCGCACTTCCTCTGCTTGAACCTCCTGCCTTGTCTGCTGCTGCCTGACGCATTCTCTCAGCAGCTCATCTTTGGGTGTCATCTTACTGATGTACTCCTGGATACTTCGGGTTTCGTCCAGGACAGTGGCTTTGACACTCATCAGGCCCCGCCCGCCCTCTTTGCGCCTGGTGTACAGTCTCTGGGTGTTGGACTTGGGGTGGAAACCTCCATACATTGTGAGGAGCTTCCGGGTCTTCACATCAGCAGCCTCCATGTCTTCCTTTGGCCAGCTCATTATACCGGCAGGGTATCTGATGACTGGCAGGGCATACATGTTGATGGCATGGATATTGTTCTTCCCATTGAGCTGGCTCTTCAGGACCTGTCTTATCCTTTGGTGGTACTTGGATGTTGCTGTCTTTCTTGCCTCCTCCTCATGGTTCCCATGTGACTGTGGGACACCAAGGTATTTATAGCTGGTCTCTATGTCTGCTATGTGGCCCACTGGTAGTTCCACTCCATCTGTCTTAACTACCTTCCCTCTCTTTACTATCATCCTGCCACACTTCTCCAGTCCGAATGACATCCCAATGTCCTCACTGTAGATCTGTGTCAGGTGGATCAGTGAGTCGATGTCTCATTCACTCTTAGCATACAGCTTGATGTTATCCGTGTAGAGGAGGTGGCTGATGGTGACTCCACTCTTGAACTTGTACCCATATCCAGACCTTGTGATTATCTGGCTGAGGGGGTTTAAGCCTATGCAGAACAGCAGTGGGGACAGTGCATCACCTTGGTATATGCCGCACCTGATGGCCACTTGTGCGAGCTGTCTTGAGTTCACTTCCAGTGTTGTCTTCCACAGTCCCATTGAGTGCTTGAGGAAGGTCCTTAGTGTCCTGTTGACTTTGTATAGTGCCAGGCATTCACAGATCCATGTGTGCAGCATTGAGTCATATGCTTTCCTGTAGTCAATCCAGGCTGTGCTCAGATTGGTCTGCCTAGACCTTGAGTCTTGGGTGACTGCCCTATCTATGAGTAACTGGTGTTTCGAGCCTCTGGTGTTGTTCCCAATGCCCTTCTGAGCTGTGCTCATGTACTGGCCCATATGGCCTTGTAGCTTGGCAGCTATGATGCCTGATAGAACTTTCCATGTTGAGGGGAGGTAGGTTATTGGCCGGTAGTTGGATGGTGCTGTTCCTTTGTGAGGGTCTTTCATGATCAGCACTGTCCTTCCTTGTGTTAGCCAGTCTGGGTGGGAGCCTGCTGCTAGCAGTTGGTTCATCTGTGCTGCTAGGCGTTCATGCACTGCTGTTAGTTTCTTTAGCCAGTAGGTGTGGATCATGTCCGGGCCAGGTGCTGTCCAGCTTTTCATGTTCTTGACCCGCTGTTGGATGTCTGCTACTGTGATGGTGACTGGTTCCTGTTCTGGGAGATTGCTGTGGTCTGCTTTCAGGCCCTGCAGCCACTTTGCACTGGTGTTATGCGTCTTCTCTTTCTCCCATATGTTCTTCCAGTACTGTTCAGTTTCCGACGCTGGTGGCTCAGCTGCTACTCTGTGGTTGCACTGCAGTTGGGAGTACACTTTGGATGGTTCTTTGGAGAAAGGGCATTTATCTTCTTGGCCTCTGCTTCTCTAGTGTATCTCCTTAGCCTGGTAGCCAGTGCTGTGAGCCTTTGTTTAGCAGTCTCTAGGGCTTCAGATGGAGTCAGGCCCATGTATTTTTTCAGTAGCTGAGTCTTATCCTTAATCTCCACACGCTTCTGTAGTTCCACCAGCTGACTGACTTCTCTCCGAGTTGCCTTGATCTTAGCCTCCAATCTCATTTTCCAGGGTGGGTATGTACTGCTGTTCTTCTTGATCGTGTAGCCAAGCATTTCCAGGATTACAGCGGCTGTAGCATATACCAATTCATTGGTTTCAGTTATGGTGGTAGTAGGGATTGTCTGGAGGGCTCTGTTGGCATCTGCTGGCATACTATCTGATGGTACTTCTCCACTGAGCCTTGGTAATCGGACTCGAGGGTTGACTGTAGCTAGTTTATCCCTGATCTTATGCCTCATATCAGCTGCTGTGCTCTGTAATGGAAGGGGTGGCAGTGACATTCCAGCTTCAGGTGTTGGCTGCACATCTGCTTGTTCTTCCAGGTCTGCTTGACTCCAGGTTGGAATGTAGAGTTGGTCTATCTCGAGTTGTGAGAGCAGCTTCCTCTTTACTATGTTGAAGCGCTGGGTAACTAGTTGTTTCTCAGTTAGTGTGGATGTAGACCTTCTGTCTATCCATAGTTCCCTCATACGTTTCATATATCCCCTCTCATTAGGTCTGCTGCTGGAGGTAGCATTCCATCATTTCCAAGTTCTCTTGTCTCGTCCATGTATGGTTTGTTCCAGTAGCCCACTTAACATCAGATTGTCCTGGTTCCCCAACATCTGACGCGGACCTTGTTAATCCGGGCGACGTCCAAGCCGGCATGACTCTCTTAGTTCGTGTCACTCTCATATTTTGAGGTAGGCAGGTGAAGCGTTAGGGGGTCTTTGCCCAAGGACCCCTACTGGTAAGGTAGGTACCAGCCGGGATTTGAACCCTGGTCTCCTGCATCAAAGGCGGTGTTCTAACCACTACGCTATCCAGCCGCTCTCTCTCTCTCTCTCTATATATATATATATATATATATACGCACACTAATAGTAGTACATCAAAAAATGAATCAATCTTCCTCTAGGATCGATACCATAAAATTGGAGGGAGCTTGCAAAGTGCCAAATTCCAGAACAGACCAGGGCAGCAATGGGCAATGTTTCAGGAGTTGGGGATCCCAACTCAACTGCCCAATTTATTGTTATTTTTTGATGAGATTTATCTCCACCTAATCGGTAAGGGACTATGGGCAATTTACAGATGCTGATGCTAAATAAAGCAATCGTAATAATGATAAATAATTCAGAATTGCATCAAATAGAAAAAAAGTCCTTCTGGAGAGGCCACTTGGTGAAAATGTAAGCTTAACTGTAGCAGAACTTTCTGAACTATCTAACTGTAGTTCAACTTTTCAGCTTGTGTGTTGGTCATTTTTTAGAGTTTAATGGTGGGCATAGGAGAAGGAAGCTTCTGGGAGGGAAACCACCCTGGTGCCCTCCCTTAACCCCCTCTCTACTTTACCAAAAAGAAAAGAAAAACACTGAAATTGCACCCAGCACAAAAACTGTGCTCCCAAGTTGTCATATTGCTCTCAGATTTTGGTGGTGTGATTTCAGAAAGTTTCGGAGGGGGGCCAAATAGAGGGGTCTTGGGCTTCATGCAGGGGTTGGTCATTCCTGGACTAGTACTATCTAGAACAGCCAGTTGGTTAGCCCCAAGAAAGGAAAAACCTTCCATAACCACAGCAACAAGAACAAGGTGGCAATTTTTGGAGGAAGGCATACGTTGCTAGGACTCATACAACCATTTCAAAAGTGCAGCCCTTGGCAAGGCAGCATTTCAATTTTTTCAGAGAAAGACTTTGAACCAAGTTGTATAAATATCAGCAGAAGCATTAGGGACAGTTAAGCACATGGCTGGTGAGGAGCAATTAAGACCTGCAGGTTGAGGGTCAGCATCCTAGTTGCTGCACGCAATCGCTAAATCAGAGAGCCAAGCTTCTGGGAAATGAAAGAATCAATTGCAGAAAACCTTTTGAGATGCTCAGATCTGATATGAAATAACAGAACATCACACCAAATCTTGGTTGCAATTAGTTATCCAGAAATGCAATTACACGGCAAATAGAAGGGGGGGGGGGGAGGAAGGAGAAGGGAAGTGAGAGTGAGCGTAACTGGAATAAGTGAGGTGAATCATCTTGTCTCCGGAGACCACAGAAAGCGATATTTAAACATATGGATAGACTTTTTTGACATGTATAATAATTCTGTGGTAGGTGAAAGGAGTAGAAGATAAACATTTTTTAATCCACCCCATTAATCATCTTTGGTGCTAGAAGTTCTCTGCCCCTTTTTTGAAACTAGTCATTTTGCAAGTGGTCTATTTCACTGGTTTCTTATCAGATTGGAGAGATGTTTAGATCTGCCATTAAAAAGTTAAGGTCATTCTCTTCTTCCAGGAAATATAAATGTGGGTTTATTTCCCAATTTGGCCTACAGCCTTGGGATTTCCCAGTCATTTCCCATTCAAGTACTGACGGTCTAGCTGTTGCCACATAACTGGGCATACATACATCCTTGTGGTTTTCTTGGCATAGCATGGAAATGATTTGCCACTGTTACCTTCTGAGATTCCCCCCCCCCCAGTCTAGCCTATGGCCTTGGAATTTTCTACTGGTCTCCCATCCAAATACTAACCAACTCCAATGCTGTTTAGCTTTTTAAAATCAGTAAAGATCAGATAGATGCTGCCAGCTCGTTGGGTTCTCAAAGAAATCCGACTGTAGAACAACAAAATAGGTTTATAAATTAGAAACTATGAGGAATTACAAGAAACATGAAGTTGCAAGGGAACAAGGAGGAGATGAGTTATGGTTATGATTTTCAAGCTAAGCTTGTTGGTAGCAAAATACACGGCAAGGTTAATAAAGGTTCAGGGGATTGTTATGTTGTAGAGAAAAGGGGAGGTGACCTTGACAGAAATATGCAAGAATCATTACTGGAAGACGGTTGAAACATTCTTTAAGTCTTGGGAAGCAAGTTAATATTTGGAAGCATCTCAGAGAAACACCTCCATGATTCACTGGGGTTTCCACTAATGTATTAGGGACTATAAATTGTTTTCATGCTTCCAAAATTGCCTGTATTTGTGGCCTATCATTATATTAGATTTAGTTGTAACATATCTCGTTAAATATTAGTGTGTTTCTTTATGATATATAGCTAGTTATTAGGGACTCGCATATCTTGTGAACATACGAAAGGTATATGGCTGGTATTTACTACTTATTACTTTTACGGATTGGTGATTCTTATGGAGTACATAGCATCAAGGCATAACAGAGTTTGTTTGATTTTGGATTAGTGTATTGTGTGAATCTGGACATTGTAATGTATAAGCTATTCCTCACGACTTACTATGAACTCAGCCTGTTAAGGCTTGTTAAACGAACAGTGACTTCTTGAAATGTACAAATCAGCCATTCTCTCTCCAACTTCCAGTTTGTACCATTTTCTTTTTCTTTCTTCTCCAGTTTTATGTTGACTGCGTGGGGACATCATGTTCTGTCAATAACTCATTATACTGATTAATGGGACATCTTCCTATAGATTGTTCAAGTGTGTGTGTACACACACACACACACACACACACATATACACATGTACACACACACACCAGTTTAATGCGATGATTAAAGGCACTGGACTGGAATCCAGGAGACCATGAGTTCCAGTCCTGTGTCTAGTCTTTAGGCACAGAAGCCAGCTAGGTGACTTTGGGCCAGTCATTCTCTTATAGCTGTAGACTGGGAAGTCAAAAAACATCTATCAACCCACACTGGACCAGCGTGGTAGATTACAGTCCATAGCCAGCATGAATTAATCCACAGAAGGATGTTGGCCAATATCCTACTGTGGATTGATTCATGCTGATGATACTCAGAGTAATAACATATAAAGCAACTCTTTAACATATATTTGCACATTTTGTATGGACAATAATCCTTTTATATTATTATTTTGTGATACTAATAATAATGGAATCAGCGTGCAATGGAGATGAAGAGTCTCCTTGAAAAGCTCCTCTTCTGGTTTTGATTTCTCCAAGTTCTTCAGAGTCTGCTCTCAGTTTTGTTTTCCATTTTTCCATTGCATTATTTAAAAACTATAATTTTCTTATTAATTCCAAAACATCCAACCATTTTTCAGTTCAACTACGGGTAATGAGTCAAGGGTTTTGTTTGTTTTGCAATCAATCCAGGCCATCTAAAAGCTTGTTGCATGCCTTTTTGAGTTTTTTAAATATTGTTTTGTTCCACAAAGTACAAATGAGCTTGAAATCAGGTGTTCTTAGATGTTACCAACAATGATTCCTATAACAGCTAGAGTGTTACAGGCAGACAAGCAATTGGGTGAAAATTGTTGGACCTTGTTTCTTTTGGTTTGCCTTTCATGATCAGAAATGTTCAGCCCGTAGTGAGCTAATTATTTATTGATCTTTGCTGCAACATTTGACTGAAATGATTTGCAAGACGGGAATACAGGTAGTCCCCAGTTTAAGAACGGGTTCTGTTCCCAAAGTCTGTCCTTAAGTTGAATTTGTATGTAATCCGGAACAGTATTATTATATAATATACAGTAGTATATGTAGTATTGTATAATGAACTTGAACCATTGTGTATTTAACTCGAATCATTCTGTATTTCACTCGAATTTTGCCTCAATAGGCTCTGTTCTTAACCATGGGTCGTCCATAAACGGGCGTTCTTAACCTGGGGACTACCTGTATAAAATAAATATTTAAACTCAAATCTATGAGGCTTGCCTTTTCCTAGCGCACCGCAATTCTTTACCTTCTTAGCTTGCTTTTTTTTGCAATTTCTGTTATAACTATGGGTGTTTCTCCCAATTTATCCCTTCCAATTTATTCATGTTTTGCTTCCTTGCTTGTTTCTTGGTTTTATATCAGGTATCCACGTGACCATTCCATTGTGTTTTATTTGGTTCTCCCAAATGTTTTTCCAAACTTCCAATATTTCTTCCTTATTTTTAGGAGATTCTACTGGTTTTGCATTTTCAGTTCAGTATTGAAAAAATGATGTTTGTTTATTTGATATGGCTTATTTTGCTGGAGTTGCTTGATCCTACTTATGTGTTATTCGGTTTTCTTAGAAGTTGCCACCAATCTTTCTGCGAATTCTTCCAGGACTTTTGCAATCGTTTTGCTGTCCAGATTATATCACTTTTTCAGACTTGTTCTTATTTTCCCATTTTTCCGTTTTTGTTTTCACGTTGCAGTTTGCTAATAGCTTTTCAAAATGGATTTATTTTATTTTCCAATCTATGCCACTTTGGCATCTGATTTTTGGTTTGGCGGTGTGCTTTCAATTTATAACTCAGTTCTATTGTTATTACTTTTGTGAGGCTATACAAGAGCTAATCAGTCTCTCTATGATTTTTGTCATAATTAATTGGGCAACCAAATTTACATCATGCAAAATTTATTTAAATATTTTCTTTGGGTAGATTGCAGAGGAGGTCATCTTTGTTTTACATTTTCTTTCATGCATACCAAAACTCTTTTTCTCTAAGATATTCAGACAACGGTAGTTTGTTTGGATTTGCTGTGCAAAATTTTCATTGGCCTGGGTGCTTGTGTTGATTTGTTCTTCTACTGCATTTGAAACCATTTTTATTTTTTATTTTCAAATCACTTGTTTTCTTTTTTGTTGTTATTCCAGTTCAGTCATTTTTGTAAATATGTTGTTTCTGAGCATTAAATGCTTTGTTCAGTAGTATTTGATTCTGGAAATGTTATTTATGAAATTTCATACATTTGATTCTAGAAACTCATAAGAGTATTTGGTAATTTCTTGATTTTTATGGATTGGCCATTTTTTCCAGCAATCTCCTTCCAGTAGCTTTGCAGTTTCCTGTCCTGGTGGCTTAGCAGAGAGAACCAAGTTCTGTAGCCCACTTGTCACCTGATGCCCAAAAGCCAGAGCATCAGGTGTGGCCCTTACTGACTTGTCAACAGCAGATCTGGTATGGAACTAGAAAACAAGTTTTCTTCTTTTCGCCATTTGGAATGGGTAATTAGGATTCTTTTGGTCTGATTCTCCTGGTTAAAGCATGTCTGGCTTGGGAGACCTTGTGAGTGGATAGCCGTTAACTTCTTTGAGGATCTTAAACCCTGCCTGCACAAGATGGCATAACATAGCTATGAATTATCCAAGCAAGTCTCACATTTGCTCTACATGGATAATTTGAATCTATATATAAAACCATCTAGAGAAATATAATTGCTTTTAATTTAACTTAATTTAATTAAATTAAATAAATTTATTATGACTCTACAAGACTCTGGGTGATGTAGAAAATCCAGAAACGATAAAAACAATTGCACATTCATAACCACTCATAAAAGGGCAGCCTGGATTAAGTCAACCAAAATGATGAACCATACCAATGCAAGAGGGGCCCCACCGATGCATCAAGAAGCTCATTAACCCCATTCTAGGAACAAAGCCAGGTTTTAAGGACTTTTCAGAACTCCAGGAGAGTGGTCACCATTCCTATCTCAGGCGGGGACAGGGGGGAGATATTGTTCCAGAGGGCAAGGGCATGGTTGTCAGTCCCACAAGTTAGCAGTGTTTAATAGAGGAGATTTGGAGCACACCCACTCTGTGTGAACGAACCAGGTGGACAGACACAATTGGAGATAGGCTGTCCCTGAGACAGCCAGGTCCTGGGCTTTAAAGGTGATGACTCACATCTTGAGCTGCACTCAGAAGCCCACTGGCAACCAATGCAGTTTGCATTGCAGTGGTGACATATGTGCCTACCCCTCATTGCTCGCCCCACTGCATTTTGTACCAGCTATAGCTTCTGGATGGTCTTCAAGGGAAGCCCCATGTAGAGTATATTGCAATAGTCCAGTTGTGAGGTGACCAGGCATGAGTAACCATCTGAAGAAAAGGGTGCAACTGGTACACAAGATGAACCTTCGCAAAGGCCCTCCTGGCCACAGCTATCACCAGCTCTTCAAGTCTGAATCTTTATTGATGACGGCAAAATGGAATTTGGATTGGAGCAACACTGGCAATAAAACAATGAATACTCTGATGGAATTGAACAAAATCAAAGCACTGACAATGGAGGAAAGTTTAAAGTATTTGGCTGTTTGAAAGGCAAGCAATATTCTGCATGCCAAGTGAAAAAGAAGGCCAACTCTGAATCTGTAACATGTGTTAGAAAGATTTAAAATCACAGCTGCGTGGGGATAATGCGATCAAAGCCATTAATAAGCCACACAGCAGGTATTGTTGTCTATACACAACCTAAACTAGATGTTTTATCAGTTGGTCCCAAAAAAAGCCACACCAACTGATAAAACATCTAGTTTAGGTTGTGTATAGACAACAATACCTGCTGTGTGGCTTATTACAGGGACAGCCCAGGTATTAATGCCAACACTTGGCAATGACTCCAGATTGGATCCATGAAGAATGAGGAATTAATATTTGATACACAAGAACAAACGCTATCAACAAATGCCATAAAAATGATTAAAAAAAAAACAGAAACAACATTAAAGGCAGATTATGCAAAAGGGAAAGACGAGACTGTTGATCACCTAATAAATGGCGGTAGCATTTTTTTTAGGGGTTTTTTTTTATCCCAACTTTATTATTTTTATAAATAACTCAAGGTGGGGAACATACCTAAATCTCTTTTCTCCTCCTATTTTCCCCACAACAACAACCCTGTGAGGTGAGTTGGGCTGAGAGAGAAGGACTGGCCCAAAGTCACCCAGCCGGCTTCCATGCCTAAGGCAGGACTAGAACTCACCATTTCCTGCTTTCTAGCCTGGAGCCTTCACCACTAGACCAAACTGAAATTTGCCCATATTATATGACAATATAATGGTGCATTGGGATTTATGTAAAAAGTATGGATTTGATGCCCAGACATCAAACAACAGATAGACGAGTGTTACTTATAGATGTAGTAACACCAAATGATAACAAAGTAGAGAAGATTACAGTGGTACCTCGCGTTACGAACTTAATCCATTCCGTGACTCTGATTGCAACTCGATTTGGTCGCACCGTGAAGCAAATTTTCCCATAGGGTTCAATGTACTTACGGCTAATCTGCCCTCCGAATTTGGTTGCGCCGCGAGGCAAATTTCCCCATAAGGTTCAATGTAAATACATACGGCTCTGCATTTTCTTTGGAGCCATGCTGACAAGCACACCAAAAACCTTCCAAATGCCACAAAACACGCCACAAGCCTCACCGAACGTCTCCTTGCTACCGCGATCTCGCCCACAGGAAGCCGCGACCGCGTGGCAGCAGGGCAAATGGCCGCGGATCCGGTTCGTAGCGCGGGGCGGAGGTCGCACGGCGAGGTAAATTTTTGGGGCCGGAGCTGGTCGTATCGCGAAAAATTCGTAAGGAGGGGCGTTCGTAACCCGAGGTACCACTGTATAAACAATTATAACAGTCGAAATAGAGAGATTATGATATAAACTAGGAGAGGTTTTCTCATCATTATTGGAACATTACAAGCTATAACAATCGAATTATATACAGTATATGTATATACATTGCTTTAATATTTTTTTTTATATTGACCTTGGATTGTTGTTACACAGAGGTTGATTGTTTTGAGTCTGTTCAGTGTGGTAGTAAAAAGTTGAACTCTGATCAGGAAGTCTCAGCTTCATGAAGTCCCCCTTAATTGTGGAGTTCATTGATTGATTTTGTGCGAGCCACCATTTTTCAGACCAACTTACCTCTCTAGATGGATGCAGAGATTAAAAGAGTGGACTTTCCCACATATACCGCCTGACATTCCCAGCCAAAAGGTGGAATACAAATGTAATTTAACAACAATAATGTTTTGTTTGTTTTCATCTTCACCTTCATTTTCACCTTCATTTTCTCTTGCTTTTCTAGTAATGTTCTTCTTTAGATTGTCAGTCTTACTAAGTAGACCAGACCAGGAAATCAACTCCACAAGAAAGCTAAAACTACTTTTATTGAGATGGGCTAGAAGAACAGAATCTTGCAAGTCTGAATGTGCTATTTCTCCTCCTCCTCCTCTTCATATGCCTGTGAATCATGCAGGTCTCTGTTTGAGGCACTTCTGAATGTTATCTTGTTTCTCAGGGCTTAAAATCATGTTTAAGCCCCTTTTGCCTAGGAAATGGTTCCTGCATATCTCCATCAAGGCTATCTCTACAGATTAGAACTGTGGTTCAAAAAGTTCCCAGGAATCAAATAGGAAATAAATTGCTTTCTAAAGTGTATTTGTTTATATATGTACCGTATTTGATAACTTCTCCAATCTAATTACTCTGGGCAGTGTATAACAGAATAAAAACAAGGTTACATGAATAATGAATTAAAGGTACAATAAAAATTTACAAATATGGAATTATACATGTGTGTGTGTACTTTAGTGTCTCATTTGAAATAGAGATTGAGATTGAGATTGACCTGGGGGCCAATTTATCTGTGCAATCCCAATTTGTGAAACTGTGGTATCAGCTAATACAAGACGTGGTCCCTGTTCATGAATTAAAAAAAAATAATAATGATGATGTTTGCACTGACCCACAACCTATATACACTGGTACCTCCTGATCAACTAGATTTTGTGAGAATTGCTAGATATTTCAGGGGGAAAGGATAAGATAGGAAGAACATTGGGAGAAGCATATTTTTACCCTTTCTACACAAGGACAATCATGGAAGAGCCTTCTAGATAAAGCATCTCACACTCTTGGCTGGGTTCACCCAACATGCTAAGTTTGTGGCTTAGCATGGTATATGAGAAAGGCTAGGTAGTTTATAGACCATAAATAATGGTGGTGTATGGTCTGTGAAGCTAACCAACTCTGGTTTATTGAGAACATGACCATTTGTGTGAAGGGGAATTGTGCTTGTACCTGGAATCACAGGAAAGGAGAAGAGTCAATGTTCTACAAAACATAGATGGGCCAATTGGGGAGGGGGAACCCCTCTTCTGGTGGTCAGCTGCATTCACTTGCATCTGATAAGCCTAAACTCTGAAGAGTTAGAACTTAATTTACTTTGTTCCATTATTTCTTAAACATTCTTTCTGTATTTCTTTGTTGAATGAAGTTGTTTGATATTCAGAAGACATGTTGCTGCTTAACTCCATCAGGGTTTCAGTCACCCAGTCACTGATGGTTCAGGCAAGGACAGGCAACATAGGACAGCTGAAAGGAACTATCTGGGATACTGAGATTCAGGATCCTGGATAGCGATGAAAAGCATGAGCAATGTTTAATTCCTGGTTCAGGACCAAGGAAAGTGGTCCTGCAAGCAATTTGTGGGGAAGTTTTTCCACTGATCAGAAGTGCAGAGAGAGAGAGAGATTCTATATTTGTTTTGTAAAAGACCAATTCTCTTTGCTGTAGCCTCAGCCTCCACTGAAATATGCATCTGTTGGCCTTGATTGGTAATGTTGTTTAGGTTTTTGGGGCTATTGATACTTATTTTTTGTACATATATATGTGCCTTCAAGTCAACCTTGACTTGTTAGCAACTGCCTGGACAAGTCCCTGCAATTTTCTGAGCAGCATTTTCAGAACTGGTTTGCCCTTGCCTCCTTCCTATGGCTAAGAGAGAGGAACTGGCACAAAGTCACCCAGCTGGTTTCATGCCTAAAGCAGGACTAGAACTCATAATCACCTGGTTTCTAAACTGGTGCCTTTAACCACTACACCAAACTGTCTCCCAATGGATACATACTACGTCCAGTTTTCATATGATTTGCTGGAATCCAAGTTCAGAGCTTCGCCTGGAAAGGACCATAGATTGATTCCATATCCTCAGAGCTGTTGCTATCGTTTCCCAAGGAGCTCGATCCTGGGCCATAATAAGTATAGATTTTCATGTAACTTTGAATGGAGATGTTTAGCTTTAGTAGAAGTGCTGTAGGCATTAAAAGAAATAATCTCCTCTTGCAATTTTGTTACAAAGCTATAGAGTGTTAATCTCCCTTTCCAGCCTCAACATACTTGGTTGAGCTTGGTTGAGTAAAGTAAGGTCGCTTCCAATAAGCAACTTAACTCTGGCGCACTTAGAGTCATAATTGGAATTGGTATGATTGGGAAAGCAAACACTTTTAAAACAGGGAAAGAAAGAAAGAAAGAAAGAAAGAAAGAAAAGAAAGAAAGAAAGAGAGAGAGAGAGAGAGAGAGAGAGAGAGAAAGAAAGAGAGAAAGAAAGAGAGAAAGAAAGAAAGGGAGTCATGTAGTCAGGCAAGAAGATAGTAGGAAATCAAAAAGATGGATCACCCTAATCTGTCTATTGACATCTCTCATGGCTGAATAAATGGTGTAGTTGAGCTATATTTGCTTGTATCGATCCAATGCTGTTTAACATTCATGCCTTCACTCTAAGAGGTTGACCACAGGGCAGTGCATTTGTGATCCATTCCAGCTCTCCAAAAGACTCACCATTTGCACAGGAGCTGGAAAGACAAAGTAACTGACTGCCATGTGGTTGGTTTGAGTGCTTCGAAGCAGATATGAGTCATTAAAAAGCACCCATTTGCCTCTGATATTTATTTTTCTATCTATATTTTTCCTTCATGATGGCTTAAAATTCAGGGTTTTTTTTTTTAATTTCTGTAACGAAGAAATTATAAATTGTTACACCATTAAGAATAAATTGTAATGATAGATGAAACCAAGACTGAATAATTCTAGTAAATCTCAGTGGTTTCAGTGACCTGCAGAATTTAGCATTGTCTTGAACCTTATTGCACCAATGTTACATCATTAAAAATTTTGCCAAGGAAATGATCATACCCATTCAAAATGGGTAGCATTCACTTATCTGCTAGAGATCCATCACTAGTAGAGCTACTACAGTTCTAAGCAAACTGGATTCACTATACATTTTGAAACAGAGGGGGGAAAAAATAACCAAATCATATTTCTAAACATTTATACAATTTCATCTAATAGAAATTTGTAACAAGTTCTCAGATGATAGGAAACAGATCCAGAAAATGTTGATTAAATCTCTGTCTGTTCTGCCATCTCCCAAATCCATAAATACAAGAAACTACGGACAAGTGATTTTCTATAATCTTATGTCAAAAGATTTCTCTTTGATATACAGTGTAACTCTATACATATTTTTTTCTGAAATAATGGAAGTAACCATATGATACAACTAGCAGACAATGAAGAAACTTATTAAGATACTTTTAATCTTGTAAAGTAACATTAGTCATCTTTTTTTAAAAGAAAAAAGAAAAGCAATAACAATCCAGTAGGATGAGGCTTGAGACACAGCCAAATTACTTTTGGGGGACAAAAGAAAAATATACGGTTCAGAAAGCAAACACTTTTAATACAGGGGAACAAGGGAGGGAGGGAGGGAGGGAGGAAAGGAACGAAGGAAGGAAGGAAGGAAGGAAGGAAGGTCTCATCTAGTCGGGGAAGAAGACAGTAGGAAATCAAAAACGATGGATCACTTCTCCATTTTCCATTTCTGGACATCTACTGAGAAAATCCCCCCTTGTCCCCTGAGACCTAATTGCCATCTACATGGTCAGAGAGAAGAACCTCAATGTAAACTTAATTTGTTATTTGTGGAAGAGAAGGAAAGTACCTCCTTCCCACCCAAACCTAATTTTCCTGTCTGAAATCTGAACCATATGTGTGAAACAGTACAAAATCATAGTGATGCTTCTGATTAAACATTCAGAAGGATTAACACATGCTTATGAACGCTTCTACCCATAGAAGTGACCTTTGACCTTTCATGATTCACATAAACATGCTATATGTATAAAGAAGTTTTCATTCTGGCATCACAATTTCATATTTTACTGCATGATACTAGCACCTCTCTGCTAGTTGAATATAATTACATCAACCCAGACTATTTGTAGTATTTTCAACATTTAATTTTTGCATAAAGTATGCTTGTTCTGCTAAGCTAAGAGAAGAGGAAAGAACAGTAGAGCTGGATTTATCTCTTTGCCCATAATCCTTTCCAGTGCTATAACTCTAAAACTTCAGCTGGTTCCCAAACTGATAATTAGAATGTTAATTGGAACACATTAGCCTGCAAATATTTTTTCTGCTCATTGTAATCAGAAATCATTCAAGATAGGCATTAGGATTGAAAAAGCTCTTAAGAGTTCAGCATTGGCAAGATAACTTCTGTCATATCAGCACCTAGTCATTGTTTCGCATGGGTCAGGGGGAGAAGGAAGATGTCCAGACCTTTAAAGATGGGTTGCATTGGATCACTGAAAAGGCCTTCTTGGTGGTATCCCCTATAGATGGAACACTTTCCCCAATTCATGGAACTGGTTTCTGTAAGTGCTTTCTTTTTTGTTGTTGTTCAGTCGTTAAGTCGTGTCCAACTCTTCGTGACCCCATGAACCACATTGTGCCAGGCCTTCCTGTCCTTCACTGCCTCCCTGAGTTCATGCTCATTGCTTCAGTGATGCTATCTAACCATCTCATCCTCTGCCGTCCTTTTCTCCTTTTGCCTTCAATCTTTCCCAGCATCAGGGTCTTTTCCAAAGAATTCTCTCTTTCTAGTGCTTTCTAGATAGCGGCTTTTATCTCTTTATTCCTTGAAGAATTTTAATTAAATAAATTATAGAGGTCCACCCTGATACTATTATGTAATGCTCATTTTTATGGGGTTTTTGTCTCAAGCAGCTGTAACTTGTAGCAAATATATTTATATTTAATGGAAAACCAGGCTATAGATGATGAATATATGAATAGGTCTAACTGATCCATTTATCAACCACTGTTGGTCTTGTTAAACAGTCTGAAATTATTGCACAAAGTGTTCATTGGCACCTCAGTTCAAAGGAAGAAAGCTATTGCAAGAAACATTATCTAATGAACTCTGTTTTATAAGGGATGGTGTTTGCTGGTAAAATGGGGAAGACTCTTACTAAAATCAAGATATTTGGAACTTCTTGCCAATATACGGGGCCATTAAGCAAAACAGCTAGCATTCAGATGGATGGTTGCTGATAGCTTTTTGGTATCAGATGTATATTCGTGTTCCATGAAGTTGAACGGTATTGATCTTTTTCAGAATGACCATTATCAATACTGAAAGCAACACATCCTCTCCAATGGAGAGGTTAGTTGGTTAGCTGATTCTGCTTTTGAACAGCGTAAAAGGAGAAGGAAGAATAAAATCAGACATGGATGCCTTGATACCCATTAGGTTTAGGATGAAGGTTGAACTCAGCTAGATCTTATGCCATCCTGGCCAATAAATAATGATGAGCAAATTGCATCTTTTGACTATATGCTGATTGATGCTGGAATTGCTTCTGAAAGTTCTCATAAGTTCCTGTTATAGATTAAGTGCTGTTGTAGGAAAAATAACTGCACCCAACTGAAATGGGTGAATGTAATCAGGTTTAATGGACTTGAGAGCTTGTTGGGAATTAAATAACTATTGATTGGTAGGAAACTTGCTGTCATTACAAAATGCCACTCTGGACGAATTATCCAAGCAGCAGATAGATTGCAAGAAAGGGCCCTCTGAATACTTCTTTCCTATATTGTTTCAGTTCAAGAGGGGGGGAAAAATGAAAGAGAAGATATCCAAGGGAATGCAATGGCCATTATGAAATACAATACACTGTAACAAGAGTTAAGCGCAGCTGCAAGTCTAGTCTAATGCCGTTATTGTGAATGATGATAATAACTTTTTCGGTTGCTGTCTAGAAAAAAACATGGTTCTCTCTACCCCAAATTTGTGACTTAAATTTGTAGAGGATGGGTGGATTCTCTATGACACAAAAGATTTCCATCAACCCTTCCTTTCATGCTGCAATGCAGGAGTGGAAACTATTTAGTGTCTGGGGATGGATGGATGGATGGATGGATGGATGGATGGATGGATGGATGACCAAATGTCACTGAGAGGAAATATATTGGAGAGTCTTTAAAGAACATTTCCAGTAATATTAAGCCTATACAATGTAGACTTGTTTTGTTTTGTTTTCCTTATTGAAAACTGGCAAAAATGTATATCGTTTGCTGGGGTGCTCAGGAGAAGATAAAGAAGGGTTAGAAGACTGTATGGTTCGCCTCTGCTACAGTTTATACTAGTACCAAGAATGCATTGATGGAATTGATTGTTATAGAGTGCTGTGATGACTGCTACCTTTTGAGTGATCAAGTTCCTTGTCCTAAGACTTGTGGGCTGCTAATTCAGATGATCATACAAAGGATTAGAACAATACACCTATCCAAATTGTTGTATCTCTGGTGGTCATATGGGGAAGGCTTCAGCTCAATGCTTGTGGGTGAGAGGAGGTTTGAAGTGCACTTCCCAGAAACTTCAGATAAGGCTGGGAAGAGCGTATGTCTCAAACCCAGGAATTCTGCTGTCAGGCAATATAGATAATATTTAGCTAGATGGACCAATGTCCTACTCAGAATTAGGCAACACCTTGATTTGAAGGGGAAATGATGTTCTGGAGTATGCAGGAATAGCAAGCTTAGAATTATGCACCTTAGCTTTGGTCTGCAATTCCTGAAATCAAGACTATATTTTCCCAGGCTCACACTGCAGCTGTAGGACTCAGCCACACAATCCTAGGAAAAGACAGAAATGCTTTAAGCCATTGCAGGTAGCAGCAACATGAGCACCCTTGTGGGCACTGAAGGATCCTTTTGCCTTCAGATTTGAAGAACTGCCAAAGCCCTCTTTGGCAGTTCTCTGCTTTTTAACAACAACAAGAGCAGTCACAGCCAATATGGCAGTGGTTGGGTTTCTGTTTTGTACTTCATATGCTCTTCTCTGTTTGCACCAGTCAGGAAAAGAGATTGTTAGATACCTCTTTGGGTAGGCTTTTTCAGCCATATCCCTGAGCTGGATGTATAGCAGGTGTTGTCAGGCCTAGCCCAAGGAACTCCAGGAGACCATGCAAATTCAGTTCAGCAACGTTTATTAGCTACAACCTCTATCAAGAATCTTCCCAGACTGGAACTCAGTTCCCACAGCAGCCAGTGAAAACAGAGTGAATTCCTCAGGGAGGTGCCAGCCTCATCCTCTTATCTCTTCCCCTCCCTTCCAGAGACGAAAGAGGATGCTTCCCTCTCTGAATGTGGCCTTCATAATTCCATTCCACCACAGGTGTATTCCCTCCCTTGTCTCCCGTTTCATGGCAGTGTTTTGTATATTCCACAATGTCAAATCTAAATTTGCCATTAACTGAAAATTTGAAAGGGAGCTGGCTCGGTTTCCGGGTTAAAGTTCTGTGCAGGCATTGGCCTGTGCCAGTATGACTAGATGAAAGCAGAGAGGCAGAGAAATACATTCTAATTCTTTGGTACCATCTTGTGGCTGTCTGGATTTGTGCAGCTCAGATATGTTCATCCTGAGTATGATAGCCCTGTCCCCATCATCTCCATTCAGTTACCTTTGATCATAAGCATGCAAATCAGATCATTAGTATGATTAGAAGTCACATCCAATGGATTATCTATCCACAATGCTACGGCAGCACAAAATTTAGTCGCACTTAATAAGACATCAAAAGGTTTAATTAAAGGTATAAAATGATAGATTTCTATCACCTTCCTTCTTCCCTTCCCTTCCTTCCTTCCTTCCTCCCCCTCCCCCTTCCCCTTCCCCTTTTCTTCCCCCTTTCCTTCCTTCCTTCCTTCCTTCCTTCCCTCCTTCCCTCCCTCCCTCCCTCCCTCCCTCCCTCCCTCCCTCCCTCCCTTCTTTCTTTCTTTCTTTCTTTCTTTCTTTCTTTCTTTCTTTCTTTCTTTCTTTCTTTCTTTCTTTCTTTCTTTCTTTCTTCTCTCTCTCTCTCTCTCTCTCTCTCTCTCTCTCTCTCTCTCTTTCTTTCTTTCTTTCTTTCTTTCTTTCTTTCTTTCTTTCTTTCTATTTTTCCAATTTATATAGCTGCTTATCTCATATATATGACTCTGGGTGGCTTACAAACAAATAAAACAATATAAAACAACCAGACAATACAACAATAGAATCACAGACACACATACCTCATACACACTTGACATATTCTTGATAATAGGAACAATAAAATTATATTTCTTTATATAGAGAATAGTCCACCATCTCAACTTTATAGCTGCCACAAGATATAGTTGATTGTATCGTATTTTCATATATCTGCCATTTGACACCATTGAGGGAAGAGTGTCAAAACATAGCAGATGCAAACAGTTGCTATTTTTGCAACATAGCATGAAGTGAAAATGCAGCCAGATTAAAACTTCTGCTTGCACCCATCATCAGAGAGTATTAGATTTTTGTGCAAATCAGCATCCTGTATTTGATGTTAAATAGCTTTCCTTGCTTCCGTTAAACCATGGGAGATCACAAATTCCAAAGAGAATCCACAGAAGAGAAGTTTTATTTAACAGAATTCTCTCCCATCTAGAATTGAAATTATCCACCAGCATTAACAGAGTTAAATCAGATGGGGAAAAACCAAGTTAACCAAAAAAACTAAAAGGAGAAAACAATATCCTGGCTTCTGCTGAGACTAACCTAGTTTCTAGGTGCACTATAACTGATCAAATGATTAACTGCCACTTTTCTTCTCCACCCCATTTGATGGTCCAGACAAAGCAGATGGTATGGGCAAAGTTCAGACAAAGGCAATATCTTGGACAGGTCCAAGTAGAAATGAATTCAAATGCTGTTACAAAAATCTAGTTTGAAATGTGGCATTAGAAATAACTTAAGAGTTCACTTCTGCTTCAGAGAGACATTAGTTGAGTCTTGGTGGCTCTGTCCCAATTAGAAAAGCTTACTTTCGCTAAAAGACCATGCCAAATTCTATGAGATTGCCTCTGAATATGATGCTAACTTGTGAAAAACCTGTTGTATTTTGAAGACCATCCCCAGTTATGCAAAGTGATCAGTCTGAGGTTAAATCACTCTTTTGAAAGTGAAAACAGGCAAAATGAGAACTCTGTGTGAAAGATTTATTGTTTCTGACAGAAAATGGGCCTGTAGGCTGTCACCTCTTCTACATGACGTGTATGCTTAGCCCTGGATCCTGTAACTGGTCCGGTACATAATTTCTTATTTACTGCTTATTAGGTTTGTTTTGGACCTTACTGGGTTTGTCTTAGACTTGGACCTCCTTGGTAGAAACATGTAGAGGATCATGTGTCTTGATGGAACTCTATAATTAAGTAAGCATGATTAATTAATATGGTGTGTTTGGGATCCTGATCACCAATATGTATGTATGTACAGTATGTATGTATATGTGTGTATACATTTGTCTCTTTGTGTGTGTGTGTGTGTGTAAAGGGCAGAGACACTGTTACTTCCTGCATAAGATTACAGTTTTGTTTACTTCTAAATGAATTTTGAAGAGAAAAATATTTATTGTAATTCATCAGAGCAACAAAGCAAGCGATATCCATTCTGCCTTCTTCATGGTGCACCAAAATGCTGTTGGGGAACAAGATTAACCAAAAAGGAAGCAGTTTTGGAAAATCCCATCTGAATGAACAGGAGATACCCAAACAACTTGCTAATCAGAGCCAGTCCAATTTCATACGATAAAGATAACATTTTAAAACTTTAAAAAAATAGATGAACTGAATTTAAAAGATGTCAGCAAAGTCAGATTTGTAATATATTATGTGTTATACTTGAAACATATTTGATCTTTGGTGACTCGGAAAAGAGAAATAAGAGGGAATTGGTGGTTATGTTGAAATGTATGAGTTAAACAGGCTGAATATTTCCTTTCCTTTGTGACCAAAGGAAAGTGATTTTTAATTAACGCAAGAAATTGTATAATTTAAATACCTAAGTAGTAACTTATCAAGTCTTTAGTGAGGTTTTTGGCTGAGTAGGAATTTCAGCCAGGAAGACCCTGGTCCTCCAAGTCTCAGACATTAACTATCTTGCAATGGCCGTGGAAATGGGCTAATTTTCTGGGAAAACAGACATTGCAAGAACTGATCTCTCATTCCTGAGTCAAAATACAGACTACTGGAGACACTGAACCTGATAGAACCTCTGACCATGGGTGATCCCAATAGGGTTGGACCTGACTAATACTTGTATGGGACACCACCAGAATATCATAAAATCATAGGATAGTCTGGGAAGTCTAAAAACATTTTGGCAAACCACTTCCATGTTGACAAGAGAACTAAATGGGTATGTCTATGAAGTCCCCAGAATTGGAGCTCATCTCAGGAATGTCCATACTGTTAGACTTGACAATGGCACCTTCATGTTTTACTTGTAATCTGATGGTTGACCATTCCCAGAAACAAAATGCTGACTGGATGCACCGTCTGTTTGACCAACAGGACTTTTTTTTTTATTATTCTAAGTTTATTCTCATTACAATATTGCCCAAACTAGATTTTAGTGCATGGTAACAAAGGATACCACCCTTGGCTGGAGGCTATGCCAGCCTCCACTTAGCTTCTCTAAGGGATGGCTCGTTGCTAACATTCTCCACCTCTAACTATGAACCCCACAGATGTGCTTCACCCCAATGGCATATTGTGTTGGCTCAGGCAGTGTTTGCCTTTGCTTGGGGCGTCAATCATATTAGGTTCAGTCTGTATGACTTGGAGAACTGACATGGCGGTTCTCAGCACTGACTCTACTCCAATAAGCATCAGTTTAAAGAAAACAGGGAGGAAGAGGAGTGATTGAGTGCATGCAATGTAAGCATGCAATTTGCTTCTAAAACAAGTTTTCAAAAATGCCCCCAGAGGGAGGAGTTATCAGCCCCACCCAAAATGTTTATAAAACAACATACGTTGCAGCTAACAAACAGTTGCAAACAGGAGTGTTCTAACACCGTGAACTAAGGACTTTGGAGAACTTGGTTACTAGTTGGAATCCCAGTGCAAATCATTGGCAGGATCATCTGATCCTGAAGAGCCATTGGGCGCTAAGCAGGTGTTTGAACAGGCCACCTTCTGGCCCTGCTTCAGCCACTCTCCAGCAGTGAAAGTTAATCATTCTCAGTCCCCCCCCCCCCCCGCCCCACAGAAATATGGAGATATCTTCCCTGGATAATATCTTCATGAAATCTTTTCCCCCCTCCTCTCTCTCTCATGTAATTGTAGCTGGGCCATGCATTTTCACTGGGGGAGAGATGTCACAATAGATTTGATGTATATGGTACAGATTTTTTAGTCTCCCTATACATTATAGATTTGAAACAGCTCACCTAATATATTCTTGGAAGATCAGGGCAGCGAGAGAAACATGCATATTTATATGCTTGAAATATACGGCGTGCTTGCAGCAACACGGCAGACGGTTTTTTAAGGTTTGTAAGGGGATTATGAGTTATTTTGTATTTCTTTGCAACCATAAACATCTTGGCAAGATATAAATGTCAGCAGGAACCAGAGAAACAGATGAAACACTCCAAAGGGTAATAAATACTTGATACTCAAAAGGCTAGAGAAAATTTCTCAGTAACACTAAGTTTTGTAGTGTGGCTATTATTAGAGATGAGATGTAACTAGTTGCAATGTATGTCGTTTTAGAAACATTTTGGGTGGTGTTGATAACTCCTCCCCCTTGGGGCATCTTTTGAAACTTGGTTTAGAAACAAATTGCATGTTTACATCCACCTTGCTCTTGCGTGTTCTTTTCACAACCGGGGGACTCCCATTAACCCCAGCAACCGTAGCTCTCACCTAGGATGGAGGCAGGAAAGGCAGCTAAGGGGATTGTGGTTGGGGAAAGCAGAAGGATTTTCAGATATAAATTTTGCTGGGGGAAAATGAGGCCACCAGCATCGCTAGGTTTTTAATCAGGATTTGAAATGAGGAAATATTCAAGACAGCTTGAGCGAAGAGGATCCAAATATAGTTATTGTTTTTAGTCATAGGTTAATTCTAGGTATCAGATATTGGATAAGACTTATGGATTTCTTGTCCTTCCTCGTTCTTGCCATGGTTTCAGGTTTCTGGACTCTTAGCTAACTTTAAAATGGATCCTTGGCCTCAGACCCCAGGACTCTTACAAGAGACATGGAGGTCCCTAAGTATGAGCAGTTGTACCTTTCTGGAAATTCATGGCTGGGTGTGTGACATGTTCTGTTTAGTATCATTCAGGTGTTCTTTAAGTATCCTCTTACTAACTGAAGCTATGCCAACCATCATCTCTCCACTGTCACAAAGTATCATGTGCTACCTCCCCATAACTTACATTTATACTGGACTCTCCAGATTAATGACAACTTGCTTCAGTACTCAGTGTACCCCTTTTTTCTTTGAGTGTTAATGGAAGTATTGTTGACCTCTTTTCTGATTGTCTGCATCTTTGGATTGACCTTCCAATTGCCCTTGTGGGATGGAGGGGAGGGAGGGAGGGAGGAAGGAAGGCTGTAACTATGCAAACAATACCCTTTGTGAGACATTCACATGACTCTCATTCTTTTCTTAAGAAATCTTCCTAAATTCCTTCCAATGTATCAGTGTGCTTGACTGAGTAATGATTTCCTAATCTTCCTTAATTCATAATCTAATAGGGACAAGGAGATGTGTGAAATGTTTTGACTTTTTGTTCAGGTCTGTTTATTGTTTTGGAGGAGGAGGAGGAGGAGGAGGAGGAGGAGGAGGAGGAGGATTTTTGGGGGTTTTTTACATCACAAAATTGTGTATATAAAATGAACAATCCACATTCATTAGTAAACACGTACATGCGGACATAGTGTCTTCAGGCAGATATGCTTGGTTATAAGCCAAATGTCAGACTCTTTGGCAGCTATCTGAAACCAAAAGTGATTCCTTTCCAAGCACAATTCTGTTTAGAAAGATTTATTGAGAAGAAAGGGATGAGGTTACAAGAATCCCAGCAAATCAGTTATTTCTCATTCGGAACCAATATATTCCCCAATACATTAGAGTGGAGACTTCCTGATTTTCTTTCTAACAGACTTCCCATGATCCAGGACCATCCACACAGGATGGATAGTCTTATGGGGTATTTGGATTGAAACAGCCTGTGGTTGTGTGGGTAGTTTTTATTCCAATTTTCTTTCATGGTGGAAGTCAAATCGCTATATATCCTTGCTTGGTGTGTCCTGATTGTTTGCCTACCCAAGCACTGACCAGACACGGACCTGTATAACTACAGCTTAGTAGACTAAAATGAGAAGATAAATAAAATAAACAGCAGCTTCCCACCTCCTCCCCCCTGCCCCCCACAAAAAATTCCTTGAATCTTTCATCACTTTAGAAGCTGTCAATTTAATCTTTCTTTGTAAGGTTTAAGTGGGAAAAGATTAAAACAGCTTATATTTGTGTGTTATCTCACTGCCTTTCTTGGTCTCAGAAGCAATTGGTCAACCTTGTTTGGCTTGGAAGTTGGTCAGGATCTTCCCTGGTTCGTACTTGGAGGTCAAAACCTCCAGGAAATCTTAGGGAATATTTAAAAAAAAAAATCTTGAAAGAAGGCAGTGACAAATTGCTTTCATAAATTTATAGGAAAACTGTACAGATCTGTCCCTGAAGTCACTAGACCTTGAGTTCAAGACGAAGAAGCCCTGATTTGACTTACTACTTTTCCAGGAAAGAACTGAAATGTCATTTCTATGGTGGTTGTGGGCCAAACCAGGCTGGATTGAGCCTGAGACTGTTACTTTTCAGTCCACTTCAAGAAAAGAAGAAGAAAGTCTGTATAAACATAAGTATCTCAAAATAACCATAAGGGGTGAAGCCCAGCATTTGAATCTTGGGTATGACATATGGCAAGGGACTTGGGCATGGCTAAATGCAGAACATCTTTATATGAATAACTTCCTAATTCCATCCAGTAAACTCTTCTCTAGTCTCCTTGTATCTGCTTGGGACGGCAAAGCTGCGAGAGTAAGTTTTCTAGCCTTGCCTGGAACACAGCCTTGATAACAACAAGCAGCCATTTCTATATCATACCTATTACAGAAGGTTGCGCTTTGTTGTTTATTGCATCCCCCGATAGGTTGATTTCCTTTCTGCTTCATTTTGACAAGTCTGTGTGGTGCTAAACCCTGTTAAGACAGTGCAAAGACCCAATTATAGAAACTAGAAAGACATGCAAGGCTAAGCAAAGAGGGAAGGGGGGAGAACTGACATAAAAGGATTAGAGATCAAAAATAGAATGATTTACCTGAAGCTTCGTTGGGATAGATAGGACAAAAGAAAGGCCACAGAGACACTCAATAAAGAAGCTTGTTAATGATTCTTTAAGTGAAGGATCTGTGTGTGTGCGTGTGTGTGTGTGTACAAAGTTATAGACAGAAACAAAGCTAACATTCCGCTCTTTCTCTGTTGGATAATTGATCATGGGATCATAGACTGTCAGATGGGAGAGGGACCTTGGAATCTGTATAGTCTAAGCCCCTCTAAGTCCCATTGCCTGTCAGTCAGAGAAGGAGCTGTCCCCAAAAAGGTGAGTAAATTCACAATCTGAAACTGTGCAAGAGCATCTCTAATTTTATTTATTTATGATGTTTATACCACCCAACAGCTAGCAATGATGGAATGGCCTACAGCTGAGAACTGAGCGTGACCCTAAGGGAACCTTCATTTCTAGATCCCTGGTTGTTGGGGAAAATGTTCCAATATCCATGCCCGAAGGTGTAGCAGTTGCTCATTTTTGCTTTATAAACCTCAGCCAGGCTTTTGACCCTGGTGTAAGATACTGGTTTTCTGCATGTTTTAGTTGACTATCCCTTGTTCATTTAACCTCTACCTATCCTAGAAGTAAGTAAAGTTGGTTCTGGTTCTGCCTTGTGAGTTAGATAGTAAATTGAGTTTAATGTGTTTCTCTTTTATTGCTATGCCAGCCATACAAGGTGATGGCAAAATCCAAACCTAGCCTTTTCCCCATGGAAACCATACCCTTTTTCACTTAGCTACAGCCCCATTTTTTGTTTATATCTCTGTTTTCCACTGCGTTCAATTTCTGAAGAGGTGTGTAGTCACCCCTGTAACCACTTTGGCGTCTGAATCAGTTTCAGCCACTAATTTGGCTTTTCTGATCTGCTGGAATCAAAAGTTGCATTTTGGCACAGCTGGTCATTGTCTCTGGTATAAGTTTTTTTCTCTGTGTAACCACTGCAATTTTCTTTAAGGCCTTGAAGGGATACAAAGCAAGACAGATGGTTTCCCACAGACTTTCCCCTCCAGCTCTTTTATCTTTCATCTAACTATTAATTCATCTGTTTGGATGGGTACATTCATGCATGGAAGCAAGATGAATAATAATTAGATTTTTAATAACTCCCTGCATTTGCATTCCGAGTAACTCTTTACATGGTTCTAGCTGATTAAAATGAATCATTTACATAATTAACATATGGTTATAGTGTTGGCTTTAATATGCTGATTATCTCACTTCTGTTGTCTGGAGTCAATTGGATTCAAACTGTAACAATTGTTTGAAGTGAGAATAGTTTATTCCTGCGAGGATTGCTGGATATTGCCCAAGGGCCTGATTAGTACTAACACAACTGTCCAAGAACTTCTTCAAGTGTTACAAGTAAAAGGGACGTGTGTGTCTTGGTGTAAATCTGATTTCCTTAGGCTAGACTTTTAAAACAGTTTTGTAAACTGGATGCAACGTCAACCATTTCTGAACCACCATAGCGGTTACAGGTATTTTCTCTCATCACTCGTATACCAGCCTGTTGCTCACCTTTTGGTGTTGCTCAACAAAAGCACACAATTCTATCTATTTCTGTGATTCTTATGGAACCAATACCATCATCCATGCACAAGGAAATGGTATAGTCTGGCTTTGCATAATGCATTAAGCTGCAACATGGTTGGCTGGTGTTTGGCTCAGTGTGCTATATAAACCCAACCCGTGATGTTATTTTTAGGGTTCGGTGTATTGTGTGAACTTAGACAATTGAATTAATTTAGTAAGTCACAGTTATGCAAACTAGGGGTTAAATGAGACTTGAAGGAAGAGCTTTTTAATAAATCAATCAATCGGTCAATCCATAAATGCATAATAGGGATGTTTCCCAGTTCTTACAACTCTTCCCAGGAGCGTGCCATTCAACTCCAGTCCATTTTAACTTGCAAACTAATTCACGTTCTTGTACTGAGTTCTGTACAGAAGATCTGGATCAAATGTTTAATGAGTCAAACTGATTCAGACACCCAACTTAATTCAGAAATTTAGCTGAGTCATCTTTGAATCAAATTCTGAACTGAAACATACGACAGCCTTGTTGTTTTCCATATCTCACTTAAAATGAGATTAGAAGTAAATGTTGAAAGTTTTTCTCCCCCCTTGGATAACACTCACTTTATCTCTTGAATGGTTGGTTGCTCAGTTCTGTTCCTGAGAAATTAAAATTCCAAGATTATAGTTACATGGTTTTTTCCTCCTCCTCCTCCTCCTCCTCCTCCTCCTCCTCCTCCTCCTCCTCCTTCTTCTTCTTCCTCCTCCTCCCTCTCACTATTCTGCTCTCTCTCATTATACTGCTTATACTTTGTGATAATTTAATCAACTTTAATTAAACAATTAAGTGTAATTGTTTGAGTAATCTATGTTCTCTTTGTTTTGATTGTCTTCCTGATTATATGTGAGGTATAACTGACAGCTGATCTCTGAACATAAAGTTTATACATAACCTGAGAAATGTCAAGAGGAGACAAGCTAATTTTCCTTGGTTCTTATATTAAACCATTATAAACTATACTTTCAAAATTAGCTTAGATTCAGTGTGTGCAGAATGTACAAAGGATACATGGCAGTGTGAATGTAAATATAGCTTTCCTTTAAAAACATTTTTATCAGTAAAACACTACCATTTTAAGATTTAAAGGAGGTTACTGGAATAAACTAGCATGTTAAAGCACAGTTTTGTGATAATATTAACTGTAAAAATCAATTAATTTCTATAGAGATCAAACTGCAGTTAATAGTGGGAAGTGATTTCAATGGTGAAACAAGTGATAATGGGCCTGGTTGTTTTTAGTATCTTCTCAGATAATGAGCATTCACTTAAGAAATCTTGGGGAAAAAACAAGATGGAATTAGAACCAAGTTCCTTTTATCTTATCTCCCCTCTTCAATTTATTTTGCTTACAACTTATTACTCTTTTTCTGCACTTTGCATAATTTTGCTTACCCCCAACAGGAAATGGCATGATGGATAGTCAGGCATGCATGTTGTAGAATGGATAAAATGTAAACACGTTTCTGGAATCATTTACATCCTCCCTCTGTTTTTCCATTACAACTTCACCCTGTTGAGGTCCACTTCCTTGAATACAGCATTCTTATTATTATGGTTGGTCACAGAGTCACTCAGATGTTTAGACTGGATTTGGCATTTTTATCCACCTATCGAGTCCTTCCCAAGGACCTGGGATAGGCAGATGTGGTTGTTTGATGGTGTTAAAGGTAACCTTGCAGGATGGAAGCTGTTCCAAATAAAGCTGCTTTTTGGAATGGACTGATGGTGATTTTTGTCAATGCCAATGGTCTTCAAGTGGTGCTCCAGATGTTTTGGGATTGCACCTAAGGTGCCAGTTACTGTTGGTACTATCTTTGCTTTCTTTTGCCATAGTCATTCTACTTCTATTTGCAGGTCTTTGTATTTGGTGACTTTTCTCCAGTTCTTTCTTCTATTCTGCTGTCTCCAGGTATTGCAATGTCCACTATCCAGACCTTTTTGTCTTTCTTATCAACAATTGTTAAGTCTGGGGTGTTGTGTGGCAGGTGCTTGTCTGTCTGAATTCTAAAGTCCCAGAGCACTTTCGCTTCTTCATTTTCTATTACTTTGTCTGTTTTGGGGTCCCACCAGTTCTTGCTTGCAGGCAAATGGTATTTCTTGCAGATATTCCAATGCACCATTGTTGCTACTTTGTCATGCCGTTGTTTGTAGTCACTCTGTGCAATCTTGCAGCAGCTAACTAGGTGGTCCACTGTTTCTTCAGCTTCTTTGCAGAGGTGGCATTTGCTGTCTGTTGCTGTCTTCTCAGTTTTGGCTTTATATACATTTGTCTTTAAAGCCTGGTCTTGTGTAGCCAGAATTAGCCCTTCTGTCTCTTTCTTCAACTTTCCTGTTCCTAGCCCTTGCCAGGACTTGTTATTATGTGCTTTGCCTGTTAGTGTACTGGCCATGTAATACTTTGCCTTGCCATGTCTCTTTTCTATTCTTCAGTTGATCTTTCTTGTAGGCCAGTTTGGTCTCTTTAGTATTCAGTAAGCCTTCATGGTGTATTAGCTTAAGTGCATCTTCTTCACTGTCTTTCAGATACTCTTCCAATGCCCTTTTTTCTTCTTCAACTGTCTGGTGTACTTGCAACATTCCATGCCCACCTATGCTCCCTGGTAAGAAGAGTCTGTCAACTGCATGGATGAAGGGCACGATTCATTGTCATTATTTTTCTGGTCTTCCTATCCAAGGCTTCTAGTTCAGCTTGAGACCAGTCCACTATTCCAGCTATAGTTCTAATGACTGGAATTGCCCAGGTGTTAATTGCCTTGATGATATTTCTGCCACTGAGTTTGGACTTTAAGATCTTCACTCTTCTGATGTATTCACTACTAACCTTCTTGACTTCAGTGTGCTTGATGTTGTCAGCCTAAAGGATGCCCAGGTATTTGTAGTGATCTTCATCCAGACTCTTGATGCTATTTCCATAGGGTGACTCGAATCCTTCAGTCTTCTCTATTTTTCCTGTTGATGGTAAGGGTGACACATTTGTCCAGTCCAAACTCCATTGTAATACCTTGGCTGTATATTCGGACAGTGTTGAGCAGTGATTCCATTTCAGAGGGTGTTTTTCCATTCAGCTTCAGATCGTCCATGTAAAGGAGGTGGAATAGCCTGGCAGATGTTTTTGATGTTTGATAGCCATGGCCTGACTTGTTCAGTATTGTTGACATGACACACACTAGTGGTGATAGTGAGTCTCATTGAAAGATTCCTCTCTTAGTCTATTACCATTGACCAGCAACTGTGTCTTCCATTGTGCCACTGATCTTTGCACAAAGCTTCTGATGTTTCTACCGACTCCTGTTATTTCTAGGCACTTGATTATCCAGTCATGTGTCAGGAAGTCAAATGCCATCTTGTAATCAATCCAAGCTACATTCAAGTTGGTCTTCCTTCTCTTACAGTTTTCCAAAATCATCTTGTCAATTAGGAGCTGATCTTTTGCCCTTCTGCTATTTGGGCGGTTTCCTTTCTGCTCAGATGGAAAGAGCTTGTTTTCAACTAGATGCTGTTGGACTGCATCAGCTAAATGCCAGTCAGCAATTTGAAAGTTGTTGGTAAGCAGGTAATTGGCCTGTAGTTGCCTGGTACTGCCCCTTTTGTTGGATCTTTCATTATCAAGTAGGTTTTGCCAGATTTAACCAATCTTCAATTTCACCTCCTTACCATATGTTGTTAAATTGCTTGCCAATGAGTGGGTGCAGACCAGTTGGACATTTCAATCAAAAACTATGCAGTTCATCTTCACCTGGTGCTGAGTAATTCGTAATCTTCCTTGCCCTTTTCTCCACCATTTCTGCTGTTATTGCAAGTTCTTCCATTTCAGCTTCTTTTTTTCCTTCTCCATCTCCTTTATCCAAGCTGCATTATTGTTGTATTTCTTTGGGTTGTCCCATAGCTGAGCCCAGAACTGCACTGTTTTGTCTTTGTCAGGGGTTGGCTGATTCATTGCAGTCTCTCCATTGATGGATTGGTAGAAACGTTTATGATTTGACTGAAATTGGAGATTTTGTGAAATCGACTGAAATTGTGCAATTTGAGCTTCGTATCTGCTGATTTTCTTGGCTATGGCTGTTATTTACTCCTATATTATTTCCAGTGCTTCCTTGATCTTCTTGGTCTCTAGGTGATATTCCTTGATCAGGTATTCTTTGGTCTTCTTGTTCTTCAGCTTCTTTTCTTTCATCTGTTCTAGCTTGCTTGCATCTGATCTTAGCATGCTGATCTTTTCCAACCTGATCTTCCATTTTGGTGATGCACTGTTTAGCTTTTTTTCTTGTTGGTTGATTTTGCATCCAACATCTTCAGTTATAACTGCAGCCGTGCTGTACATCAGTTGGTTTGTTTCTTGCAGTGAGCTGGTGCTTATGTCTGATACTACAGTATTGGCATCATTTAATACTTGTGCTAGCTGTTTCTTTACAAAAAGCTTCAATCAGGGCAACCTTATTCTGTTGTTTTTGTGCTGTTCTAGTTGTTCAGTTATTCTTTGTTTCAATTCCTCTTGTTTTTTAGTTAGAGGGCTTTGTTGTTTCTGAGAAGAAGGCTCTACTTTCTGAGCTACTTCTACAAGGCTTCAATTTCTTTGCCCTGGGTAGACCTTTGCAGTTCTTCCAGTTCTACTTCTGTGAATACTTTATTTCATGTTATAAATCAACATTCATCTGCTAGCCTCTGTTCTGTTATTTCTGATACTGGATGTTGTCCAGAACTGGTGCATTCTTTTCAGATATCCTCTTCTCATTGGACCTGATTTGTAATAGCAAATCATTATTTCTTTATTTTCAGTTTTCGTATATTTGTGATGGGTAAACAACTTTTATTCCAGTAGTCCTGCAGCTGCTGGCCCTGGTTGCTCAGCCAATAGTCCTGAGTCCTGTAGCCCACTTGTCACCAGATGTCCAGGAACTAGAACACCTGGCACGGCCCTTGTTGACCGAGGTGATGACCAATCCAGTATGGATCTCTGTAAATTACGTCTCACCATATTGTTTACGGGAGAGACACTCTTCATCTGGGTCCTCTGATGAGACATGTCCAGTATGGTTGAATCTCTGGCATAGCTCTCATCCTCCTCAGAGCACACAAGCCCCACAACCACATCAAGGTAGTGCTTCACTGGGGATTATTATTATTTTACTTCTGTATCTTTGGAGATGGCTTGGCCTTATTAAATTGGCACCCTAATTAGATTAGAATTGTGTGGTCTCCTTACACTACACAGTTGTATTGCTTTTGCTAGAGAATGGGAACTTGGAATCTTAATTTATAAGGCCGCTTGACTCCATAGCAAAACTGAGGGCAAAGTACAACACTAAAAACACTACAGAAACAATATTAAAAAGAAGAAAATTATGTCTGGACAGAACAATACACCTTAACATACATAATCCCATAATTGGTCTGCTATCCCACCTAGACCAACGTCTGGGGGAAAAGCCATGTTTTTAAGAATAGTTTGAACAAAGGCAGGGTAGGGGCCATATGGATGTCTAGGAGCACAAACTGTTCCACAGGGCACGCCCTGCAGCAAAGAAGGCCCTCTTCCTGGGACCCCCAGATGACCCTGTTTGATCAATAGGACCTGGAGCATTGCGACTTTGTCCAAACAGAAGCTATCAGATACTGATGGTCCCTAAGATAGCCAGGGCCCAAGTCATGAAGTGGTATAGGTGGTAACCTGGATCTTGAATTACACCCAGAACTCATGAAGCAAAGATGTAATATCGATATATTATTGTCCATGATTCTGCATTCTGGACCAGCTACAGCTTCCAAGTAGTCTTCAAGGGCAGCACCCATGTAACAGTTCATATGCAAGGGGACCAAGACTTTAGTTCCTGTCTGGAAAAATCTCCTTGTCCAAGAATGGGCATACTAGAAGAAATTGTGTGAAGGCTTTCCTGACCATGTCTGCCACTGCTGTTCAAACAGGAGCTGTGAAACCTGAAAAACAAAACAAAAAAAGCAAAACTGATTTTGTACCAGTCCCAGAGAAGTGTAATCCATTCAGGAAAAAAGATGGACATTCTCCCGGACTGGATATTTCAAATGTTCTCAGTCTTGCTAGGGTTGAGCCTGAGTCTATTCCTCCCTTCCAGGTTCCAGGAGCTAGGACAAGACCTTAATAGTATTACTTGGCCAATCTAGGGTTGATATGTACAACTGATTATCATTGGCATACTAATGATATCTAACCCCAAACCAATGGATGATGTCACCCAGCAGATTCCTGTAGATGTTAAACTGGAGGCTCAAGAGCATTGAGCCCTGTGTCACTCCACATGTCAGGGTCTTTGGGCTCAGTCTTTCCCCACCTGCCAGCATTGATTGGAACTGGATTCACTGGAAGAGGAGGAGAATCACCACAGGACTGTGCTTCTAATTCCTGTAAGCAGACCAGAAGGATCATTGGTATTGAAACCTGTTGAGAAATCAAGGAAATCCAGGATGGTTGCCCCACCCACATCTCGACTCCATCAGAGGTAATCAACAAGCATGATCAATGCTTTCTCCATACTATGCCCCAGTCTGAAAATCAACTGAAAAGAGTCTAGATAATCCATTTTTGCCAGGGCCTTCTGAAGCTACAGCTTAGCCATTTTGAAGAATGGACAACAATTGTCCAAGATGGTTGGGTCTAGCAATGACTTCTTGAGGAGAAGGCCCACCACCACTTCCTTCGAGGCAAGAAGGACCTCTCCCTCCCTCAAGGAGGCAGATGCTACTACATGAATCCAACCCCAGTTCATTTGTGGGCAGCCTTCACCAGGTAGGAGGGACATAGATCTAATAAACAGGTGGTTGGGTTCACAATCCACTTCTTCAGGAGTTACATGTTCAGACTCATCCCAGCTACCCATGCAAGACTGCTTCACTCACCTCAATAGGACTTACCCAGTTGGAATCTAATCCAAGGAAATCTGAGAACTTTATATACAAGATGCTTAGAATATCGTTCCCTGCAAATACATCTAAAATATGAAGAGCTAATTCATTACAGTTTCTACTATGTGACATATCTCACACAATGACAGTAGTGGATTTGCAATTCAGAGAGCCTAGTTTCATCCCATTCCTATGCTGTAATTGGATTCACACAAAACGGTTCATCAGGCTAACGAATTAAACAGTATTCTGTGTTTGCACACTGCACTGAACTCTCCAAATGGCCAGTGTTCACACAACATCATAAACCATAAAAACTAATCTTGGATAAAAATTAACAGCGTAGCATGTTGTACAAACGCAGCTGATAAATTTCTCATTGATCTAGTTAACTGGACATAATCTTTGTGTCGGACTCAAAGGGGTGTTTAATGCTGCCTCCATGCAAGATGAAAGTGAAGCGAATACATCGGTTCTCATACTACATGCTCATAAATGATTTCTGGAGACACAGAAGTTGCATACTGTGTGTACTGAGTCTGTTTCAGAGGCAAGGGCGTATCTCTGCCAATTCCATGCAGCTTAACAGGGAACGGTGCTACCAAACTCAAGAGAATAATTTCAAACTGACGGGAAACTGAATTGAAAGCTATATCACCGATACCAGTAGCAACGAACGCATCTTATTTGTCAGAGTAAATAGAATTGCTTTATTCATTTAAAAAACATGGAAGATAACTGATACAGCAGAAGTGTGTGATTTTCTACATTTTCTAGCTTTTTGGGGGGAACTTCATGCTTTCAGGAAGCACTGGGATTTTCCAGGGGAAAAAAATCACTTGCTGATGGTTGCAAAAATGAATGGAGGGGAGTTCATTCATCGCTAGCCATGAAAGATCTTTCGGGACAATTTATAAATTAAAATCCATCTTTATACTCCTTGGTTTGACACCTGTGTCTCTATCTCTTTATGCTCATTTGCAAAGCATGTGGTGCTAGTAGGAAGAGTGACTGTCTAAATATAAGCCCATTCCTTTGGCAATTATTTGCAAACCATGATTTTTATGGTTATTGCATTGTTGCAGAGCCTGGGAGTAAAGGAATTGATCTAAATCCAGCCATGGTCAATACTGTGGGTGTGAATCTATATTCAGGGGGACAGATTTCCACATTATGCAGTAAGGATTTTTTAAAAACCGGTAAGAAAATTAAGGATTGTCCTCATCCAGAACCTTTGCCATGGATATGCCCATCACACTGTTCCCTTTTGGGGTAAGGAATGCAGAATGCTGAAATGGTTGAAGAAGCAGCGAGCCAAAGACGTGAAAGGTGTATGATAGAAGGAAGGAAGGAAGGAAGGAAGGGAGGGAGGGAGGGAGGGAGGGAGGCAGGCAGGCAGGCAGGCAGGCAGGCAGGCAGGCAGGCAGGCAGGCAGGCAGGAAGGAAGAGAAAGAAAGAGAAAGAAAGAAAAGAAAGAAAGAAAGAAAGAAAGAAAGAAAGAAAGAAAGAAAGAAAGAAAGAAAGAAAGAAAGAAAGAAAGAAAGAAAGAAAGAAAGAAAGAAAGAAAAGAGATGTAGCTAAATCTAGTATATGGTTCTCCATGGCTTTTTATCTTTGCGAAAACTAGACTTGCTTTCCTTGGATCCATATCTTGCTTCATATCTTGTCTTTTGTTCTTTAAACATTTTATCTCCTTTTTTCTGAGGATGTTATCACTTCCATCCAACCACCAGCTTCATGGTCTTTCCTGTCCTCTTCGCCCTTCCTTCTTATTTGTTTTGATTGATTCTCACCTCAGTGTATTTCTTTCATGCTGGTCACTGGCTTCTGTATTCAGTTCACATTCATTCATTCTCAGCATCCATTCATACTTCTTCTTGATCTCTCTCATATGCATACTTCTTAAGGACCCCATTCCCACTACATTCAGCTTCCTTTCATGTTTCTCCAATCCCACTCAACTTTCAGTTCATTATAACAAAATGGGCAGAACAGATCATATATAACCCATTATCCTTCTAGCAGCATTTGCACACTTAAAATTTCTCCATCCATTTTCTCATTTTTACTGATTACTGTACAAAGGTACACAAATCTATCCACTTGCTTTGCTTTATTTTATTTTTATTTTTGTCTGCTGTTCATGTATAATTTTTAACTGTTCACTCAGTTTTCCCTGTCAACTATCAGCTATTTTGATTTTCAGTATACAGGTAGTCCCTGGGTTAAGAATGCCCAGTTTAAGGATGGCCCAAAGTTAAGAACGGAGCCTATTGTAGCAAAATTCCAGTTAAATACACAATTATTTGAGTTAAATACACAATGGTTTGAGTTCATTACACAATACTACTTATACAGTAGTATACAAAAATACTGTTCCGGCTTGCATGCAAATTCGAATTGAGGACAGACCTTGGGAATGGAACTCATTCTTAAACTAGGGACTACCTGTATTACTTTTCTGATCTATGTTCCCAAGTGCATTTTATAATCTAACATTTGCTGCAAGTCAGCCACCAGCATAATATTGTCTGTATACAAAAGTAAACACGCATACATTCATAGCACAAACCAGCACACTCTAATATGGAACCATAATCAGCTATAGATTTCTTCTCTTCTACACACCCACAGGAGCCTGGATAATCCCATTTCATACTTTTTGGCATAAGTTTTAGGCTTGTGCACTTCCTTTCATGAATTCAGTTCTACTCCACAAGACCAGACCATCTTCATTATTGCAGCTTTCCCCTTTCTGTTTCGTGTGTGTGTGTATGTGAGAGAGAGAGTATGTGTCTATGTATGTATATTAAAAAATCCCCCCTCACCCCTTTGGGTGTTCTGTGTCTTCTTCCATCTCGGGTCCTGTATGAGAGGCCTGGGAGTTGGAGGGTCCTGCGCAGGATCTGAGCTGTTCCCGGCTCTGCACTCTTCTTGACAGAGAGCTCTGATGTTGCTCCTGGGATCTGTGGGAGCCCCTCACCCAGCTTAGGAGTCACAGCCCTGAGGGCTCCTACCACCACTGGGACCACTTTGGCCTTGACTTTCCACATCCTCTCGATTTCCTCCTTCAGGCCCTGGTAGTTCTCCAGCTTCTCATACTCCTTCTTCCTGATGTTGCTGTCTCTTGGCACTGCTACATCTATTACCACCACTGTCTTCTGGTCTTTGTCTACTACCATGATGTCTGGTTGATTGGCCAGTACCTGCCTGTCTGTCTGGATCTGGAAGTCCAACAGGATCGTAGCCCTGTTATTCTCCACGATCTTCTGTGGAATCTGCCGTCTGGACATGGGGGGGTCTAGCTCATATGCTGTGCAGATGTTCCTGTACAAAATGCCAGCTACTTGGTTGTGCCGTTCAGTGTATGCTGTTCCTGCCTGCATCTTACACCATGCCACTATGTGTTGGACTGTCTCTGAGGCCTCTTTGCACAATCTGCACCTTGGGTCCTGTCTAGTGTGGTAGACCCCTGCAACTATGGATCTGGTGCTTAGTGCCTGTTCTTGTGCTGCTATGATCAGTGCCTCGGTGTTGTCTTTTAGTCCAGCCCTTTCCAGCCACTGGTAGGATTTCCTAATTTCAGCCACCTCAGCTATCTGTTGATGGTTCATCCCATGCAGGGTCTTGTCTTGTCATGGCACTTCCTCTCAGGCATGCTCTCAACAGCTCATCTTTGGTACCATCTTACTGATGTACTGGAAGCTCTGGATTTCATCCAGGACAGTGGCTTTGACACTCACCAGACCCCACCCGCCCTCTTTGTGGCTGGTGTACAGTCTCTGGGTGTTGGACCTGAGGTGAAAACATCCGTACATTGTGAGGAGCTTCCAGGTCTTCACATCAGCAGCTTCTATGTTCTCCTTTGCCCAGATCACCATACTGGCAGGGCATCTGATGACTGGCAGGGCATACGTGTTGATGGTGTGGATCTTGTTCTTCCCATTGAGCTGGTACTTCAGGACCTGTCTTATCTATAGGTAGTACTTGGATGTTGCTGTCTTCCTTGCCTCCTCATTGTGGTTCCCATGTGACTATGGGATACCAAGGTACTTGTAGCTGGTCTGTATGTCTGCTATGTGGCCCGCTAGTAGCTCCACCTCATCAGTCTTAATTACCTTCCCTCTCTTTACTACCAGCTGGCCACCCTTCTCCAGTCTGAATGACATCCCAATGTCCTCACTGTAGATCCATGTCAGGTGGATCAGTGAGTTGATGTCTTGTTCACTTTTAGCATACAGCTTAATGTCATCCATGTAGAAGAGGTGGCTGATGGTGATTCCACTCTTGAACCTGTACCCGTATCCAGTCCTTGTGATTATCTGGCTGAGGGGGTTTAAGCCTATACAGAACAGCAGCGGAGACAGCGCATCACCTTGGTATATGCCGCACTTGATGGCCACTTGTGCGAGCTGTCGTGAGTTGACTTCCAGTGTTGTCTTCCACAGTCCCACTGAGTTCTTGAGGAAGGTCCTTAGTGCCCTGTTGACTTTGTGTAGCACCAGGCATTCACAGATCCATGTGTGTGGCATTGAGTCATAGGCTTTCCTGTAGTCAATCCAGGCTGTGCTCAGTTTGGTCTGCCTAGACCTTGAATCTCGGGTGACTGCTCTATCTATGAGTAACTGGTGTTTTGAGCCTCTGGTGTTGTTCCCAATGCCCTTCTGAGCTGTGCTCATGTACTGGCCCATATGGCCTTGTAGCTTGGCAGCTATGATGCCTGATAGAACTTTCCATGTTGTGGGGAGGCAGGTTATTGGCCGGTAGTTGGATGGTGCTGTCCCCTTGTGAGGGTCTTTCATGATCAGCACTGTCCTTCCTTGTGTTAGCCAGTCTGGGTGGGAGCCTGCTGCTAGCAGTTGGTTCATCTGTGCTGCTAGGCGTTCATGCACTGCTGTTAGTTTCTTTAGCCAGTAGGTGTGGATCATGTCCGGGCCAGGTGCTGTCCAGCTTTTCATGTTCTTGACCCGCTGTTGGATGTCTGCTACTGTGATGGTGACTGGTTCCTGTTCTGGGAGATTGCTGTGGTCTGCTTTCAGGCCCTGCAGCCACTTCGCACTGGTGTTATGCGTCTTCTCTTTCTCCCATATGTTCTTTCAGTATCGTTCAGTTTCCGCTGCTGGTGGCTCAGCTGCTACTCTGTGGTTGCACTGCAGTTGGGAGTACACTTTGGATGGTTCTTTGGAGAACAGGGCATTTATCTTCTTGGCCTCTGCTTCTCTAGTGTATCTCCTTAGCCTGGCAGCCAGTGCTGTGAGCCTTTGTTTAGCAGTCTCTATGGCTTCAGATGGAGTCAGGCCCTTGTACATTCCAGCTTCAGGTATTGGCTGCACATCCAGTTAATCTTCTTGGTCTTCTTGAATCCAGGATGTAATGTGTAGTTGGTCTATCCTAAGTTGTGAGAGCAGCTTCCTCTTCATTATGGGTAACTAGCTGTTTCTCAGTGGGGATGTAGGTCTTCTGTCCACCCATAGTTCCCTCATACGTTTCATATATATCCTCTCATTAGGTCTACTGTTGTAGTAGCATTCCATCAATTCCTTGTTCTCTTGTCTCATCCATGTATGTTTGTTCCTGTAGCCCACTTATCATCAGATTGTCCTGGTTCCCCAACATCTGGTGCAGACCTGGTTAATCCAGGTGACATCTGAGCCAACATGACTCTCCTAGTTTGTTTCACTCTCATATTTGAGGCAGGCAGCTGAAGCTTTAGGGGGTCTTTGCCCAAGGATCTCTATATAGCTGCCAGTCAGGATTCGAACCCCAGCTATCCAGCCCCATACACACACACACACACACACACACACACATATACATACATACATACATATATGCATACATAAATATTAGCATAGTCACACACGCACACACACACATATATTCATTCTTTCATTCATTGATCCTCTTCATTCATTCTTTCATTCATTCTTTACCCTTTTACTCTTTTCACATTCCAAATGATAACTTTTCCCAGTAGCAACTGCCGCTAAAATAACACATTGTTCAAATCTCTATCTAAGACTCATGTATTTATGTCACTTTCAGAAATATTCCCTCTTTAATTCACAATTTTCCCAAACTCCCCTCTCCTTTGCATGCAGTTATATGTGTGCCTGTGCACACATGCCACATTTAAAAAAAAATGGAAAAATTTGGCAGTTGTGTATTTGTATCTGTATCCTAGACTGAAGTATTAGATCAGTTTGCTTAACAATCTGGGCAAGACAGATTAACCAACAACTCATAATAAGTGTTTCAGCAGTAGGTGTGTGTGTGAAAGACAGTGTGTAGTTTTTGAACATGAATGAGAACTTGAATGGAATTTCTGTTAATTGCCTTCCTGCTGTCCGCAATTAGTTTGTTGTAGACATGATTAATTGTAACAGGTCTTGACTTATATCCATAAAAACCTTGAGGTCATAAAGAGATGGAGAAAAGGCACTGGTGTGTATAATTCTGTATGGAATACTAATGCATTTTTTACCCCAAATGAGAATAATGATGTTTCTACCTCTATGACAGATCATTGATTTTGCACGATAAAGCCTGCTTCTTCCCTGTGGGCTCTGAGAGAACCCCTCCTCCCCAATTTTCATTTATTGCTCATTTGGCAAGAGGCTGTTCTTGAAACTGAAATGTCTTTCATCGATGGGGAGGGGCCTCAGAGGTTGGAGCCAACACGAGAATGCCAACAAGATGCATTCTTTCTGGTTACACAAAATGCCAGGGTTGGCATTTCTGTAACCCATCTTACCATCATTCTACAGCCTCCTTGGCTACTCATACTTCCCAATCTGGAAATGATCCATGAGATGTCTTCCCTTTGGGTGTTTCCCCTTCACTTTTAACTGAAGTGTTGGAAGCCAGGGAGGCTGCAGACATCTATAAGAGGAAGAGGAGGCCATGACAGATCAGACTTCATTCGCCTTGTAGCTGATCCTGTACTCCACCAAAAAGAATGTCTTTTTGAGAATAGGATTTTGAAAGCAAATTCTCTTTGATGAAATGGAATGGGGACTGATAGAAAAAATAGAAGCATGCCAGTACATAAATTAAGCAGGATACATAAATATATGTGTTTGATTGCCAGGCCTTCAAGGTAGACCAGACTAGGAAACTAATTCCATGTAGAACAATATTACTTTTATTATAAAGCTTTAGTAAGAGAATCGCACAAGTCTGAATGTGTTCCCCCCCATCCTTTCTTTATCTTCTTATTTATTTATTTATCTATCAAATTTATATCACCGCCCAACTCCCCCACAAGGAGGGACTCTGGGCGGTTCACAACAAAACAATTTAAAATCAGTAAAAACATAAATAATACAGTATAAGATACAATTATTAAATGCAATAAAATCCAAGAGATGGTGATATTATTTCAGCCTGTGACCAGATAATATCGGTCAAAGGTAAGACTAAGGAACCTAGTTCATATGAACTAGGGAGGGCTTCTCTGAGACATTTACTCACATTACATTCTTGGCCTGGGACCTGGGCCCCTTTTTTCTGACCACTGCATTGTTATTGTCTCTGTCTTCCTGTCCTTCAAGGCCATTCCTCTGTCCCCTACAACACTAGAGAGAATGGCGATACCACTAAACTAGGTCCCTAGAAGTGCCACGTGACTTTTCAGAGAATGTCATCCAGGGAACTTTATTTATCATTCATTCATTGGATTTTTATCCCACCTTTATTTCTGATTAACTCTAGTTGACATACAGTACATACATTATGCTCCTTCCTCCTATTTTCCCCACCACAACAACCATGTGAAGTGGTTTGGGATGAGAGAGAGGGATTGGCCCAAAGTCACCCCAGCTGGCTTCTGTGCCTAAGGGAAGTCTAGAACTCAGTCTCCTGGTTTCTAGCCTAGCACCTTAGCACCTGTACCAAACTGTCAGCACAGTGATTGCTTCTTTTAAAAACATACCATGAAAAATCCACAGTGGTTATATAAATTTTCAGCCTATGTTTCAGTAGTGAACTTTAAAAAATGCAACTCATAATAGCCAGCCCAACTTTTGAAATGCTGAAGGGAGCATAATATGTTTCTTTGTTGACACGTTGGTGATCTCTGCATCTTTCCACAGCATGTGTCGTTTGAACCCAAGTCTCTAGCTTCTGCTAGCTTACCTTTAAAAATACAGATTTTTGGTCGCTGCTTCAGTTGCGTGTGATCCTTCACTAACTTTGTTAGGAGAGAATGATGGACAAGGGTGTACATTCAGTTTTGGCAGACTGTGGCATTTAAATTTCAAATAAATTATCCCAGATTTTTTTTTTCCAATCCCAGAGGAAAATTTCAGTTTCATCTACAGAGAAGTAGTAACCCCATCATTTTTAAAAGATGTCTGCCCGTTCCTCATACCAAAATCCTTCCTCCTTGTGGATCAGGGTTTCTCAACCTTGGCAACTTTAAGATGTGCGGACTTCAACTCCCAGAATTCCTCAGCCAGCATGGCTGGCTGGGGAATTCTGGGAGTTGAAGTCCGCACATTTTAAAGTTGCCAAGGTTGAGAAACACTGCTGTAGATGCTGTGCAATGTTTAAGGAATTGGACTAGCAGTAGAGTGATGCAGGTTCAAGTCCAGCTAAGAGGGATCACTAGATAATATATGGCTGATCATTGTTTCTCTGACCAGTCTACTTCACAGGATGATTTATGGGTTTGTGGGGGTATGCAGATGGGAAGTAATGCTGCTTATATCACCTGAAGAATTAAAATATATAAAACAATGTAATCAAACTAATGGTACAGGGATTCCCACCCCTCAAAGAACATGTGACCTTGTGGTCCTCTTCAAATTGCTGCTGAATTCTAATTTGTAATGTGACAAAAAGGGTAAAATTACTTCCACATATTTATTAATGAGATAGAAGAGCTTGAACAGGTTCTGTCAGTGGTTATGCTCAACCACTGTGGATTAAATGCCTTTGTGGCCCGTGAAGAACCCCTAATAATCGAACTTGGCTTTGTAACCACACTTTCCCCAGGAATTTGCAAAAAGAAGTCTTATAGTATCTTCTTAAGCATCTTACGGAGCAACGACAGACCATATGGGTGTGAAATTTTGCCCTAATTTTCATAGTTAGTTCAGATCAACTCTCCAAATCAAACTGGATGTTTTTGGAAATTTGATCCCATTTGGAAAGTCAATAAATTCAAGTAGGGAAAAAAAAAAAGTTTAGCTTCCAAACCCTCAAATCTACTTAATGGCATTTGATGTGATGATTCTATCCAAATTGTTGATCTAATTGGTCATTTGGAAAATCCATGAAATTGCCATCAGACCTCTGATCAAAAACTGACACCAACAAAGCCCTCTGATAGCTTGGACTAGACCTCAGAAGTCCAGCTTCCCACAGCCAGTTGATAGGAATTCTGGAAGTTGCCATCAAAACATGGCACCCAGCTGTGTGTCTCCCTGTGTCTGATCATGTAAAACTTGTTGGAAATCACTGATAATGAAACTTGAAGCTCTGAGCTGCTTGTTTAAGCATGATCAAAACAGGTTGTATCAACCCAAGAAAGCTTATTCATGAGGAATCCATGAAGAAATTTGCTGGAACAAGGGCTCATAGTCTAGCAGCCCCGGCTCTTTCCTCCCCACTCATCAGTCTCCTCTTGAACTGCTCTCATGACAGCTCCCATTTTCTAGACAATTCTTCTTTCAGTTGGCAGCTATAGACAGATAACCTTTAGGCCAATAGTCACTGGTTGCATAGACTGAGTGATCTCTTCTTTATGCTTTTCTTGTAAAGCAGGATTTGCCAAAGTACATGTGTGTGTGTGTGGGGGGGGGGGGGGGGATGGGTTAGTGCAATTGTAAATCACTGAAAAAAGCCTCCTATGACTGGATTAATGGCAGTTTGGATTTCTGTGATGGAGAAAAAGCAGGATAGTGTCAGGTTCAGCCCAAAGAACTCCCCGAGACAGTGCAGATACAGTTCTGTTGCGTTTATTAGCTTCCATCTCAAGACAGAAATCTCTCTAGACTGAACCTAAGTTCCCAAGCCAGCAAGCCACAACACCGTGAATTCCTTAGGGAATTCTCAGTCTCATCTTCTTAAACTTCCCACGCTCCTGCTGGGGGCTAAGGACACACTTATCTCCCTGAGCATGGCCTTCATAACACCATTCCATCACAGATAGTGATGCAACTTAATAATATAATAACAATAGTAGTGTCTCTGGAAACCACTGTCTAGGAGTTCTAGATAAGACTAACTGAATAATTTGGTAGGTCTTCACTATGGAGTAAATTCCCCTGATCAGGAACTTTGTTTCCCTGTCTCTGCACAGATTGAGGTGCTGTGCTTTTCAGAAATGCCACCTGAAATGAATTTCATGAAAAAATGTGAGGGCTTACTTTTTTATGCTGTTAGGAGATTCCAGTAGAAGAGACTATCTGTAGCTCAGAGTTGAACAGTGAAGTCTTTGGAGTTCTCTGAGCTTGCAGACATTTCATTACCTGACTAGGTAACATCATCAGAGTGAGAGATTGTGGGGTTTGCTCCCTGTTTATATACAAGTCGCTTGCCCTGCCAGCGCTGGTGGAGATGTGGTTTTCTCTCTGGTGGTTCCTTGATTAGGGTATTGTCTTCTGCTTGATTGTTTGTCTGGTGCCAGTATTGAGGATTAATCTGCCAAGCAAATGCCCCTAAATTAGGGAAGTGGGATGACATCCCATTTCTTCAAGCAACGTTATACAAGAAATAAAGAGGAAAGCAGCTAGCTGCCTCATCTGTCCCCCCCCCCCCTTTACAATATTTGGGGTTCATGAGATTGTATCATATCCTATTACTCCCAGCTACATAGTCAACAAGAACCATGTGCCTTCTCTGCTTTCAGCTGGTGATGGTGATGATGATGGTTAAACATAAAAAGCATCTCTCAAATTAGTAAGCCAATGCTTTAGCAAAACCCAAAAGCTGTGCAGTTTTTGTACCCAAGCAAAGCTACCTATTACATGTGGAAATAGGATGAAATGAACTTTGAGATGAGTAGATATTCACGTGGGCTTCCCCCCCCCCCCTTTTTTTTTTCCAGGCTGATATGTCACTCATGTAAAAATGGCACCTTAGTGAACTTGCACAGTAAAATGAGAAATCCAGCAAAAAGCAGAATGGATAAAAACGAGCCAAACCTTCTGCCTGATATTTTAAATTCAGGGCATATATTGTATGTTTGGCAATCATGGCTAACAATGATATTTTAGGACGGTTGTCCATGAAAACACCCAGCTTTATTCCCTATAGCAAGGACTCAGTCTACAGTCTTCAATATAGCAGAGGGACTGCATTGTCTATACAGGCTGTAAATTTCAACTACTTTTCCCCTAGCCATATAGACGTGAACAAATGAGGTTATAATTCACATGAGACTCACCATCTTTTCCCCGCTTCAAGAAATAACAAGCCTGGGCTATTACTCAAACACATTTTCCACAGTAAAACAAAAGGATTAGAAAGGAGGAAAAAAGGAAAAGAAGTTAAGCACTTTGCTTGCTTCAAATAAATAAATAAATTTATATTTGAAAGAATTAATATGCCTGAAATCTGGTGCCTGGTGATACCATTGTACTAGGAGTTATGGTTATGTTTCAACAGCTCATTTGAAAGGGGGGGGGGAAGTATTGCAGGTATCTATGTTTGTCAAATGCCTTCCAGAATTTTTGACCAAGTAGGCTTAAATCAGAATAGAGGTAGAACATGGATGCTTAAGGGAATGTATTTATCGCTCTAAAGGAAGCACGTTTTTTGTCTTTCCACGCAGTCTTTATGTTTCTTTGTTAACGAAAAAAGCATCGGTATCTGCTTAAACAGGTTTTCTTGTCTGTCGGAACAATGTGCTAAGGAAAGGGAAAGAAAGGAACAGGAGAGTGCCTGGCCATTTGGTGAACACGGAACCGACTGATAGTCATTTGATTATGTTGATGCCATAATTGCCATAGACTGCTCTCCAAACAAAAAGATGTTATTCATCTCTGATTTTCGGGTAATAAACGCTGGACGGTGGGCAGGAGATGGCTGAGAGAGAGAGCTGGAGCAAGCCTTAATCTTTAATAAGGCACAGAGCTAGTCTATAACTGTCAAGCAGTGACATAAGAACTGTGCCTTTTGCTTGCTGCATGGAATAGAAAATGGGTTTCATTGGCTATTTTAATTTTTCCTGGTTGGAGCTGGGAGGGAAAAAGTCACCTCTGTGATTTTATTGAAATGATGCCCGAGACGTTGTTTCGCACCAGGCATGATTTGACTGTCAACAAGCAATGGTGTTTGATAGCCAAGATTCATGTACCAGAGAGTCAATAGTTAAGTGATCAAGGTGATGCGAAGAAGTCTGCAGGATTTAGATGTTAAGGATTTTTCAGCGTTATGACTTGGATTAAGCAGACTCATCTGGGGCAGGCTGATGGAGAGTTATGTTAGGTGGCCTCTTGGTCTTCTCCAATGCATAAAATTCGAGCCAGAACTTACCATGGCTGATTCCTATCAGGGACAAACTCAACTAGATCCGTTTCCCAGAATTATAGATTCTGTCTCCGTTTTAGGTCAGAAATATAGCTTCTCCATTGGAGGCTGTCAGTATAATCTTTGGAACTTGTAAAACAGTTAGAATTCACATCGAATCCCCTTGGGTATCATTTCTTGCCTTAGCTTTACAATTTTCAACAAAACTTGGCTTTTTGGAGGCAAGGAAATCTTTGGAGATTCCTGAAGGGGTTCTCTCTATTTTACGGCAGGTATTAAAGATGTCAGCTTGGAAAAAAGAAAAAAATTCTGGTTACCCAAAGTGCAGAGTTTTCTGGAAGCATACGAGGTTGCAAATAAATAAAATGAGTGGAGAGCTACAGAAATGTACAGATAAGAGATTCATTTTTATGGATTCATTCTCCAGTTCATTTTCTTCAGCATACACAATATAGTATTTTTCCCCCATTCGTTTTCTTTAACGCACTCATACTATACTGCACTATATAATGTTATTCTTTGCTCATATCTGTGCACTTATCATTCACTTACACTTTTACACAGCTTCCCGGTTCATAGTGAAGTAGGATTATGAGACTGTGGAATTGACATAACCGGATTGAAGACTGAAATATAGTATGTTGCAGTAGTCTAATCTGAAGGTTATCAGAACATGGATCACTAGGTATATTGATTCCCTTAGATTACAGTATACCATTAAACAACTTGAAGGCTTGTTTTGACTCTGAAAATCTGAGAACTAGGCATCCTTGGAAAAATATCCATCAACCTGTACTCAGGAAGTAGGTTCTTCTTTCGGAGCCCTAGACATGTAGCCACGACTGTGAACATCCGTCCTGGTGACATATCAGACCATAAATCCTCCCTGCAGAAAGATCTTAATCTTTGTCGTGTGAAAGATGGGTAGTAGTTTCAAGATCATCTCCTCTTCCTCCTCTGAATCTTAATGTACTGTTTTAATTTAAGCTGGGCAGAAACTAGGTCATCTCCTACCAGTGAGCTATTGGCCAATTTTTAACAGATCACTTAATCCTTCCACATAGTTGCTTGTGTGTTTGAAAAACAGCTATCTGGTGTGATGGGAAATGGAACTCTGTAAGAAAATTACTTGATCCGTTTTCTTAAGTTATTTTGATGGTTTGATATAAATCAGTTGAGGTTAACTGTGAGGGACTTTTGATTGTGTGTTCTTATTTTATAAATGTAATTCAATTTGATAAGCCTCTGTTGTTCAAAGGCCTGTACATTTGAATAAGTAAATAAAATAACTTAAGTGTAAAGGACAGAAGGGAAAGCTTGAAGTCCAACCTCAAGGAGGCTGAATTAGAAACTAATATTGGTTTGAAGCTTCTCTTACAATTTCACAAAAGTTTCCTTTATGTCTTTGAAAAAGACTGTGCAGGGATTGCCTCAATTTCTGGCACTGGAATGAATTGAATTTAATTACTGTATCAGACCAGTAAAACACAAATAGAGAATTTAAAATGCAGAAACACCAATAAAACACAACTATAAAAAATGAAATACAGTAAAAAAAACAGACAAACCAACCTGAAACAATTAGTAATGAAAAGAGAGCATCACTCAGCTTCTGCAATCCATAGCTTTGCAAGAAACTTGGCAATCTTTGTAATGGTTGTCCACATTAGATCTTGCAGAAGGAATACTGTAATTTCTTGATCAGAAAGACAACTAAATTTTGTGATAATTGGGTTTATGAGTGCCAGCTGCCATGGTGGTACAATGGGCAGTGTAGCAATACGTGGGTTACTGACTCTACCTCTGAGCAGAAACACATACAATTGTTGTGTAGGAAACTAGTATATTTTCCTATAATAGGTAGTGTGCCAATTTCAGCCAAAGTCTCCTATGTGAGATATTCAGGATGTTATAGAAGTAGCTAGGAATTGTCCATGGAGAACCTGCAATTGCACCATAATAAGGATGGATGATTTTAGCCCTGTTATTGTCGTCGTCGTCGTCGTCATCATCATCATCATCATCATCATCATCATCATCATCATCATCATTTATCCTGCCTTTTTATATATAACTCAAGGCAGCAAACATAGGTCACGTCAGTCCTCTCCTTCTGGTTATCTTACATTATTATCGCCAATCGCCGGCCTCCATTTCCCGAACTCGAACAACAAATACATTTCACACCTCGCTTGCTTTGTTGTGTGGGTGGCTTGGCAGAGACACCTACATGAGAGGCAAGACAATCGGAAACAACAGGAGTTGGGGGCCGCGGGGGGCTCCGAAAGGAGACCGCTTGCTGGTGAGCCCAACGGGGCTCTGGATTCAAAGGGAGAGAATATCCAGCCTTACATTCAATTCGGATTGATTTTTTTTTTTAAGACTTTTTATTCCGCCTTGAGTGACTCAAGGAGCTGAACATACCTAATACTCCTTCGTCCTCCTCTTTTCCCCACCACAACAGCCCTGTGAGGTGAGTTGGGCTAAGAGAGAGGGACTGGCCCAAAGTCACCCAGCCAGCTTCCATGCCTCAAGGCAGGACTAGAACTCACCACCTCCTGCTTTCTAGGACAGCATCTTCACCGCTAGACCAAACTGGCTCTTATTATGAGTCAATCCCAGAATCTCTATTTGAGATATTAAGAGACAGTATTGCCTGGAGTGAGATGCCACAATGAGCTAGATCAGAATCAATTTGCCCCCTCAGGGATGAGGAAAACTTATCTGGTAGAGTAAGGTGAACCAGAGACTCACCCCAAAGGGGTTGCTTCAGCCAAAACCCAAGAGGGCAAAATCTCAGGTGGGCCCCAAGAGAAATGCCGCCAAGATCTCATCAAGCAAGGGCATTTGAAGTTGAGCATGGGACACCAAGTGTGGCTTTCAGAAACTTGGACCGAGCGGCTTCTAAAATGCGGGCTTCCTTATTAAACACAGAATCGGGCATCATATAACAACAAGCACAAGACCTTCGCTTTGTGCAATTTTATTGCTGCAGGGAAGTAATTATTGCCAGGATGAAAGAAAGCTCACTCGGTTGGTGGTTCTAGGAGGTGGAAGGTTGGAAGTGGATTGCCTAGGCCAGTGTTGGCTGGGGAATTCTGGGAGTTGAAGTCCACTCATCTTAAAGTGGCCAAGTTTGGACAACACTGGCCTAGGCACTTGAACTCCTTGACCTGATCAAATGCTCTTTTGTTGTTCTTCCGTTGCACGGGGGACTTAAAGTTCATTCTAGAGAAAACTAAATCCTTCATTTAGTAATTGATTTCAAGAATAGGATGGAACTGAAAAATCTTTAGGACATCTTCTACTAGGGTTTATTTCTGTGTGGTTTTGCTTTTCATCCGTCCTTCATTCTGCAGTACCATTTGTTGACCAGAACAAGCTTAATGAGAAAGAATCCACTTTTGATGTCTTCACTTGGGGTTATTTCAAACGTGGGAAGCCAAGGAAGCTGTAGAGCACTAGACAAATAATTTGTGATTGGGAATGGGCCGTGTACAGTACGTGCTCAACCACCTACCTTAACCACATTACAAAAGCAATCATCATGTTCCATCCATGAGGATTCCATTGAGGGAAGCAGAAATCAACCGGTTCCCACCAAATGAAATGCATCTGGGTAGATTAAACAATAGAATAAACTTTCAGCCTAACATTACTAGAAATCCTGGATAGGTTTGGTCCAGGTACCGTTTGAACTTGTCAGGATTGTTTTGTGCACTGCATGAATCTTTTGCCCAGTGCATTCTGGCTCTTGATTTGGCAAGTACCCCAGTTATTTTGATCCTGGTAGATTTTAAATGGAAAAATAGGGGCCGGTGTTGAAACTGCAAGAAACCTCTTTAGAGTTGTTCATCAAGGGTTAACTGGGTGGGGGAGGGAGAAGATGCAAGATTGACATCTATCTGTGGCTTTTATATTGTACATATTCTAACATTGAGAAAAAATCAGATTTTTACGTAGTAGTCATAATTCTTTGGTGTTAAAATTCTGTTGATGTTCCTGTAATTGGTTGATCTATTATAAGGGAATAATGTAGAAGATGCTTATAAGTGACAGAAGTGACAGGTGCATAAAGCGTTTAAAATAGCTCTCTGTCATTAAAAACAGTTGTGGCTTTCTTTCTAAGGTGGGTGTTTTAACTTGTCAGCTCGGGGAGCCTACATTTATACAATGTACGTGTACTTGCAAGTGTGAAGTGGGCACGGATAAGCTTAATATAACAGTGACCCCCATTTTTGCTCAAATTTCCTTTACAATTGGACCCTATAATTCTGCTCATGTCAAAAAATTGTTTTTGTTTATTAAATTGATCTACAGGAGTCCTGAGGAAAGGATACTGAAGAATTCCACCACAATTTCCTTTAGAACTAGTTTAGGGCATTCGACTCCCACTGCAGAATGAAGACTGAACTTCAGTGAAATCTGCTAGCATTCATCTTTCCCTGATCCAAAATATTGAACACGTGTATTGGGGAAAGAGGGAATGGCCCACTAGTGCTAACTGCATGCTAACAATGGTAGTTGGGTGTTAAAAGAGAGCTATAGAAGGATTTGCATTTCACTGCAGAAGGGACATGTGTGGGTCAGTAAATGAAGGCTGGGTAATTTGCATTAAAAAGAAATTAAAAATAGGACCCTCTAAAATCTCTCCCTCCCTCCCCGCCTCCCTCCCTCCCCCTTTAAGTCATGGCAAAATTTTGCAATTGGTTTGCCCTTGCCTTCTTCTTCTTAGGGCTGAGAGAGAGGGACTGGCACAAGGTCACCCAGCTGGTTTCATATCTAAAGCAGGTCTAGAACTCACAACCTCCCAGGTTCTAGCCCATGTCTTTAACTTCTTAGATGTTTAAACGCCTAAAAATATAGAGGGGGAGAAATGCCAGACTGGGATTCTGCCTAACGTGAATAATAAAGTGAACAGAGGCTTTGTGATTGTGTTTCTCTATGGCCAAGGTTCAGGACAGGTGAAATCCAGCTTGAGTCGTGTATGCATGAAAGTCAGTGTTTCTAAGTGTATTTCTGTATCTAGATATTGTCCTTGCTGCTACACTATAGACAGATTTAGAAATCCTTCTAGCCCTTTAAGTTAGTCTTTCCTTTCATCTGATCGACACTCTTCTTAACCACATTGTGCCCCAGAGAGGAAGGAGGAAGCGCTCAGATTCTGTGCTAAAGATTGTTCAGTTCAGTTTATCGGGCCATTTTATTTATGGAAATCGTCCGATTTTTTTTTTTTTTTTATGGGGGTTACTATTAATAGTATTTTGCTTTTGTGACATGCAGAAGCACGCAGAAAGAGAGACATTGGGTCTGATCCACGGTTGTAAATAAACGTCTTTCTGCTCAACCATGCAGCCTTCTCTGTCCTTCTCTTCTTGGAAACAATTAGTGATAGAGGGAATCAAAATCAGATGAGAAAACAGCAAACCAGTTTCTCCTCCTCGAAAGCGGCTGATTGGCTGGTTACAGATTAGCTAAGAGGAAGGGAGAAATTCAACCCAGCTCAGAGTTGTATATTTATCAGCATGTTGTAATTGACCCCAAGAGACTGGTACAACTTTGTTCATCTCACTGTAGGAATGAATGCAATTGCTTCTAAGTTGCTTTGATCTTTCGAGTATGCGCTCAAAGTCCCCTGTGTTTAAATGTAAAGAATGAACAACCTGGGACCAGAGATGTGAAATTTAGAGACGAAAACGTGCAAAATCATCTAGGTGTTACTCAGATAACCCCAGGCAAGCTATAGTTGGAGCAGGTTAATTAATCTTGACTGAACCTTGTATGTTATTTTTTTTATTTAATCGCTTACGCACACACGCTCACACACACACAGACACAAATATTCCTCATGGTGATATATCGTTCCAGTCTTTCTCGTTCCTGAGAGAAATGAGACTATTTTTTTGTTTTCCATCCTTTCTATTTCTTAAGCTCAGGCATGGTGGTACTATATTTTGCTATGATAAAAAATGCTATTTAGTGATAAGGTACAAAGAATCTGGTTTGAATCATGGCACTGTGTTATGGACAGAGTTGTAAACAACCGTGGAATGATGATGCTCTAAGCCAGTGTTGCTCAACCTTGGCTACTTTAAGATGTGTGGACTTCAACTCCCAGAATTCCTCAGCCAGCCATGCTGGCTGGGGAATTCTGGGAGTTGAAGTCCACACATCTTAAAGTTGCCAAGGTTGAGAAATGCTGCTCTAAGCCTTTCCAAGCCTTTCATTATCACAACATGGAAAGGGTGTTTCTCCACACAGGCCAACCTGAACTATTCAGAGCCATGGCCATGAGCCTCCAGTTGCCAACCTAGAAGTCAAAGAAGGGGAATCTTACCAACACACACACACAGACACCCAAGCAAGGTTTGCAGATTTAAAGACTTCATTAAAAAAAAAAAAACTAAAGGGAAACAACATACAAACTATGGTTCATAACTAAATCCTCTCTGGAATCAAAGAAGCATATCCTAAATATTAACTCTTAGGGGTGATGGAAAAAGACTGTGAAGGGATGTTTTAAGGCTGACCACATGAGGCTAAAATTGTCTCGTGAATCGTTTTCTTTATTTGTAACTATTTCTCTTTCAAACCTACAACCCTACAGTCGTGGCATTCAACTAAGGCATACAAACTGATCCCCCACCTCCTGTTTCTGATTTTAGAAGAGAGTGGAATGTGACATACTGATTTATGGTCTATTTGCTTTACCGTTCGGAGTTTAACTACCTCCCTACCTGGAATAATACACTTCTACTACTATGTTAGTATGCCTGTCTTAAGCTACTGCTAAGTGTGCAGTTATTATGAAGTTCCCCCTAGAGATAATCAAGGGCTTTAATTAAAACTTAGTTGGCAATCTCTCATGGCTAGCAGATCTTTTTGAATCTTCAGATCCTCTTTTCCCTTTCTGGACATCTGATCCCATGCCTTATTGCCTTCCTCTTTGCATAGTGATTCTATGTTGACCCATCTTCAATGATCTTGAATCACCCAGGTATGGGTGTCTCATCAGCAGTCTGAAACAGTCTGTTTGACACTTTTCTCTCCTTCTCTTTCTCTGAGTTCAACAGTTACTCTTTTTATGGAAGCTCCTTTCCCATTTCATCTTGTTTTCCCCCCTCATAAGAGAAATTGTGTCTGTGTGCATGAAAAACTTATCTATTTTCTCCCAGCTCTTTCCAAACCTCCAGTTATTAGTTGCAAATGCAGCCTGTGTGTCTGAGAAACCACATGACAAGATGGCAGACCCTCTTTACTTCTCTGTTTTGTTTTTTCCCACCAGGACTACCATCATCATATCTTCTTCATGAGCTTTTTGGGTGCAACTGTATTAAACTGCTCACAAAGCAAAGGTGTTACAGGGATGTAGCAAGGCACATCCATAATTACCCTCACCCTTGCATTCTGGACAACTGTAGCTTCTGAGTGGTCTTCAAAGGCAGCCCCTTGTAGAATGCATTGCAATAATCCAAACAGGAGGTGACCAAAGCAGAAGTGAGAGTAAGTAGAACCTCCTGGTCTAGAAACAGGGACAACTGGTGCACGAGAGGGATCTGTTCAAAAGTTGGAAGGGTAGACCCTAGAATAGCACAGCCTGAAACTGGAATTCTTCAGGTAAGATACACCTGCACCATATAGATGCCATGATCTACTTCACCCCTAACTCGGTTAGAACCTCAGCAAAAATCCATTGGAATCCAGTGGGAAGAATACATGTTGCCCACCATTTCCCTTTAGGCAGACAGGAGACAGTGTTATTATTTGGGCATCTTGAATAAAAGTATTGTTCTAAAATTAATTCCTCATCCTTTCTCTCCTCAATTTTATCTTCTCAGATGCTTGTCACAGGAAGTTGACACTTAGATAATTAGTGCCAGAAGAACTTGCTATGACATTTTGTTTGTACTGATGATTTGATTAGTTAACAAAATAGCATGCGTATTCACACACAGACATACACCCAGGCACGAGAGTGGAAGAATGAAAAGTGGTGGTTATCTACAGCAGCCAATTGGGTTTAAATTAATTTTGCTACAAATGCTTCTGTCGTAATTCATTTTCATTACATAAAATCCTGTCTCAGTGCAGGGATGTCGGATGGCAACATCATTGTCTTCTGAATTAGTTGGGTGATGAGTGTTTTATCATGTGACACTCTGAATTAGTGGTTAAGCTGTTAGACCTGTGATTTTTGTTTTGTTTCGATGAACCAGTACATGGGACTCTAGTGATTTTTCCCCCCAGTGGTGATTCCTCTAGACTACTTATCATACCAAAATACATGGTTGTGATCCTATGTAAATGTGAGAAGCAGAAAAAGGGAATGTTGTTGCTGCTGCTGTTGTTGTTATAGACGTTGCCATAAACCCAAGAATGGGTTTGGTTGAGAAGATGTTCCCCGCCCCCCCATTTCTCATTCAATTTGATGAAAGAGGATTCTCCAATGGTCTGCAGGTTCATTGGCTTCCCACATTTTCACTAACTCCTAAGAGTAGATATCTGGATGAAATTCCTTCCCAGATGCTTTTTCAGTAGCAAGTTCCTATTCCCATTTAGAGGTTCCTGAAAAAATAATTAAAGACTTCTCCTTCATCTAGGGACATTTGAGGAAACTATACCCCCAATTTTATCCTTCTTGGTTTTTTGAATTCCAGCTTCCATGTGGACCTGAAATCTGCTGCTACTCAGTGAACATGCAAGAATCAAATGCCTGATTAAGAATTAGACAGGTGTCAACAGGGGTGTTCACAGGGCATGATCAAAAAAGGCCATGATGGCAGCACAAAATATTTCTTTGTTGTATACAAGATGCAGCGGCTTGACGGTGTCTAAATGGATGGGAAAGAGGTTACAGACTTTGTACCTGGTCATACTTCAAATCTTTTGTACCCTTTCGTGAAGCTGCCCTGTATGCAGAAACATCTTGGCTTCCTTTTTCTACTCACTGTGGTTCCACCAGAGACAGCTATATACTTACCTTCTTGGATTCCTGGATTCTTGTTTCCATAATTTTTATAAATAGGCTGGTATCTTCCTTCTATTAAGGAAAACTTGACAATGGATATCCAAGCGTTGATAGAGACATCCCTTGGCCCCCACAAGATTGTCTGCTTCAGCTGATTTAATTAATTTGCATAAATTTATTTATTTTAAAGTAAATCAGCATACGATAAAGCAAAGTATCAGTTTCTACTACACATATATGTATGCATTACTAAGATTATTATTGTCACCCTGAATCAATCCACTACAGGATGATGTTCTCTTCATTGAAGGTTTTGGACCATAATCTACAATGCTGATCCAGTGTGGGTTGGTAGGTAGATGTTTTTAACATACCAGCCTAGAGCTAAAAGAGAACGATAGGCTGAAAGTCACCCATCTGGCTTTTGCCTAAGGAAGGGCTAAAACTCAGTCTCCCTGCTCTAGTCCAGCGCTTTAACCACTACACCATACTGGCTTGTGCGTGTGCATTGTGTATAGCCTTGACTCCTGGTGACTGCCTGGAGAAGTCCATGCAGTTTTCTTGGCAATGTTTTTGGAATTGATTTGCCATTGCCTCCTTCCTAGGGCTGAGAGAGAGTGACTGTCTCAGACTCACCCAGCCCAGTCTAAAGCAGGACTAGAACTCAGATCTCCCTATTCCTAGTCCAGCATCTTCACCACTAGACCAAACTGGCTCATGTATATGTATATGTAATTTCTAAGATTGCTTTGAAGTCCTACATAACTGCAGCCTGATGTGTTACCATGCCTAGGGTGATAGATGGATGGATACGTGTGTGCACACACACACACACACACACACACACACAAATCTATGTAGGCTGGGATAATAGAAAGTACCCTAGAGATTTGAAAGGGTTGCAGGGAGCAACCGATTTGTCTTCTGGTTAAATGGATTTTATATGATTGATCATACTTTCCCTGGCAGCCAGTTTGCGAACAGGCAAGACCTCCCCCCCACCCCCCACCAGCCCAAGGCAGCCATTTGATGAGAATGCCACAGTCTGTTTCCCAAAGCCTTAGTAATCTGTTTTCACATCCTCCAAGGTTGCCTCCCTCTGTTCTAAGGAGAGCATCTACCTGAACATAGGCAAGTCCCCAAGGTTAATTCATGTAATGCACCATCCGGTGGTCATGGAAAGGCCATTTGGACCCTTGTGTTTTAATAAGCACCAGGCCAAAGCATGAGAGCCGCTCATATTCTCTTGCTTCCTCCTGACCCAGTTAGAATGAATGGTTTTTGGAAAGTAGGCAGAGCAATTGATGCAGAGAAGACGGTAGGTGTGGTTAAAAGGCTGACGGTGAACAAGTCAAGATGAGTGATAACAACGCAAACCAAACTGGAGAAATTTATTGAGTTGGGTTGATTTATACCTGCCACTAGACCCAGGCTCTTAGTGGTCAGCAATAGCGATTGAGAATACAATAAAAATAGACAAAAACGTCCATAATACAAAATTACAAATTGCAAGATGAAATCAAGTGGACCAATGAAAACAATTTTAAAAAATCATGGTAGTGTTCCATCCTCCACATCCGCTCTGAAACAATTCCATTTCTAAAGCTTATGGAAAATGTTTCCAAAACTGGAGTCCACTGCTTCTGGGTCCAAGACAGTTCTGGGGCTTGGGGGAGTTAAACTAACTCAACTAATGCAATTATGCTATTTGAACTGGAAGGCTGGCTAGGTCTTTCCAATTCTGAAACAGAGATGAAATCTTGCAGAGTCCATAAGAAAAGGGAACTTCCTTAGGAACTCCACATCTGTCTCCTTTTCACCTCCCTCCCCCCAGGCCAACCTTGTGGAGGGGGATGAAAAAAAATGAATAGAAAGGGGTGGAGAAAGGTAAACCCTTCCCCCTCAAATCTGTTTAGGGCACTGTCCCTGATTAGGAACTCATCTTTCCTAATTTGGCCCTTTCATTAAGTAAAATGAAGACAATTGACAGATCTCCAGCCTTCTTTCTGGGAACTGGGAAGACCACAAAGATTTCTGATGGAGGATTGACCTACTCATTGCAAATTGTGAAGGGTTCAGTTGCCCCTGGTAGGGGATGACTAAGGTTAGCTGTGTTGTAAGAAACCACTGTTGTGTTTGCAGCCAAACTGTCTGACTGTTCATCAGGGAAAGACTCTTCACAGAGATTTTTACCAGAATTTGAGAATTTTGTCCTAGAGAGAAAGGCTGACTTTCTGATACCAAGCAAAGACTGCTGCCATATAGAACTAAATGGGTCCTCCCTTATTTTCGTTTTGGCTTTTAAGCTGTGTCTTGTTTCCAAACTTGTTGTGTCTTATGATTGTTGCATATACTTTTTTCTCTTCCATATCAATCCATCCCCTCTCCTGTAATTTCTACTGAAGGATGGTATTGTAAATTCTGCAATTAATGAATGACATCAGTGTTCAGATACCCACCCTCCTTTTCCTCCTCCTTCAACAACAACAACAACAACAAAATACTCTTGGGACTATATATATATATATCTGTGACATAGAACCATTTCTGCAGTAGATAATTCTATATGTAGAAGCTTATTCCAATAGCCGACATAGAGATTTTTTTTAACAAGTGTTGTGGGAGGAGAAATAATTTTGCCCGATATTGGTATTGATTATCTTGTGCTATTTTGTTTTAATGGACTTGCTGCATAATCCTGCCAAGAGATTTCATTGTTAGGGTCACAGAAAAAAAGAAGAAGAAAACACCGCATCTTAATCTACAGTAGCCATTTAAAAGGAAACTGGGCTCAGAATTATAAGTACAGGCGAAGAGGAAGATGCATTATCAGAGGTAAACTGAGGTCCCACCGTTGGTATGTCAGCCCTTTGAGGTGGACCTGGTCAAGAAACAGGCACAGCAGAGGCACCAGAGATGGACCTTATTGAAAGCTGTCAGAGTTTCCCTCTACTCCACCTTATACCAAACAAAATCAAGACAGGGCTATTTTTATTTTTGTTTCCTCACGCTTCCCACTTTCTCAGGATAGTGCAGTCTTTTTCGTCCCTCCTGAAGGATGCGCTCCTTCCTTCCCTATCCTGCATTCTTTCACATGGGAGAAATCTCTGGAGGGGAGGCTTCTGAGGTCTCTTTGGCCCAGCAGCCTTAAGCTGCTTGTCTTCCGTGCATAAAGTGGCTGGAGCTGCAGCCAGCTTAAGACGGACTTTCGAGAGTTTGGCCGCTTCCTCTGCTTTCTCTGCAGAGATGGCCTGATGTTCTGTTTCAACCATACTTACCACAGGCCCTGATTAGTGGACTCTCCCCCCACTTTTTTTCCTTCCTGTATTGGTAAGAAAAATAAGGAAGGGGAGGAGAAGAAAACCCCCATTGTTTTATTTTTTTTTCTTGTTTATCCCCCTTTTTAGCATCTTTTTCAACCCTCCTTTTTTTTTTTTTTTAATTCCTCCTGGACAAGTCAAGAAGAAGGAGAAGGAGAGGAGGAGGAGGAGGAGGAGGAGGAGGAGGAGGAGGAGGAGGAGGAGGAGACTCCCCACTGTTGTTGTTGTTGTGTCCTCCTCCTCCTCCTCCTCGTCCTGTTACTTGGGCTGGAAGGAGAAAGTAACAGAATTGTGAACTGGTTAAACACACACACCCAACTGGAAGGGAGGCAGGATTTGGAGTGGAGGTGTTTGCCTACAATGAAAAGAAGTGCAGCAGATGAATTGGAAAGCACTGCTTGAGCCAGTGTGGAGGGGGGAGGAGGAGGAGGAGGAGGAGGAGGAGGAGGAGGAGGAGGAGGAGGAGGAGAAGAAGAAGGAGGAGGAGGAGGAGGAGGAGGAGGAGGAGGAGGAGGAGGAGGAGGAGGAGGAGGAGGAGGAAGCAAAATACTACTTTTGACACATAGCAAAAAAAACACACACACAAAACCAGGTGAACATTTCCTTCTCAGTGAGCCAGGTGCAGATAAAGAACAACCCCATGCATTGCTGCCCTAAGAAATGGCCAGTGACCCTGTACTCTCATTGCTCAGGACTTTAAAAACCTCATCTTGAGTTTTGCTGGCAGCCAACATGTGCCAGGTTTGGAGTTTTTCTGTTTTCCCAAATTCCCTTGCTCTGTATTTCATTCATCCTGAATTCTGATTTTGCAAGTGTTGTTGTTGTTTAGTCGTTAAGTCGTGTCCGACTCTTCGTGACCCCATGAACCATATTGCGCCAGGCCTTCCTATCTTTCACTGCCTCCCTGAGTTTGCTCAATTTCATGCTCATTGCTTCAGTGATGCTATCTAGCCATCTCATCCTCTGCCGTCCACTTCTCCTTTTGCCTCCCATCTTTCCCAGCATCAGGGTCTTTTCCAAAGAGTCCTCTCTTCGCATTAGGTGACCATAGTATCTGAGCTTGAGCTTCATTATCAATCCTTCCAATGAGCAATCAGAGTTGATTTCCTTTAAGATTGACTGGTTTGACCTCCTGGCAGTCCAGGGGACTCTTAAGAGTCTTCTCCAGCACCACAGTTCAAAGGCATCAATTCTTCGGCATTCAGCCTTCTTTATGGTCCAGCTCTCACAGCCATACATTACTACTGGAAAAACCATAGCTTTGACTATGCGGATCTTTGTCGGCAAGGTGACGTCTCTGCTTTTTAATATGCTATCTAGGTTTGCCATAGCTTTCCTCCCAAGGAGCAAGCGTCTTTTAATTTCATGGCTGCAGTCTCCGTCTGCGGTGATCTTGGAGCCCAAATAAATGAAGTCTGTTACTGCTTCCATTTCTACCCCTTCTATTTGCCAGGGATTGATGGGTCCAGATGCCATGATCTTAGTTTTTTTAATGTTGAGTTTCAAGCCAGCTTTCGCACTCTCCTCTTTCACCCTCATCAAGAGGCTCTTTAGTTCTTCATTTGCAAGTGTAGTTAAAACTAATCCCAGAACTGGACCCTGCACATTTGGTTTCAGCTTTGTGGCTATTTAGTGTGTGTGCGCTTCTCCCCTTGTACGCGGATGTAGCAATAGCACATTGCAAGAAAGTGCATTGATGTTATTGTGTATACGCAGTCCTGCACTCCATGCTCCCCTGCCTGCTGATAAAGCAGCACACAAAAGAGATTGTATCAGTCCACACAAATGTACATGTCCACTGTGAAAGCATGATAGAAAAAGAGAACTGTGGTGCCAGTTTGCATATCACTGGTAACACAATGGCTTTTTTCATTTTGCAAAAAAGTGATGCTTGCATGGCATAATTGCTAAAAGAGGGGGAAGCCCAGTACAGTTTGACTTCGATGCTTTGGTCTCAGTCAGAACCATTAGCAGTTCTTAATCCAAGCCAAATTAAAATTCCTTTTACTCTTGATTTGCCATAGTTACCAACTGTTTAGGGAAAAGTACTTTCATATGAAATAGATCAGAGTGATTGGGTTACATATTGGTGACTCTGATCAAATTACTAGACAGTCCAACCTATCTGGGCATAAACTGCATTTGTAATTTGCTGTTATTATGGCCAGATACTTAAAAATTCTAACTGTGGTTTCAATAGTCATTTACAGAATTACATTTTTTTTTAGAAATGTCATTTGGAATTATGTACATTTAAAGTACGGTCCAGAAAGTAGATAGAACAGAAATTACGTCAATGCTTTCTCTAATTAACCCCCTACACAGAGACACACACAGAAAGCATTTATTCTACTGTGGCCATCATGCAATCTGGTTAGGGGTTTGCGAGTCACCCCAATCCGATTTGAGCTGCTGATCTGGGGGAAAAAAGTGTGTTTTCATGTGGGCAAAAGAAGCCACATCTTCTAATGAAGTAATGTGATCGCTCCAATTGTTCCAACAGTTTGACTTGAAGAATCAATTCTGTTTGGCAGGGGGATCAAATTATTTTCTAATTGAATCTTCTGAAGCTCATCCATTTCAAAATGTTGACTTCTAGGGCTGCAGGGCCAGCGCTCAACCATGTTGCCATAGTTTCCAAGCCTTTGATTCTTCGTTACTCAGTCTAAAAGTTTCTCAATTGCATCCAATCTGGCTAGGGAGAAGGCCAGTGAGTCCAGTAGAGTGGTAGACAGTCCCCTGCAGAAGCTTGGAAAGTTCATGCAGCAGATGGCAGGGTGCTAATTTTATCACCATCCATGATGGATGATTATGTCACAGATTGGGCTGTAAAAGAAATATGGGGAGAAGGTATGTGAAATGTGACTGGTGCTTCCTGGTCAGTGGTGAGTTTATGTTCAGGACAACCGCTGCCTTTTGGCTCCTCCATGAGCATTCTTGGCATTTCTACTTTCTTCTGCTTCTGTTTTTATTCCTTCTGCATTCAGCTGCATCCTTATGATAGAACCTGCTGGCTCGATGCTGATTTGCTCCCTTTTTTTGACTCTGAATGGACTCTTCTCTGGTCTGCCTTTGTAGTCCATGGAACTGACTATCCCATCTCCAATAAGCTTCTTTAAAAAAAAAAAAAAAACAGTTACTACAAGAATAACACTTTGGTTGCTCAACTTTTAGAACATCACGTAATGGAACTTAGGATTTGCATTTTTCACAGCATGCAAAGATAGAGGAAGCAGGAAGCAAAATGACCCTCTAGTATCATTCATACATTTTCAGAAAATAACCCTTTAGTGTAGACATAGGGGAAGAAAAATTCATTGTGCCCAAGCTGTAAAAGGAGACAGGTGTGTGTGTGTGTGTGTAATGACACGAGAAGCATTGTTGGGAAGAGTTTTGAAAGGCCTCGTGCATACTATCAGAATGTTTCCATATAAATCAGTTCTGCACTAGTGAATTTTATGGATTGTAAACTTAACAACACATTAAGACACTGCAATGTAAGCCGAGGAAGGACAAACTAGCAGCAGAGGATGCATCTGTGTGAAAATTAAGGATTGGGGGGGAGGGGGGGTCCCCTCCATTCAGTTTGAAAACTAAGCAATAAAAAATAGGTGGCAATCCGAATGAATGAAATTTGATAATTCTTTCTTTAAAAAACTGCTTTGCATATTAGGGTATTTTTCCTGCACAAATAAACTAGGACTCAGTTTACAGTTCACAAAGAGGGCATTAGGAGGGCCAAAGAGAGAAAACCGTGAAAGTGACAGTGTGGGAAGCTCACATTTAGATGGTAGTTTGGCAGGACACCTTTTAAAATTGTCTATCGAAGGGAGACCCATTCATTCTATGAGCTCTTATTTTGGCAGGTGATGTCCTGAAATAGGGTAGGCAGAAAATTGAATATGGAAATAATAGAACCTCTGCAAATTTCATGGCTACTGAATCAAAAACCAAAATGTTACAGGTAGGAAAAATACAGTTCAGCTTTCTTTAAAATAAAGTTAATGCTTCAGTTTGTTTACTTATTAAATTGGTAGCAAAATGTGGGTCTGGTGTATCCATAGGTGGGCAAAGTTAGGTGTTTGGTGGCAGTAGCAGGAAGACCATCAATGCCAACCCCTTGGGATGAAAAACACCAGAATTAACTGAGGCATTAGATTCTGCCACTGAAATGGATGGAAATATAGGTACATTTGCAAGGGGCTACCGTGTATTTCAGAACAGAATGGTTCATGGCTTTGGAGATGAGGCATTCAAAATATGAACCCCAACTTGATGGTCCCAATCCCATTTCATGCTGGATTCACTCCAGCTCCCTTTATATTGTACCAAGTTCATATCCTGAAAATATACCACACCAAAGAAGTCTTCTTTTGAAGAACATGATCTAAAGAGTGAGAGGCTCTCTGTCCTAAATGATATTGATGTTGGTGTGGTTTTAGATTAACATTAGTAAGCCAAGCTAATTTTGTTTATAAATTGTGATTTACAGCTTGAAGATGGGGGGAAGAGTCTGTTGCATGAGCCTGTTGATTTAACTACAATTAAAGAAACCACAGCTTAGCACGATGTATTAGCCTAGGATCTATAACATGCACCTTGAGTCCTCTTGTTCAGAACAAATGAGAGATGGTAAATCATGGGCCACATCAGTCAGTTTGTATTTCCTATGGACAATCTATTTTGGAGCTAAGCAAACAGGATTTCATGTGGCCCTTGTGGAAATGAGAAATCGTAAAGCAAAATGTCAACTGTTTCTCTTCCATTAGTCTGGGGACTGCAAGGGTTAGAATGGGAAACCTTACAGCTCTTTACTTAAGTACCATCTTGGCTGTTTAATTCAGTGCACAGACTGCAGGTATTTCCACCTTGAATCACCTATAGTCCCCCCGGTCTAGAAAGTTGGCAGATACTGGAATGTCACATGCAAGTATCAAGGAAATTTTCCTCTTCCTGCGCAAGAGGCTTTACATAAAAGAGAAAAAATGGGGGTAGGGTGGCAGAGGACTGTAGAAAGCTTGGATTTTTCATGCAGTAGAAGAGTTCAGACATCACACTAAGCTAGGGGTTCTCAGATGGTGGATTGTGACACTTGCGGGGAGGACAATCTCAGACATATTCGAAATAGGGTGCCAATTTGGGTGTAGTTACGCATACAACCTGACACTAAGTCAAGATTTTCTGTTGTTGTTGATTTAAAGAGCAAGTATTGATCCAAACTAAATGTGGAATGAAAAATGTCTGCCTCAGAGATAAAACCCATATTTCAGGAGTGATGAAAAGCTGAATAAGTTCATCCTCCCCATTAAATATATGGTTTTAACATGGATTTTCTTACTTATTTCATACAGGTATAATGATTCTATTGTTTTATTTGCTGTGTAGTTTAATGTGTCATTGTTGAAAGCAGATTGTGTGTAGTATTGCTGAACCACGCCTAACACTGCTGAAATTCTAAGTTTTATTCATGGGGCGGGGGACACAAATTCATTTATGATTTTAAGGGTTTACAGCATTGCAATTTTGGAGAACCCGGCTCCAAGCCATAAGGTGTCCTCTTTGATTCTGGGCTGGCATGATGTTTGAACCTAGCTCATTTTGTTTTTTAAGTCAATGTTTATGGTTTAATATATCCTTAGTTGTGATGGAGCATGAGGGTGACCTTGGAAGATGCGGGGAAGAGATGCCACCTAGGGAATGATCAAATATAAGAGAAAGGAGTCCTCAACAGAGAAACAGCAGAGAAACAAACTTAGGAAGGACCTGCCCTAACTACTCAGGCGGTAAATAGGGAGGGTGAGAGAACTGTCCTTTCAGACTTGCAATATTATATGAATGTAGCCTTACAATAAAGTAGAATGAGCTCACCTAGTTGTGTTTCCTGTCTGGTTTACCTGGGAGGGCTGACATCAATCTTGCAAGTCTGACAGTACAAATCCCCTGCCCTCCCTATTTACTGCCTGAGTAGCTAGGGTGGGTCCTTCCTAAGCGTCTTTCTTCAGCCGTTACTCTGTGGTGGACTCCTTTCTCTCTTATCTGATTGTTCCCCAGGCAGCAGCATCTCTCCCCATCATCTTCTAAGGTCATCCTCACATTCCATCACAAGTACATCATTACAAACTCACTGTATTGCTTGGATAATTTTGGTTTATTTGTTAAATCTTGATTGAAGAAACCACACAGTGTGTGAGTCCTAGGGATTGGGAAAAACGAGGCTAGAATCTTCTCAGGGATGTTTTCACTTTCTACAGATATTTCTGTAGGTTTCTACAGGGGTTTCTGATATAGAGACATATTCAATCATATTCTTCCACAGCCTACCATCTGAATGTTTGTCCGCAATTATTTTTGCTCGTTAGCCTAGTGCTGAACCTGTAGGCAATTTATCCATGTCAACTCAGGAATGGTTCCTCCTGAGTTCCATGGGATTGTAGCCCTAATGTAGAGAGATACTTCAAGAATCCTACGCTGGTCTATGACCGTAATAAAGGTTTGATTTGATTTGATTTGACTTCAGGAATTTGATTATTACTGTCAGGGAAAAAACCACGTTAAACACGGGAGGCAGACACACCATAAAACAAGTCACTTCAAAGTTCTAAGTTCTATTAAAAGCTTTATTGAAAATAAGTTCAGCATAAAAGTAAAATGCAATCAAAACATACAAGGTACTTACTTAGAAACACATTGCAATGCCGACCTGCTTGTTCAAGCCGTCAAACTGACAGCTTGACCAAGAGGCATCATTTTCTTGGATGCTATCCTTTTTATCCCTTTAAACCACAAGCCACAATCATGACGATCAGATCATTCCCAGAACAAATTTCAACACGTGTCGGTGCCCTGTCCCTGACACTTCTGTTCTCGTCAACAAATTTGCAAATTTCCTTCACTTTGCAAGTTCCTCTTATTTCCTGTCAATGCCATACAGGTCACATTTCAGTTATCTTGGCCTTATTAAATGCATTTATAACTTACATTAAAACATATAGAAGGCTACTAATAATTTTCCTCTCACATTACCTTTAAAAATTCTTACACAAACTGTTCTGATCTGTGCATGGCAGACCAATGCATAGAGCATGCTGTAGCTGTCCAGCGCAGATCACATCCTCACCCTGAATTATGCACAACCTTCTGAAGAAAGATTGTATTTTGTGTAACATCATATTTTGTGTATGTATATGCACGCATTTGTTTTAAGTATATTTTGAAATGCGTGCAAGAAAACACTGAAAATATGCTTTGAAGTCAATATACTAACCTTCTCATAGGTTCCTTCCTCCCCCCCGCCCCCATTTAACGCACTTCATAGAATAATGAAGCAATCGAACAGAATGGAATTATGAAAGGAACACAGAGTGGATTGATCCATTAATTCAGAACTTTTAACTACTTTAATATTTTATTCACATTTTTAAAATGTCAAGATGCATTTTAGTACATATTTCAAAGTATCTTGATTGGGATTAATATGTGGTGATTAATAACTATAATAATAGCAATAACATATGAAACCCACAGTACCTGTGGCAAATATTAGTAGAGTATCTCACCATCCTTAGAGGGAAAAAGATATAAAATGAAGAAGGAAAATACCCAATCACCCCAACCCCCCACTGCTTTATAAATCCCACACTGAGAGACCAAATTCTTCCACTTTCTCCTGCCTCTTAGCTGCAATATTAAGCAGTGAAGGATTTCACACTTCTTAAAAACTGATAACAAGTGGTACTTTTAAAGCAACACCACACACCTGGGGCTTGGTGCTATTTGTCAAATAGTGATACAAGCCGGATTCCAAATGCGGCTATTTCACCAAACAAACCCGTCCTGAGACTCACAGGATTTCTCCCATTCTGTGTCCTTGACCTGCAGCCCATCATTGTCAAGACAGATTTCTAAAAATAAATAAAGAAAAGAAAACTGAAGGAAGGATCTTCTATTCATACTTGGCCATGAAATTCAGAATTCTACAGAGAAAAGGGTTCATCTCCAGTTAAAATGCTTCCAAGTGAATTGTGGCATTGGAAGAAGATGCTCTTCTCAGATAGGCAGTCCATTTCTCCATCAACTGAGTTTGTACATTCTGTGGCTAATAGTCTTGAGGTTAGAGTCAGTGAAACCACTAGTTTCGAGACAGAATGGTGAATTTCCAGGAAATTAATCCTGAGTATGTCTGAAGGGGTCTCTCTTAAGTGACTGAGAATACTTCCTACCTTCTCTGGATTTCGTGGTGCAACTTTGACTTAAGCTTTAACTCATCTGAGCAAGAAGAGGCCTGTACCAGAGGCATAACATAATTGCATAGTTATGTTTTATGTTATGGTGAGTGCCATTTTTAATGTATTTACCTGGTTGCATATCATAATGTCTTAGTATTCACAGTATTCACAACAGGCTGGTAGGAATGGAATGCTTAGTGTGGGTGGAAATGTAGATCTATTCACATTTTAATGATTTCTCATTCCATCTATGAAAAGGCAGGAATTCTCAGCCTAAAAATGGATATCCTATATAGAGAGGACTATTTTGCTCTACAAAAACTACTCTTCCCCTTGCTTGTCCACTGAAGAAATCCTCCTTCCTTCAGATTGCATCAGCTATGATTTGGTCTGCAAAATGACCTCTCAAAGTAATATGCAGATCACAAATCTAACTGTTCTCCAGATTAGGCATGTCTGAGCTTCCCACTGGGTGATTTTTTTTATTATTATTATAATTAAAAATATATATTATTATTTATTATTTTTTTAAAAAAATATATAATTTGAGGGAAAAGTTTAAAATAGATCTTCAAATGCATCATAGAGAGAGAGAGATGTCAGATTAATGAAGGAAATACCAGAGAATAGGATTATGGGAAAAGTTTTAAAGGTGGTGTCAGGAAACTGGAAAGAATTTTATCTGTCTTCCATTGTTCCAATGTTAGAAAACCTTGTTCCTCGAATTGCATCTCTGGGTATCTCTAAGATCTTTTTTGCTGAGCTCCCCAGGAGGACAACTGGACAAAGACAAATTAGTATTGAGTCATGCCAAATAACTGGAATTGTGAGAAACTCTCAAGTTTCCTCCCAATATACTGACAGAAATGCAATGTTTGATACACATTTTTGAGCATGCCATGCTTTTGTGCAAATGATGGAATGGGTTAGCATAGTAATTCAGAATAAAATATTACATTTCACTTGGTTCAAGGAAAACAATATATTTGAGTGAGGACTAATTAGCTCTTTTTTTATTCCAGGTGACAAAAGCCGATATATCACACTTAACCACTAAAAGAACTCCATTTCAGTAAACTAATTAAACTAAACCTATTTGCACTCATTATTCTCAATTCTACTAAATATTTTAACAGAGTAGATTTATTTTGTTATATAAATTACATCATACTTAAGGAACACAGTTTGTGTTTCAAATATGTTCTTTTGAGGTTTTTTTTTAATCTTCCTTGAAAAATGCTTGAGAAAATAATTTTATTGCTGCTGAGACAACAACAAAAATTAAAGTAAGTAGACTTTAATTAAGTGCTCAGGTTTTCTTCTCATTTCAGCTGATAACTTTCAAGCCAGTCTTGTGTGTTCATTTGTTTGTTTTGCATTTGACCTTGTGTGCCACACAATCATTTTATCTTAGAGGCAAAATAATCAAATAATCAAATCGCATAATCAAATCTTTACAACGGTGCTAAAGCAAATGATAACTAGGGCTGGATGTGGGTAGCTTAATGTAGGTACTTAATTCCAATTGAATATAGATTCAAATCTATCTCAGGTTTTCAAAGGACCGTGAAAGGGAGAAGAGAGGTTCTGGCCTTTTTGAAACAGTAGGAGGAATTCTATGACATTGTCAGTCATTCCCTATATTGCTCCCCCTTCTAACTTAATAAAAGTACAAGCTGAACATGGGTTGGATATCCCACACAAGAGGTCTACTTGAATCTTCTGACCTGACCGCCATTTTTTCTCATGGAAATGGACAGAAATATCCATGGAAACATTTCCACAAGAATGCCTTGTATTCAAGGATAGGAGACATCTATCTATCTATCTATCTATCTATCTATCTATCTATCTATCCATCCATCCATCCATCCATCCATCCATCCATCCATCCATCCATCTATCATCTATCTTCACAAACACACACACACACACACACACACACAAAGAAGGGGAAAAAATCAGCCATCGCATAGAAAAATGTGTCAGACTCTAACACACACTGAACTAGTGAAGTTCTTCTGCCCTTTATCTATTTTCAGGATGTTGTTGCTGTTGTTGTTGTTCCTTGGCTACTCCCAAATATATGGAGGAAAATGGGATGAAAACATCAGGCTAGTAGTAATTACTCGCCAACAAGGAATTCCCCCATATCCTACCAAAAAGAAAGGAGATAAGATGATCCTTATCTTGATGCCCTGTCAATAAATACTGAACGGCACCTTGAATTGCACCTAGAAGCTCGCTGGTAACCAGTGCAGCTCATGTAGCAGAGCTATTACATGGACATACCAAGAGGTGTCCAGCACTGCTCCTTCTTCTGCATTCTGGATCAGCCGCAACTTCCAAGTGGTGCTCAAGAGCAGCCTCATTTAGAGCACACTGCAGTAATCCACACATGAAGTGACCATGAGAAAGGATCCCAGTCTAGGAAAGGTGCAACTGGTGCACCAGATGAATCTGTATGAAGGATCTCCTGGGTACAGCTACTACCTGCTTGTCAAGCAAGAGCTGAGAATCCAGGAGAACCCTCAGAATGTGCACAGCCTCCAGACACCATGAGTTAAGAGATGAAGCTGAGCATCATGAGGGTACTGATGATACCTGACCCCATGTAACAAGGTGACCTCATCCGGTGGTTTCATTCCTCTTCCTAAACAGGAGAGATGATGTGTCAAGTGCTGAGATAATCTATACGTAAGCCAGGGATTTTGTGGTGGGCTTCTCCCTGCAACAGGCTATACCTCCCATGCCCAGACACTGTAGCCTGTCCAGAAGGGTACAGTGATCTATGCTAATGAAAACTGCTGGGAGATCAAAAAGGACCAGGGCAGCCGCACAACCACATCCTGGTTCCACCAGAGATTTATTGACCAGTGTGATCAATGCTGTCTCTGTACTGTGTCCCAGCCTGAAACCTGACTGCAATGAATCCAAATGGTCCATTTGTACCAAGGCCCTCTGGAGCTGTAGTCTGAGCACCTTCTCAACAACCTTATCTAAAAAGGGAAAAAATGTTCAAAATTGTTGGCTCCAGTGATGACTTCTTGAGGAGGGGGCACACCACACTTCCTCTCTCAGGGATTCATTTACTATAGTATGCCTCCAGGAACCAGGAACAGTATGGATCACAGGTGGCTGGGCTAAGAGATTGGATCCTGTTCATTTCCTCTGGCATCACAGGGTCAAACACTTCCCAACTTAACAGGAGCTGCCCAGTCTAACAAGTCGATCTGAGTGACTTGTCCTCCAGATGCCTAGACTATTTCTGCAAATATACTTGTGAGTTCTCCATGACAAGATAGTCACTTAACTTTCTTCCCACCAATGCCTCAAAATTACCCCTGCCTTCAAATTATAATGAAAATGAAGACTTTTGCAACAATATGCCTCAGTTTGTCTCCTTTGTCTTTTCCAATGAGATAATGAATTAACTAAATTTACATACTGCCTGAATTTGACTGACTCTGGGCAGTTCACAAATAATAAAATAAAATAAAATAAAATAAAATAAAATAAAATAAAATAAAATAAGATGGGATCCAGGCACAATATACAGACAAAATAATAATAATAATAACAACAACAACAACAACATATACAACCAAAAAGGGTCCCATCTATATTTAGTAGAGTAAAAAGTCTTGGATATATTTGGTGGGCTGCTTGAAGATCTAACAGGGGGAAAAAAAAAACTTGATCTCCCGCAATTTTAAAAAGAAACTAAAAGGAGCCTCAACTGGATAGGAACTGGGGTCAGGATATTTTCTTCTCTTTATGTTGTAATAAATATTTTCCCATCTCAGTTCTACAATATTTCTAGTATTTGTTTAGCAAGCACAACTCATTACAAAATGTCCATTTATTGCAGTTATTTCCCATCTTCTGTTGTAGAGCTCATAATCGCAGAAATTGTCCCTAGTTGCTTAGCTCCAGCAAGTGTATCTTGCTCCATATCAAAGCTTCAGATTCAAGAACCCTAATGTTTGGAGTTCAACTGAAGCATTTCCAAGGAGCTAAGAAGGAATAAGTGCCACTTCAGACTAAATTGCTGCCTACTTATAAACATGTAATGCAATTAAATCAAGAAGCTGTAAGCCTCCTAAATAGGGTGCTTTTAACAATGGTATCTGCACTTAAGAAATCTGCCTTACCCTTCCATAGCGATAACATAAAACAAGAGCAAGTGATCAGGAATTCACTGGGGTGAATTTAGAACATCCCCTGATTTTTTCATGGAACCAGAAATATGGGGTGGGGGAGAGGGATAAAATTGAAATTATACCACTGCTGAATTGCAGCCAAGAAATAATAGGATCTAATTCACAGGTTGCTTTCACTGTGATTTAGTTTAGCATCTGTACGGTGGTTGCTGTGACATGTCAGAGAGCACTGAGCTATGCAGAATTTGGGCCTGCAATTTTCAAAATATGTACAGACGGAACTGGAATTAATTGCCTTTCTGATGGATGGATCCTTTAGAAATCTAAAATGAAGGGAAAAGATGACTTGACAGCTGATTTGTATGTTATTACAGCCTAAGTGCTTTAGGTCATAGTTCCTTCACACAACACTCCTCTGCTGAGTTATCTTCATAACCTGCTCTCCAAATTCAATCTGCCAGCTTCAATTAATAGTACTGTAATTCATCTTCTGAGCATCGAGTAAACATCAGTAATTTTTATTTATTTATTTATTTATTGCTTGCTGACACGGTTACCTTGCGTTGCACATCACTTCTTTCATGTAATGAGCAGTGAGAAAGAATCTCGTGCAGTTCACTGGTCAGGCTGATCTTCAGTAAGAAGCAAAGTGAATGGGAAGTCTGCAGGTAATACTTCAGGCTAGAGAGACATGCAATCAATATCGGTCAGGCATAACTGTCTTCGGTGTCATGCTGTAGATGCGGTCCAGATCACAAAATTGTGTTTCCTATGGCTGTAATATTGCAGCATTGCCATACCTGTCCGCACAGACCGAAAGAGAGAGAGAATGAAACCAAATCCTGAATCGATCAGGGTCTCTCTCTCTCTCTCTCTCTTTTTTTTTTTTTTGCAAGGAGGATATCTGAAGTCTTCGGAGGAAAACTCTAAAGGATATGATCAGCCTCTTGCCAGATTTTATGGAGAGTGAAGCCATTGCAAATCTGGAGTTTCCACCTCAGGGAAGACATTCTGGGGCCTGGAAGGGGAGACCTGAATAAATTCCCATGGAACTGCATGAGGAAATTTTGTATATCCCATCAAAGAATTGGCTCTTGAAGTTCAACCTAATGAAATTTCTTAGGAGATACAGGGATTGCTCCATATCAGATGGGAGCAGCCCCCCACTGTGTTTTGGCCACTTGTCCCTCAGTGGTCCTCTTTGCATATGCCTCAGAGGGTTGTGGACACCAGGATAGAACCTGTTGCTTCTGATGCTTGAAGAGAAGGACCGAGACAGATTGTCCCAAATTTGCACTAGCATCATCCCATCCATATAACCCTCCCTCCCCCAGCCAGTTGTTTGGATTTGCTTGGTCAGCTGTTGCACTTTGAGAAACCTTGGCCCTAGTCTCTCTTAGATCAAAATCAATCAATCTATCTATCTATCTATCTATCTATCTATCTATCTATCTATCTATCTATCAAATTTAGATACCGCCCATCTCACGAAGAAGCGACTCTGGGCGGTTCACAATAAAACAGCAATAAATATTAAAATACAATGAAACAATATAAAATAGAATAAAAATAGAATAAAAACCAAACACATACACAAATAATATCTTCCAAGATGTTGATGGTCAGTCAGATGTTAATATATGGGAGCGTCTTCAAGGTGCTAGCCACCCCCAGGGTTGGTTGTCCTTTTTTGCACCCCATGCCAGTTGGCAGAGCCAGGTCTTGACTGCTTTCCGGAAGGACAAGAGAATTGGGGCCTGCCTCACCTCTGGGGGGAGAGTATTCCATAGGGCAGGGGCCATGGTAGAGAAGGCTCTCTTTCTGGACCCCGCCAGTCGACATTCTTTCCTCGACGGGGTCCACAGCAGACCCTCCCTGCCTGACCAGGTGGGACAGGTGGATATAATGGGGGTGAGGCAGTCCCTCAGGGGCAAGTATGGGCAAAGAATATAAATTCTGAGGCATCAGTTTTCTCCATGCAGAAAAGTGAACCACAAATTGATTACAGGCCACTTGCCAATTTCACTTTGGCCAAAGAAGAGTCTATTGACACTCTAAAAATGGAGACGATTTGGAACAGGAACTGTTAGTTGAGAAGAAGCTGTCAGTGCTTCAACAGTTATATAGGAATGTGATGCTACTAAATTCTGGAGGAAAGACTAGAGAGAGATTATCTTCATGTTTTTAAGTTTTGATTGCGGATTTTCCAAGAACCTTGAGTTTACCCTATGACAGCCCTGACGCTAGATTCTCTACACTGTTTTGGTATCATGATTCAATGTATGACATGGTTGCACGTGAATTATTTCTTTCCTTAACAAGTGCATATAAGAAATAATTCCATTTTAAATGGCAGAGATGTTTATGGAAAAAAATATAATGACTTCACTTGGTTTTACTCCCCAATTCTAGCTCGCTCACAATGGTAGTGGTGCAAAAAAGATTTTATATCAATAGTGCTGAACGCTATACGCTGAATAATTATTTTCAGCACACCTATTTTGGTTTAAAATATATTGGGATGGTGTATATGTTAAGCCTGAAAAACAGCAAGATTTCTTTCTGGTTTTAGTTATTCAGAATGTGTAGTAAGATTGAGGGCATGGATTTATGCTGAGCAAACAATATATGACTTGTCTGTCTTTTGACATAGGAAGAAATACAGAACTTCATGAATTGATTCAGTAAATATTTGTACTTTCCCTTATGTACATATCTTTGTTTTTAATAATGTCCATGGAGTTTAAAGGGAAATATGTCCTCCAAAGACGAACATGGAGTGTAGAATTCTCCTTCCAACAGTGGACAAGCAAATATAACTGGAGATCTGCAGAAGAAAGGGCATGATTGTAATTGTTTCCCCATTTATCCTGAGACTCTGGTTTTCAGAAATATCCACCCTTTGTAACAGACCTTCCATTTAGCTATCTTGGTTAAGTATTTGGCAAATCTTTTTCCTTTTAAAGGCGTTCAAACTAGAAGTCCGCACTACCTCTTGCGCTTATGTTTAATATCCATTATACCTTCAAATTCTTTCTTAACCCCACTGCCAGTTTCAAGAAAAAAAAATTGAATGAGATTATAGAAAATGTTTTGCCCTAACAGACTCTTCTGTCTCTCAACAGCAGTTTAAACAAGCAGGGGAAAATGTTGCTATCGTGCATTGCAACCTATGTTATTACAGACAAGAGCATTCTATCAAAAATCTGGTAATTCTGCTATTATCATTAGTGAAAACAAGACTCGGAGATGTCCAGGAATATTACATCTGCTCCATTTTCATAACAGATCATGCTTGAGAGGGCTGAGAAATAATTTTCTACATAAAGCAAGTTTATTTTTAGGGAAAAGATTTGCAAGCAGGGAAAGTACTTTAGGAATAACCGTTGTGGGGGAGCCAGCAGCCTCATTATGTAATTTGTTTATTCATTTATTTATTTTGCAGGCTTAATGATGTTGTTTATTAGTTTCCAAGATTGTTTTTGGTCTCTGCTGGTCTTATTTCTGTTCTTTTTTTCTGTTCTGGATTTTTTGTTCATTCGCTGGCAGCTTTTGTTGAACATTCTTGTGGGACTTCAGCCAGATTTCTAAGATAGGACAAGGAGATTTCTGCAAAGGGAAAGGGTGTTGCCATAGGGAACCATGATGCATCTTCCTGAAGGTGGAGAGACTGATTTTCTCAGAGATTGCAGAAAAGCAGACATTATGAACAGTAGATGGATCATCAGATAAGGTCATCTAGCTGGTGCAGGTCACAAAATACCATGATGCCATTGCTCGTGACAGTAGACCGATGCACACCTTGAGTGAACAGAAAAACTACAGATTTCTCTTCACCCCAAGGTACTTTCTCTCTCTGTCTCTCTCTGTCTCTCTGCCATATTTCTATCTTGCCATAATCCAAAAATGGCTCTTGGCAGCTTGCATAGAATAATACGGTTAAAACATCCACTGTACAATCTAAAACCATGACAGTCATAAGTAGAAACAATAACAATACATAAAATTAAGGGAAAAAACACAGCAATGCCACAAAGGTAGGAAATAAAGGTGGCAACGCCAAGTAGAAGATGGCTCTCCTATATGATTGGAGCAATCAGTGGTGGCCTTATCAGAAGGATTATTGTGATTTGAAAGTAGAGCTGTTGGTCACTAAATCAACCATTACCTCTCTCTCTCTTCTTCACATGGGGTTATGCATATAACAGATAGTTATATGGTTACAGATAGTTAAAACAGGACTGGAGCTTTGCTGAGGAACAGAATTTGAAATGAATCTTACCCACTCTGCCCCCTGAAAAAGAAAAAGAAAAAAAAATGTTCTGGAATACTCCACTCCATCTTGAGATATGAAATCCAGTTGAATCAATGGCCCTCCTCCAATTTGCTTACAGCAACATCTAAATAGTCCTAGAATTTTTTAATATTGAAATCTTGGTTCCATCACCGGAGCAGTAGGAAGTCCTCCTCCCAAGTTTTCACAGTATATTACTGTGCAATAATTTTTAGAACATAAATGAGCTCAGAGCATGCTCAGTAGAAGGAGCCTTGAATCTGGGGTCAGAGTTCTACCTATCCAGGCCAGATATCAGCCCTGTGAGTTAGACCAGATCAGGAAACTGGCTCAAAAGGAAGATTAGAACTATATTTTATAGCAACAGGCTATAGTACCTGAATCTTGGAAGCCAGACTGTGTTTGACCTCCCCTCCCTCTTATACCCCAGTGAATCAGGGAGGCATTTGCCTGAATCCCTTCCAAATACAATCTTGCTTCTCAGGACTTAAGGAACATTTCAGCCCTCTTTGCTTGTGCAACAGTTGCATATTTCCCTCAAGGTCACCTCCCGACTCTCTACTGCAGATGCGAATGAGCAAGGCATAGTAATCGGTGTCTTTCTTGGAGGTCTGTCACCTCGATGGTGGTATACTGAATGGCCACATAACATAAGAGCCAGCTTTCTCCAACCAGCATTCTCCAAATATGTAGACTTCGGCTCCTGAAATTCCTCTGCCATCAGAAGTGCAGACAACATTCCTTGGATGAAGTTTGCTTTGTTGTACTATGCATCGCCTACATCACTTGTGTAGGATACAGCCAACCACAGTTGTTTGAATTGTGCAAAGTGTGTGTTTGACTCTTTTTCAATACCCCATGGTTATGGAAAGCATTCTCAAGCAGGCCTGGGTTCAGATTACAAACTTGGTCATAAAGTTTGCTGGAAAGTTACCTCTCTCCCAGCCTAACTATCTCATGGTGATGAGGATGGGACATAATATTTCAGTTTTAGCTTTATTTATGGTCAGAGACTAGCTGTCATGGAGAAACGAAAGAAATTATGCTCAAGGGGGGAAAAAATAGGAAACCATTAAGAATCAAAGTTCACAAGACTATAAAAAGGCCAAGTATTCTTATACATGGAGAGAGATAAGAAATAATTACGCAAGTGAATCCCATAAATTTGATCTGTAATCCCAAATTTGGATGGTAAATAATCTCTTTATTTTTGAAGATATGCTATTTTTCTGCTTCGCCTGACACAGGCAGCATAATTTGCTTGCTTCTTAAAGACATTGGTTTAAAAAAGGGAAACAGTATGGTGATTGTGCTTTACATAGTCTGCATAGCTAGATTTGCAATTAATGAATACCTTCCTTTTCTCAAAAGGTATCTGTTTTCCATTTTTGCCCAACATATGCATCTTTCATATAATGTAATTCCATCACTGGTGTCATTAAAATGATTTAATATCTAGAGCGTGCCTTGAGTTTAATATAATAATGCAGGCTGCTTCTAGTTTGTTTGCAGTGCTTCATGTACCAGAAAGAACAGAAATATCTCCACATGGTTCTGTTGCATCTGAACGCCGGTTTTCGAAGAAAGCAATTCCTCGTGGGTTTCTGATATAGTTAAAAATGCAATATTACTGAACCCCATTCAGATACAACAGACGAAATCTGATTTCAGACTACTTGCCATACAGTGTACATGGTCATTCTTTGGAGAATCGGTTTGGACTATTTTATGTAAATTATGTAAAATTACATAAATTGGACACACATTATGTAAATCCAGCTTCTTCACAATTGTTCTGTAACATTGAGGTTCTTGCATCTCTTCACCTAGAAGCTAATCCATTACACTAATGCCCATCATAACAGAGAAATCTGGTGTTTCCTCCTTCTTTCTTTCTTTCTTTCTTTCTTTCTTTCTTTCTTTCTTTCTCTTCCTTCCTTCCTTCCTTCCTTCCTTCCTTCCTGTCTGTCTGTCTGTCTGTCTGTCTGTCTATCCATCCATCCATCCATCCATCCATCCATCCATCCATCCATCCATCCATCATCGTTAGGATGCAATGTATTAACAGAAATATGCATGAAAATGAAGGCAATTATTTTCCTGGCTTTTTGTAATCAAAATCTGGTGTAGAAATGCCCGTCATCAGTTGGCAAAAGGAGGAAGTAAGCCAAACAGAAATGGAGAGATTAGCCATTCCTCCTGGAACCATAATTAAATAGGTTGCATTCAAGCAATGCCAAGATGAAAGAGAGCTGTTCTGATATAACTGTAGTTCGTGGGGTGTGGTTATTTGCCATGTTTAATCCCTTCTGCTGCTAATATTAGCTGCTGTGATGTATGCCTGCCAGGCACTGTTTACCTGTTTGTTTGTTCTTTGCGATTACTAAACATTTTCTTCCTTTCCCATGACACTGTTAAGCTAGCTTAGCCTCTCGCTTTCATCGGACACCTTATGAAACCAAACTCTGGCAATGGAGAAACAAGCTGACCTTTACTCAGATAAAGTTGTCAAGCCCTTGGAATCACAGTGATGTACAAAGCTGTTAAGGCTGTCTAAAGGTGGTAGATGAGTGTCAGGTGCCTTTCTTTTGTCACAGAGGGAGACAATTCCAGTAACTCAAATACTGTGGTCAATGAGGGTTAGGATTTCCGTATCTCTGTCTCTGTCTCTACATCTCTATCTCTCAATATCATTCTATCTATCTATCTATCTATCTATCTATCTATCTATCTATCTATCAATCATGCCAGGAGTAGCCAAGAGAAAAGCAGTCATAATTTGATTCAACAAAGCACTTCACCCCGTAGAGTCAATGCTATTCACTTTGTCAATGTGTAGCATTGATGGGCATCACCTTGTTGTTAAAGGCCTTCCTGTAACTTCAGTGGCATCTTCCAATACTCCCATTAGCCAAAAATCCTTCTGGGCCTCCTGGAAGCCCACTGGAAATGCTGGAAGAGGCTTCAGTACAAGCACAGAAACCTATTCCTGTTCCTGCAAGCACTGGAGGAGGCCACTGCAGTAGCCCAAAGCAAGGTAGAAGCATGCTCCATTCTTCAGAAGGGTTAGAAGAAAAAGAGGTGGGCAAGAGAGATGTTGATGTTTCACTCAAACTGTGTTGGAGTGAAGATCCTTTTTTAAGTTTTGCACAGGTGTGTGTGTGTGTGTAAGGAGGGATGAATTAAAAAAAAATCATGTTAAAGCAGGACAAAGTAATGGGTCCATGTGTGAAAGAGAAATAGATTGCACAACTTTTACAAATCCCAATTATCCTTTCCAGCAACCGGGAAATCACCTTCTACGAAAGAAGGGAGTGTGTTGTGGTCACTGGATTTCATGAACACTGTTGTGAAGTGACGGTGCTGGTGATGGAATAAGAGTTCCATATCATCTTGCTTACGGCGTAGACGTTCTATTAAAAATCTGCTGGAGCTACAGAACCGAGGCTTTATATTGATCGTACTTGCTTTTCGCCCTTCCCCTTCAAAGCAACACTCAACTTGCAAATGTAAAATGCTGATGGCAGCCCACCGTTGATTGTTCTTTCTCTGTCTCTCTCAAAATAGCAGCGACCTAACTCACCCCTGATCTATGTAGTTGAATTAGACCAATTTGCAAAATTTGTTTGTCAGAAATGTTCAGCATTCCCCGAATGGCAGCGTACCTGTCATCAAGAGTCTTTTGGCCAGGAAAAAGTTTGTGAGTACAGAACAGATGGGATCCGTTTGATATTTGCTTGTTGCTTTTGCCTTTTTGAAAGGATAAGCTGCTGCTTTTCTGGGCTTAAAAATATGCACAAAATCATTTGTCCTTGTATCCCTCCTGCTCCTGCTCCTGCTCCTGCTCCTGCTCCTGCTCCTGCTCCTGCTCCTGCTCCTGCTCCTCCTCCTGCTCCTCCTCCTCCTGCTCCTCCTCCTCTTCCTCTTCCTCTTCCTCTTCCTCTTCCTCTTCCTCTTCCTCTTCTTCTTCTTCTTCTTCTTCTCCTCCTCCTCCTCCTCCTCCTCCTCCTTCTCCTTCTCCTCCTCCTCCTCCTCCTCCTCCTCCTCCTCCTCCTCCTCCTCCTCCTCCTCCTCCTCTTCTTCTTCTTCTTCTTCTTCTTCTTCTTCTTCTTCTTCTTCTTCTTCTTCTTCTTCTTCTTCTTCTTCTTCTTCTTCTTCTTCTTCTTCTCCTCCTCCTCCTCCTCCTCCTCCTCCTCCTCCTCCTCCTCCATCATTATTATTATTATTATTATTATTATTATTATTATTATTATTATTTTAAATCAGAACACACATGGTATTTTAAAAATCCCCTGCATATTTGTGGTGACCAAACCTGTGTTATTTTTATTTTTTATGGTGAAGGAGAAATTCTCTACAATTCTCCATGAAGAGTAAGGTGCCCCCTTAGGGAAGGGACTAGCAACCTTAATGAAACATCTCCACAACGGGAATTCCCTCCTAAGGATTCCCTTAATGGCAAAGATGCAAATGATTTATAAGAGGATTTTGCAATGAAAAGTGGGACATTTATGTGCAGCCCTCGGCCACCTCATCACTCAAAGGTGCAAGAACATCACATGGCACCCATGAGAATTTCTCTGAAATTATTCTCCTTTGAAAGGTCTGAAGCATTTTTTTTTCATCATACTGAATGAGCACTAGTTGGAAAGAAAGAAAGATTCTTTTTCTGCACAATGGTGTTTAAAGCCTCCGTTCTTTAGTTCTTTATCTGTAAAATATGGGTCTGGTAGCGTTCCTGGATAAAGACATGGCTGTTTTAATGGACTGCTGATGGGTGAAGGATGTTTACATCCGAACTGTGCTTCAAAGCACCTTTTCGGGATAGAATCTGAAGCATTGCATAGATAACTATTTTTATTATGACACTTATTTCTTTTCTTCTCACCTCTGGCATTCGTTTCCCTTTCCCTTTGATTCCAGTGGAATCAACTCTTTTCAGAAACCTGTAATTTCTATGTTTTAGTAGAGTTGGCACATTGGTCCTTCCTTGCCTTTTCAAACGTGGATTTGTGTGAGGCTGGGAAGATGTGGTTTGTCCTAATAGCAATCTACTCTCCTCTGGCTATAGGAGGGGATGGCAGACTAGAATATGGTACTAGAATGTCTTTCTCCTGAGGATTCCCGGTCGGTCCTCTGTGACATGTTGAAAGGTCCACAGATGGAAGCCATAAGGTCCCGTTTCAAATTCTATCCTCTCCCCTACAATTCTCGACTGGTATTTCTCTGTCCTCCTGCAGATGTTGGTTGCAGAGAAAGGAAAAAGCTTGAGCGCAACTGAAGCAGAACCCCCTAATGGTTTCACAATTTCTCGAACCTGTTCTGCAGGAGAAAAGTGCGGCGGATGGAGACTACTTTATAAGCATCGTCAGAAAGGTGAAAAATTATACGGAAACAAAACGCCAGTGTGAGGCATGAGAAACATGCCTTGCTGATGAGTGAGAGAGGAGAGTGAAACATATTTCATCACTGTGTGACTTTTTAAAAGAGCAGGTTGTCAGTTTAACATATTACAGTTTGTCTTGAACATTAAATGAGCAATAGTTAACATAACAGGCTCTAGCTGTATGTGTCCAAGATCATCCATCTATGTATAGAGGATATGCATCCAAAGAACCGTTGAGTGGAAGGAAAATAGCTGCCGGTATGTCACTATTCCGCAAAAGCATGAAGAGCAGCTCATGAAAGAATCTGAAGAAAGTCAGAAGGATATTTTATAGATGTATTATGTAATCATTCTTCGGTTTCCATCTGTGCAATGCTGGAATAGACTGTCCTGGAACAAAGGGCTTGCTTTTGCCAAATTTCCCAACATACTATCCCCATGTTCAATTTTCTGCCATGGATGATCCACAGAAAATGTTTGCTGATTAGAAAGGGAGGGGGGGTCTTTACAATGTCATTATTTCTCCCTACCAACCTCTCCCAAAATATTCCCAAATGGCAGCATTGATCTCAGGCTAGAGTTTGCCTTTCAAAATCCCAATTCAGAAAAAAATAGGCTGGAGATATGAAATGGGCAAAATCCTCATTCATTCATTCATTCATTCATTCATTCATTCATTCATTCATTCGATTTATCTCTGCCCATCTCCCCCTAATGGGGGACTCTGGGTGGCTCACAAGATCCATTAAAACAATAAATATATACAAAATTACATAAAACATGAAAACTATACAAAGCATTACCCAAAGAAAAGAAAAAGTCCAAGAGGCTGATGATTTCCAGAGCTGCAGACAACAGGCCTCTAAGGCCTAAACAAATTGGAATTTGTTTGACCTAAATTAGGTGAGCCCTCCAATTTCTAGACAAGTCTATGTGTAACAAGGCTATGAAAGTGCTTGTGCTTGCCTGAGAACAAATGCTCCGTTATTTGGTCAATGTTTCCACTCAGGATATGACAGCTTCAATCATTTATAATGTAGTGGTTCTACATCTGCTTCCTTTATTTGGTAATTCAGATTATTCAGCAGGAACCTATTGAAGCACTTGAACTTCTGAATGTGGCTGAGCTTGCTGGATACAAGTTGTTACTTTCTGAGGCCTTGAGGACCCTCAGTGAATCTATCAACTCTGCACTATGGATAAGCCACATTCCTCAAATAATCCAATCAATTAAAAATTGATTTTTGTTTTGTTTTGTTCTCAGGCCTCTGGTGGCAATGCAGTGGCAAGACAGAGTATGCATTATCAGCCAAGCTCCCATCAGTTAAGTGATACTTAGATGATCTTCTGTCATGGGAGCAAGCAGCGCTGTGGATGATCGCTGCCGCTGAAGAAGTTAAATTGAAGTGTCAGATACCAGAATTGCATTTTATTTCTAATATGTTGGGCTGCCAGCTTGGGAGAAGCAATGGGAAGTCTGTGAATACAAAGGAACAGAACTGCTAAATCAAGCCAAGCTTAGCTGAGCCTGTTGGGGGAGACCTTAAACAGGAACCCTCATTAGACTCCTTGGGGTCAATACATCTAAAGTAGTCCTCTACTGACATTTTTGCTGAAAAGAGAGTAGAATCAAATATCTGGATTCTTCTTTAGGTAAAACGTGCCAGACCAAGGAATGGCAGGATATAAATATAAGAAATACCAAAAAAAAAAAAAAGAAGAAGAAGAAGAAGATAAATAACATGAAATAGGCTACTGAATAACTACTAAAATAGACTAGAAGAACAGATAGAAATAACTGTGGTACCAGAGCTCACCTACCTTCCCTGGTCCAATCCCATAAATGAACCAGTACAATTATTAGACTAATGTAAGATCCCGGGGTTGGAAGGAGCCATTTGGATCATGAAGTCCAACCTGTTGCTTGGTGTAGGACTTTGAAGGATCCCCAACAGATGATTGCCCATTCTCCCTTTGAAGAAATCCAGCAGAGAGCAGCCCCTGTCCTTCCTCCTGTGGTCACTGACCAGAATAAAGACTGAATGACACCCTTCTTTGATAATAGATTCCACCATTGAACTGCTCTCACTATTAGGGCGTCTTTTCTAATATTCAACTGAAATCTGCCTTCTTGTAACTTAAGCCATTGTTGTGTGTCCCATTGTTTGGGAGAGTAAAAAAGGCCAAGACTTTTAGCAATGACTGTAAACCTAATGCGGTAGATGATACAATGGAATTGATGTTGAAGATGCTAGGTGCAACTCCACAACACCAGCTCAAAAAGGATTGAGATTTGTTAAAAGCCAGGGTTAAAAGGTACATAAAAACTACCATAGGAGTTCACTGAATGTGTGTTCTGTCTCCACTCTGACTTCATCTTGATCTATTAAGAGTATTCTTAAAATTCAGGGTTCTTATGATTGATGGATCTGGAAGCTGAAGCTGTCTCCAAGGGGGTCCAGGGAGCATGTTCAAAAAAGTCAGTAGGGTAGCTGCGATGGTGTAATTAAAGCTCCACCTGCTTTTTATGTGTGTTTGACCTAGAAAATGGATGGAGCTTCCATCACACTGTCACTGCCATCTTGACTTTTTTTACCACACCCTGCAGACACTCCTGCCTGCCTCCCTTTTAAGTAATCCAGTGATTTCATGCCATCTGCTAATTCAGGAGTGGGTAACCCAGAATCCCTTCCCTGCTTCCCACCTCCAAGTCACTTGCTCCCATGACAGAAGACCATCTATGAATTACTTAACTGATGAGAGCTTGGTCGATAATGCATACACTGCCTTGCCACTGCATTACCACCAGAGAAATTATGGCCCTGAGAAATTATGGCAATGGGTTTCAGCAGAAAACTACAAAGAAATAGTGGTGCAGTCCTCTATTTCGGCTGTGGGTTTATGAAAAAAGAAAAAATCCTACCATTAAAATAGTGGGTTCCTGTGATAGCACTCTTTACATGTTCATCCCACCACCCAAAACCAAAGATTTCCCAATCAGACACCCAGATACAGCAAGCCTTCTTGAAAACAGAAACCAGGTTCAAAATGATCATGGCAGTTTTAAGAAGCATTCTTAAATCTGAATATAACAGAATGGAATTTAGGACGGACAAATGCCGAGTCTTCACTGAGTGCCTTTGATTCTTTCCCCCTACGTGAAGGGGGAATACCCAGCTTGGTAACTGGATGTGGAAAGGAGATTGGAGTGGGGAGAATCTTCAGCTGAATATGTGCCATCCGAGTGATGTGGCTGTTAAAAAGGCTGTTCTTTTTAAGTGGGGTCAGTAGAAGTATAATTTCCAAATTACAGGAAGTAAAAATTTTACTTCTTTGTGTGTTTATCTCATTTGGCTTTCTGCAACTGGCTATATCTGATCAAGGTTTAGGGTGAAGGGTCCTCCCTCCCTCCCTCCCTTCCTTGCAGTGTACCTGAGAACCTGTATCAGAAGATGCTAATGTGGTTCTTTTTGAGGTCAAATCGGGATCAGTAGTAATTGTTAAATATGTTTGTTAGTAATAATTTACAATTCAGTTTTTTCATTAATGACATGGACAGAACACATGTTCTTTGGGTGTTTGTTTGTTTTTTTTCAGTGGCTTTGCAGACATGAAGGGCATGGTTTTCTCCAGGGTAACATATCTGATATAATAAATTTAGGTATCGTATATTGGGGGGGGGGGGGGGGTTGGGGGGCTGTATTCTTAGCTCACGAGCTTACCAAAATTTGCAAATTTCTGCATTGACAGGATAGAAACACCTTAAGATCCTGCTTCCCTAAAATAGAATGTGGGTGGCAGCAAAAGTTTATCGATTGATTTATTCTTCTCTGGTGGAAATTGTGCAAACTATATCTAAGGTCATATTGTTCCCATTGCTTATTGAGCTACATGTTGATGTAGCTAAATAGAAAGAAGTAAGATGGATTGACTGATTGATTGATTTGCATTTTGTACAAAACTATTGATCGTGGTATAGAAATACTTCAAATAATAATATATTTCTTCAAGCTCCTTCTAAACTCAGGAAAATTTTTAACCAACTGCCCCCTTCTCGATCTTTCAGTGTGTATTAATAAACTGGTTGGAAGTATAAGGGATCCAACTATAATACTGTGTAATGTTTAATGTTAGTATTGCTGAAGGAAGATTGCCTTTTAAGTTCTGCACCCTTAAATCGTTTTCTTTCTTTTTTTCATTCACAGAAGCAAACCCTGTAGTTACATTCCGATTAGGTGATCCACAATTTCTGACAATATTACTCTCCCCTCTTTATCCTAGAGGCGGGTAAAATCTTTGCACCATACTGGTGCCTGCAAATACTGTGGAGAATTTTGGGAGGTGATTTAGGCTCAGCAATAAATTTTTACCCACTCTTAGACCAACTCACATAACGTCCAAACTGTACAAGCCAGTCCATGACCTGGAACTTCCCATCTACTAGGAACCAGACAAAATCCAAAGAGAAGCAAGGGGGAAGACCAGCATCCTCAGGGCCACTCTTAAAGTTGTGTAGTTTCTTCTTGGAACAAGCAGGTTAAATTTAAACAATTGGAATGGAATGAGTTGAGGAAGGCAAAGCAGTTGCAGAAAAGAGGTAGTGATGGAACTGTAGTGGGTTCAATCTCTCTACTTCAGCTGTTGTGCAACCATTGCATAAGAGTATGGTTAAGGGATCTATTTTGTTGCTGAAATGCAGGGAGAAGATGATTTTTTCCTATATAAGGTAATAGTGATTGAATCACTATTGGTATAGCTGTAATTATATTTCACATCCACCAGGTGTTGCCAAAGAATATCTAGCCTAAGCTACACATCTACCTACACAATCTTGTGTTGCAAGTATATTCGCATTGTAGTCCGAACAGTTATTACGTAAGTCTTCTGTTAGAATCTCCTGTCTATACCAGGCAGGTGTTATCAAGCTCTCTCTGATCATCCCGACTTTATGATGAACTTAAAATGATCAACAGAGAGAAGTGGGTGTTTGTGTTTTAAAAATACCAAAAAAGGTATTTTTTTCTTGTCTGGATAACAAACAAGCAATCACAACTTCACTCTCTCAGTGTTCTGCATTCACAAACAGCTATAGCAATGCTACAGAGCCCCTATGGAGGGTGTGCAAATGTAGAGAGCTAAGGAGATGACCTTGAAGAAGTGATGCAGAGATGATGGTTACAAAAATGTGTGTTAAGCTCAGGAAGCAGAGAAAAGTGTGAGAAGGAAGCTAAAATTAACTCCTCCCTACTTCAGTAGCATATAAGAGGAAGGGAGGGGAAGGAAAAACTCAGTCAGGCTTTCCAGGTTCTATTATTACAGATGATAACAATAAAATAGAGTTCCAGCCAGACCTGTAGAGTCTGTTTCCTGACTTGGCCTACCTCAAAGGGCTGACATCAAGGAAATATAATAGTTGGTCCCTAGACTAATAAAGATTCAAGAGAACATTGTGAAAACACCCAGCTGTAAGCTTTGGGGTTCAGAGCAAACTTCCGGGTTCAGAGCAAAGCTGTTAGAAAATAAAGAAGTTTCCACTCCAGCATACATTGGAATATATTCGTTGTAGACAAGAAATGGTTGGAATTCTTGTAACCTCATCCCTTTTTCTAAAGTGACTCTGTGAAAATCATGTTTGGAAAAGAAACACTTTCAATTTTAGGAAGGTGCCCGTGAACCACACAGCAGCTAAAGGCTACCGAGTAGTGGAATCACACCAGATTTGTAAAATGAGGAGAGCATGTGCGCGTGGCATTCTGCTCATAAGATTTTTGGAGCAGTAGGTATGCTTGGAGTTGTGAGAAGGTATAATGCTAGGTACCATGGTCATTACTGAAAGATCTACTCCCCAGAAGCAAAATAGTAGGATTTCTTCTTTTCATCTCCTTTAGCTTCCCAAGATACTGTCTACCACCTCAGTTTTCCATCACATCCTCTATCTAATACTAGGCCAAGATCACTAAGAATTTAACCACTTGATTTCTTTTTTTTAATGGTGAGAACTGATCAAGCTAAGCAGGATCAGACCTATTTTGATGGGAGATTTCAAGGCAATCCCAGGATGGTGGGCTAGACTGGGAAGTAAAAAAAGATCCAGGTAGAAGACAGTGACAAACCACTTTCATATTCTTCCTAGGAAAACTAAATAGCTTTGTCCAGTAAGTCATCAGGAGTTGTTAGGCTTGCAAGAAACTTCATACCAATTGTAAAGGGAATCATAGGAGACTGTAGCCAAGGAAGATTGGCACCCATTAGATTAGAAAAGTATCACAGTGACAAATTGGTTGGGATGTGTGTAGACCCTAATTTGAAAAATATTATTTGGCACTTTACTTCTGCTGATTGTCAGCTCTAAGATAATTGGGGGAGAGGGGCACTAGCCTTTCATATGCCTGCAGGGGGTAGCTTGTCTATGCTCAACAATTATTCATCATAGCTGTAGCAAAACTGAAATTATCAATATTAAGAATACAATGAATAATAATTCCCTCTGATGTATCTGGTTTCTAGCACCTGTTTTTGAGAGGCATACTGCCTCTAATTTTAAAAAATATAGCCATATAACCCTTCTGATTAGGTATTTTGGTTAACGTGTTAGACTAGGACTGGAGAGATCCAACTTTAGCCACTGAAATCCACTGGGTGATTTTTAGGCGATCCTTCTCTCTCATGACCCAATCTACTTTGTTGTTAGGATTGTTGTTATGTGTGGGGGGGGGGGGGGGGAGAGTTCCTAATGAACACCAGGAGAAAATGTTGGATATAAATCTAAATAATTACAATAATTACTATTGATGTGTGTAGTTCTTTATAGAATGATATGACAAACAAGACATATCTTTGATTCGAGATATATTTCAACAGTGGAACAATGTGGGGGAAGACAGAAGCAAGGAAGGTAAAAAATGACTACATGGACATAACCATGGACTACATGAACAAAACCATGGGCGCTGGGACTAAAAACAAGAACCTATAGAATAGATCAAGATGGGAGGGAGAAAGATCAACTATAGGAGGAAAAATCAGACCTTGGACCCCCATTGGCTACAAGGAAAAAAATTGCAATATTTCTTCTGAAGGACAGATTGAAAGGGGAGGGGAAGAGACAGTCAAACCAAGGGTGGGTTGAGAAAGGATTTGCAGATGATTTCATTTTTTTCCAGTTCTCCATCTGCACTTGATTGTGCAGATGTGTTTTAAACATATATTAACAACAGGATGTGGAATGCATTAAAAGTTCCAAGACTGAAGTGCTCCAACAGAGGAGGCAACACTTTTATCTTCATTCCTGCTGGGTACATGGACAAGGAGTCAAAAACTGGTTTTACCGAAGAGATCAGTTTGAGAAGAAAACCAAGAAGCGGCCCAAGATAAGTACTAGGGAAAATATTCCAGGAATAAGAATGGACAAAGACATATATTGTTAAAAATGTTCTCTTGAAGGTCTCTTTGAGCTGATTTGGTTGTTGATAGTGGTAGAATGGGTTAAATTCAAGGATCTGTAGCCTCCCTGGCTGTTCACATTTCCTAGTCTGAAAAAGGCAGATTCTCAAGAGATCCTCAAGAGGAATTTAAAAAGGGTAGAGGAAAAAAAATATGAGAGATACACAAGGTGTACCAAAAGTCAGGCCTCATTGGCCAATCACAATGTCTTTTTTCACTTTTTTTTTCAGAGAAAATGTGCTTAGGAATGTTCAGAAGTTATGTGTCAAACAAGTAACAAAGTGTTCAGAATAGTGTTTCTTCAAGTGTGGTCCTAGGTCTCCTGGGGGTCCTTCAAGACCCTCTCAGGGGTCCTCAAAGTCAAAATGATTTGCAGGTTATATTGAAAAATAATACAATATTAAAATCCCATCAAATAATTGTGAGAAGCGGTAGCAGCAGGGAATGCGTCAATTTTAATTTTTAATACGGTAAATATTGATAAATATAACCCATACAGATCAAAGCTCTTATGGGGTCCTCTATCATTTTTAAAAGCGGGAAGGAGTCCTAAGCGATAAAAGTTTAAGAAACCCTGGTTTAGAAGAAAAAGGCAACCCACTTGAACATTTAATGCAATTTGTCTTCCGGTTCCCCCTGTATATTCTGCACAGGAGCAAAATCCATGTTCTCTTTTCGAAAGAGCTCTGCCTGGTCCAGACAATGAGAGAAGCCATTCAGACTGGGGCATCTGGAGATAGGAGGGAGTGAAGTGTAGCATGCTATGAGAAGAGGATCAGTTTTCCAATTCCAAAGCTTGCCAGAGAAAATTCCTCTAAGGGTATAATGCAAGTTTAATTATCTGTTGCTGCTGGGCACAGTTGTCAGAATACACTAGAGGAAACCGACGGAAAAGAGGGCAGCGTATGAAGGGCAGCCTCTAAACAATTCTTGGAGGATTGCATCATGGTTTAAAGCCTGGTAAGTGCACTGTAATGGAGATGGTGTGATCAGGTTCTGAAAGCCAAGGTCCTTCTCCGACACAGTGCTGCGTTCATCAGAGGGGAACCTGGTTTCCCTTGACGCAGTTGATCAGTCGAGCTTCATGTAAATCTCATTCCCTCTGCTTCATCCAATCTGCCCGTCGTTTTGCTCTGAACATTTCGGTGGCAGCTCATTGAAAGAGAAAGAGGTCTGGCTTTTATGAGGTCTGCTCTTGCTTTTATATTCGTTGGCGAGGAGCTGGGATAGAACAGGAATTATTTATTCATTCGCATAGTTAGGAAATTGCAGGAAAGCAGTTCTCTCCTGCTCTGTGCCTCTTTCTGAAGCCCGTGTGCACATACGTGTGCATTGCAGTCTGATTTATATCTTCAAAAAAAAGGGGGGGGGATAAAAGAATACCAAATGCACACCTGTAAATATTCTTTGGCCCTATTACCATGAAAACAGATATTATTGTTATTTCAGAGTTATTTGTGCAAGATTTTGGGAAGTTTTTTTTTGAAAAAGTGCCATTTCCTACTGAATAAAAAATGCTTATATTAATAATTCTTAGCATTCTCGTAGGCATGTTCACACAGATTATGTTTAAGACATTTATTCCCCTCAGTTAATCATTTCGGCTTCTCCCAGCTGCTTTCTCAGCCAAGTATCTGAGGCTTAACTACAAGATATGCAAACCATGTGTCCCTAGATCCTGACCCCAGGGCATAGAAAGGAGGCAATTCCTCCCCCCATCAGCTCTCCTCCTTTTCCCCCTCCCCTCCTTCTCCTCCTTTAATGATCCTCATCCTGCAAGCGCCTGTTTCATTTTCTTAAAAAGGGTCCACTGGCACCAGTGAAATTATATTTTGAAAATGGCAATGGTGATTCCCAGTGCAAACACACACCTTCCCATGGCTTCCGCCTCAACATACCATCCTTCCTTTTCTTGCAAGATCCACTTAGGAAGCAGGACGTGGTCATATCAAAGGTGAGCAGGACACCCTCAGTCTTGTTCTATCACCTGGAAACAAATGCTTCTCATTTCAGTTCTGCTTGTTGGAGATCCCAGATTTCAAACGTTCAACCCATCCTTATGATGTTTGGGGCTGAGATGAAATTTGGCAGAGGGGGACTACCATCTCTGTCCAGGTGGAGTCCAGAAGGCAAGTCAAAGATGCTACTCCAAGTTGCTGTCCTTGCCATGCTCAGAAGATGCAGCTGAGCCAGCAATGATCTCAAGAAGGAGAACGTGATGAGGGAGAAAAAGTGTTCAGGGGACCAGCTGCAAGTCTCAGCAGATGGCCAGTAATGCCTTTCTTGGATGCTAACCCCATGCAGGACTTCATATTTCTGTTCAGTCACAGTAACCGCTATGATACACCACCACATAATAATAGCCAGCCAGTTAATTTAGTGTTCACCTCGATTGACCATCTGCTTTTGCTGGATATCAGACTGAATCTGTTTCAGTTCTGAAGCTCCTACTGCATTGCGCTCCTTCTGAATCCTCAGAGTCTAGAAGCATGAAATTTCTCTTTAGTCCCTCCGATTTGATATGGTAGTTGCCTAGCAATCAAGGAAATTGGAAGTGTGGATAACATTGGTAAAAATGGTGGGGTATTAAAAATTAAAGGGCTGAACCATTCAATCATCCTTTAAGATAATAAGGATGCCGAAGCAAGCTGACCTTTTATTCTGAAGGGTTTGAATCATTCACTGCATGCAGAAAAATTGGAAATAGAATGCATACAAGGTTGCATGGCCAGACTTTGAAATAGCCCAGCTTTAATCCTGCCCAGTTAATCATAGAAACTTACTGCAAGTACTATCTTTTGCAGTACAGGACCTTCTCATGGTAGCTAGGACCATCAAGAGAGGCCATAGCTATGACCCCAGGCTTTAAAAAATTGCAACACCGATATCACCACCACCCCAAGCATCCCATGCTGGCTGGGGAATTCTGGGGGTTGAAGTCCACACATCTTCAAGTGGCCAAGGTTGAGAAACACTGGTCTAGGTGAAGGAAAGGAAACAAAACCTCCACTTGATTCCCCCCCCCCCCCCATTCTTTGAGTTCTTCAATGCTAATCTAGCACGAATAATCTTAGTGCTTGAAAACTAGTTAACATCTCATGCATTTATCAGAGCAAGAGATCCCACCAAGGACTGTAGGGCTCTAATGGATCACTCTTGTGAAGAATTCCTGAAACTGTTCTTCCTTGCTTTCCTCTCCTACTACATTATCCTTGGAACTGAAGTCCAGAACTGGGCTCCCTCTCCTTCCCCACCCCCCAAAAATCTGTGAAGCAAAATCTGGAACAGTAGCAAAAGTCTCCTTGAAGGCTTTTCTGCTAAGCTTCCATTGGCATCTTGAATTGCTGCATTGGCCAATGTCCTACATGCAGGGACCCTAGGAAAGGCCATTTTTAGGGCTCCCAAGGCTATCTGAAGCTCTGGATAGCTGAAGTTCTTGAAAAGCAGGGCAGCTGGTGTTAGGCCTTCAAGGTAGATCAGATTAAGAAATCAGTGTCACGTAGGCCAAAATTGCTTTTATTGTAAAGTTACAGAAACAGAGTCTTGCAAGTCCGTATGCATCTCCCCCCTCTCTCCCTGTATCTTTGTGTGAACTAGGAAGGGGCTTGTCTGAGTCATTTACATAGGTTACATTCCTGACCTGGACTCAGGTTCCTCCTGTCTCTCAAGGCCATTCCCTCTGTCCCCTACAGAAGGTTGCTAAAGGAATTGCATCTAAATGCAATAGAAGCTGCTGTTACATATAAGGCGGGGAGTGCCGAAAGAGGAGCTCTGTGCTGCTGTTACCAGGAAGAAAAGGCAAATGAAAGTATTGGATTGCACTCCCCAGCATGGAGTCCCAAATACTGAAAGGTGATCTGAATTTCAGAATTAGACATGATGTAAAATGAGGGATTTCCAATACGGTTGTCTTAAGCCAACACTTTCTAGCTGTGCCAATTCCAAGTAGGACCAAAAAGAATTTTAATACTTGGTAATCTGGCATGGGGTCTGGACCAATTTCTTTTGGATATACTTAGGGAACTTAGTGATGGTTTTTGATGGCAATTTTTCTTGACATTTTTGCTTGATTGAGGGTGTAGTTTGTCATTAGTCCAAACCATTTCATTCCCTCCGTTCATTCAAAGCTTTAATGGCTAATTTAAGTTAAAGACATCAGCAGAGAGAGCTGTGGATGGGCAAATTAAGGACTTCTTGTCTTTTTCCATCACGAACAAGCAACCACAACTTGCTCTTTCCGCGTTTTGGCATTCAAGAATAGCTACAGCAGAGTTGCAAAGTTCCTATGAAGGATGGACAAGTATCTGCGGAGGCTGCAAAGTATGCAAGATCTCACTAGATAGGAAGAATGAAAACATGCACCAAGTGGTGTACATCTTATTAGAGATATTTGTATCTACTCATGTGGTTTAACATTTCCAGCACTAAATGTCAGTATAGTTCCCATTAAAGACTCAGTTTCAGATTGGTAGATTAGTTCTGCAATGTTCACCTGAAACCTAACTTTAGGTTGCCTTCCACTGTGATAATGTTTCATAACGGGTGTACTTGTTAGATTACAAATTAAAAGAAAAAGACAAAATTGCATTGATAATTAGCATAAAAGTCTGTTAATAGCTTGAACAGGATTGCAGAATCGTTATTAGTAAGGCTGTGTGTTAATCAGATTAGTCATCCAAGCTTTAGTTGGTTATTGAATAAAGCTGATCAATTTTGTTTCATTGATTGATTAAGAAAGTTAAGACGTGAAGGCATATCTGATTATTTTTTAGCTTATTCTGGGTCTCCTGTCTTTGACAATAAAAGGGAAATGCAAAGGACAATATCAACGCTCTTCTTTGTTTCAATCAGTGGGTAGCGTCTTTCTTCTTTTTTTTCTTCCAGTCCCTTTGGCATCTCAGCTAGACAGTTAATATCCTGTGGTTTTAGTAACATCAACATTTAAATGAAATTGATTAATCAATTAAAGGTGAATGAGCAATCAATCAAAAAAAATTAATAGGCTGTTCCCAGTTATTAGTATCCCTTTGACTAGCATTTATTAGCCAGGAGATTTCTTTGTTTTTCCTTTTATGATAGTATGTTTTCAGTGGAACCATTTTATTCCATCTCCCTGCATTATGTTCATTGAGGAAAGGATATTTTATCACAAGTTGCTCTCGTGCAGATATATGTATTGTATAGAAATGCCCATACGTTTGGGGGGAGGGAATTCCTCACTTCACGTAGCACGTTGCTTTGCCTTTCCAGTTCGAGTCAGCTAAATTAAGCACGCAGTTCTGTTTGTAAATGTTAATCTAGGAGGTCCCCCAACTCATTTCTGTGCTCTCAGTGAAGTTAATTCAGCATCCTTTATGTAGGCAGATTACAGAGTCTTCCTTGTGGGGTGATGTGTCGGAAGGGGACCTCCGCTGCTTTTGTTTAGTCTCGTGTTTGAATAATACATTTGATTGCCATCGCAAATCTTGTGCATTTGCACCCACCTCGGAGAAGTGCCTAATTAACAGGGATGGTAACAAGGCTGGGTTTGCCCTCTCTCTCTTCTTAAACAATCATATACTTGGCAGTTTCTTTTATCCTTTTTTCAAAATTGAGTTGTTCCCCTGACCCCTTTGCAGCTCCTGTGCTATATGTTTACCCATGTGATGTCTTTGCAAGGCTGCTAATTTTCTGTGGCACTTCCTATCTGCTTGTAATTAACACATCCAGCGCTGAACCAATTCTTTAGTACTCAGATGCTGAATGGAGGATATTTTTTTTCCTCCAGTAATTATGTGGCTTGGGTTTCCTTTGCAGATATTTGCATTGACCTACAAAGATTCCAAGCTCGTTTTGCCTTGCCTTTTTCTTAATGTAACAGCATGCTTTTAGGCAAAAAAGGAGATGGTGCAGTTCTGAATGGGGGAAATATACAATCCTGACACAATCTAAAATGTATGTATTGTTTTGTGCAGAAGAGGCTCTTATTAACACTTGGGAAAAGATGTATTACAACATCCATTTCCATCCCCATCAAGAATTAAACAGGCAGCAACAAGATACAGGAACATCAGCTTCCAGAATTATTCACTGTAATGGCTTCTGTACATGTATAAAAATATCTTCATTGAAACCAATGCAGAAGCCTTGGGGTGTAGAAATGTCTACCTGAGAAGTCCTCCCCTCAAAGATTCCTTGTATGAATGAGAAACTAGGGTTTCCAAAATTAAAAATCTAGTTCTGATCATTGCCAAAAGATAGTGACTGAATTTGGTAATGTCTTCTCTGAATATAGAAGAAGGGATGAATTAAGCATAATTTCCACAAAACAACAATGTACATTTCTGATCTTGTAATCCAGTCCCAACAAGGGCAGTAGTAATTTTTTCACACACTGTTCATTGAAAGTGCCAGAATATGTATGCATGAATGAATGAATCAGCCTGCCAGATTTGAGTTAGAAATTTGCTTTTCTAGTAATGTGTGGCTTTTCCCCAACAAAAATGATAATTGTACTGTAATTCTGATATGTGTCTACTGAAAATATAGTATAGACTTGCCTTGAAGAACATCTACGTGAGTTTTGAATGTCATTTTGGATATGATAAATGATCACATGCTTGCAATGCAGAGAGTTTTGAGGATCTTTGATAGGTTTATTAAACTGTTTATGTTCCTTGGGATTTTGTCAGACTTTTTGCTTTAACGAAGTATTTCCAAATTCTTTTGGAATTTCACTAGCAGTTCACCTAGAATTATGCTGAAGTCCCTAGTTTAAGATTTCGTTGGCAGCTCTTGGCATTTCTTGGATAATTCACTAAAAGGAAAACCTACAGATATTTGTTACAACTGGTCATTTTAAACAATATTTTGATCATAATTTAACGGTCTTTTAAATTAAGCTACACAAAATACTAAACCCTATGCAGTATGAAAGAAAGAATAAGAGTAAACTATTTAGTAAATGATGGCTAGTTGCTAAGCATTGAATGGCTTTCATACACAGGTCTGAGAGTTTAGCAGTTAGGAAGCATTTGGTGAAATTCTAAATAAAGTTTAAAACATGGTGGCATTTGTCTGGGTCTGTGTATCCATTTAAAACATCAGACTTAAGATTTAAGCCATAATGAGTAGCTGATCAGTGGTTACAGTGATCAATAATGGGGCAAAAAAAAAAAAAAAAAAAGAGCAGGTTTTTTTTTCTTCTTCTAGGGTTGGCCTGGAATAGTAATGATAGAATTGTCTAAATCAATATCTCTCTTGTCGGCTTTATGTCTGATGTTTGAAATCAGTCAGCTCTTTCCTACTGGAGCTTTCCTGAGGAATACTGAATTATTTATTATTTGTATCTTGTTCCCCCCCACCCTAAGCTTTCTGATGATTTTCCCCCTTACTCCCCCACCTTGGTAAAATGTATGTACACACATGCTTTATGTTGCCCGATTCAGAGAGGGTTCTGCTTTGATAAATAACAGTAATTGGGTGCCTTGCAGAAGTCACAAGAAAGCATGACTTCAATTACATCTAGAACCTTCCCCCCCCACCCCCTTATATTGATCTTTTCCCTTTCATATGTAGGATCTTTCTTCCTTATCTGCAGTGCTGAGGGTCCTTTCTTTTACAACAGCAACAATAACATAAAGAATTATTCTGTCTTGGTCTATTAGTATGGAGTTTTGCCCCCATGGATCTTTACACCAAAAAAAGGGGGTCGAGGAGGCTGTCTGCCTCAGATCAGTTCTGCCTCAAGAACAAGTTTTAAAAAATGAAGGCATTGTGGGGTGAGACCAAGAAAGAGAAAATATTCATACGGCGTTCTGAACTTTAAAAAATCCCATTGTCTCTCTGCTGGCTTCTGCCATGCAGGATAATGAAATGGAAAGAGAGTGGTGAATTAAGGGGATTGTTTCTTCATTAATTGTTTTAAATTTAAATGAGATGGGTTGAGGAGAGTCCCTTTTGTAAGGCTGAATTTGTCTCGCGTTGTCTTTCTCCTGTTACAAGCTAAGCTTTGAAACCGATTTCTTGTACGGGTAAGAGAGCAGCCTGTCTGGGACGGGTTTTGATGCCAGAAGAATGAATTCTGTTTTCCTTTTTAGAGTGATTTCTGCTGAAGTCAATGCATTAGTAGACAGAGGGGCTGGAACCACCCCACGTGCCTGTCCTTGTTTCCGATCATCTGCAGTTTCCTCCATAAGGGAATGAATATTTCTATCCAGCACACTGATTTCCACCCCCTCCCCTCCGAGTGGCTGGGCTTATAAACCAACGGATTTACCAACAAGGTCTGTGCTGTATGCCAAAGGCACGCATTCAATTTTTTTTTTTAAGTGAATATTCATCCAGTGCTGATAATACAAATTGAGCTATTAAAGGAACGTTTTTAGTATCTACGGACATTTTTTTTTTTTTGAAGGGTGGGGTTGTTAACACAGAAGCTAAGGAAGGATGAGGACCTCTTTCCCCCATATTGACAATTATTAATCTTTTAGGAGAGGCCAAAGAGTCCAATTGGCCTCTGAGACCATCCCATTTTGGATGGATGTTTCTGTAAAGGAATCCCATCTAGGTGGCAGTATTCCCCCCCCCCCAAAAAAAAATGCTAAGCAGGACTGGACTTAATTAGTACTTGGACAGGACACCACCAGGAATTCCTAGGTCTGACCAGGAAGCAAAGCGAAATTAACTAGAAAGAAAAGAATGGCAAGCCACTTCAACTTTGTTGCCAATGAAAGTTCATGAACCAGGAGTTAAACTTGAATTGAAGGAGGGGTATTTTTGTTTTTGTTCCCCCCCCCCTTGGAATAGAGCTCTTTTATTTATCTAACGTATTTTATTTATTTATCATATCTACATTGCCACCCATCTCACATAAAAGTGCTTCTGGGTGGTGACATAAAAGTGACTTTTGTCAGATATATTCGGGGCATTGTGAATTGGTAGAAGTAAAATGCAGCCCATACAGAATTGAGGAACAGAACAAGAAAAGAAATTTAAGAGTAGGATCAAAGACACCTTGATACTTTCCACTTTTTTATCTGGAAACAGTACAAAGTGAAAATCAGTCTAATCCACTTCTAAGCAGTCTAAGTGTTCACAGCATGGAAAAGTAACGTAGAAAGGATAAATTCTTTCTGCATTGGACCTCTCCAGGCTTGATTGAGACCAAATTCAATAGCAGCAAACTTTCAAAGGCGATGACTAAGCTGTGAGTAGGGAGCTCGATGGGGGGAATCTGAGGTTGGTATTCATGTATTATTTCCTTGAGACAGTTTGCATCTTAGGAGCTGTGTCTGCAATAAGTAGAAAAGCTATTAGGGATGGAGTGTGTCCATATTTTCTGTGATGGCAGCATTGCATGCTTGAACACATTCCAGATAGAACTGCCTTCCGCTAAAACAAAACCCATTTGAGATGAAGGTGGAGAAGAACATCAGCAAGTAAGTTTTGGAGAGATGGGGAACAACTAAGGGCGCATTTCAGGAACGCCTTGCAGAAGGTATAGGAAGCGTGTTCCTCTCCCACACTTACAATAAAGCCCCCTTCTGTCTCTTTTGTATGTTTTTTCATTCTGTTTTAATCATTAAGATGTTTCCAGAGGCTTGTGTATGGTAACTGCAGCAAGATTATTGTACGCACAATGATGGAAGAAGAATAAAATTTACACAGTGGAGGAATGGATTGTGAACATGTCAGAAATGGCAAAGCTGACCTGTTTGGTCAGAGGAAAAACAATAAAACATTTTCTGAAAGACTGGAAACCTCACATGGGCTTTTTGCTGAAAGAAGAAAGAAAGGAATTGATGATTTATGGATTTGAAGATTTAGAAAGATGTGGCTTAAATGAAGGGACTTGAATAACATTTAACAGGGAGGAGGGACAATAAGACTGTAACGATCTGTTGAAAAGAAGGTTGGAAGTCATTTCTTAACTTTGGTGGGTTTTCCCCCCTTTTCTTGTACTTTTATTATTTTTCTTTTTCTTTTCTTTCCTTTTTTTTTTGTCTTTTATTGTATGAAAAAAAGCTTAATAAATAATATGTTTGTAGAGAGTACATGCACCATGTCCTGGGAGGATAAGTCTTGATGTTGCAGCAACAGACTTTTCCCCCGAATCTGCTCCACTCTACCGCAGCCTCCCATTCCCCCTCTGCCTTAACTTTCAAGCTGGAATAAGCCTGCTTTGCAGAACCTGTCAAGGTCTAGATACTGCAACGACTGTGATGTGTGAGCTTCAGCATCCAGCAAAATCAGATGCCACAAGCAGGGCCGGCCCTACCCCTGAGCATACCGAACCAGCCACTTCAGGGCTCATTTTTTCACCCCATGCCCTTGCCATCTGGGATAGCCACTTTATTGTAGCTAAGGCAGAGGAATTGCTTTTTCAGTGACGGTTATATGTCCATCATTCCAAGCAGGTCCTGAAGAATGTGTTTTGAGGTGGCTGTGGTATCTGCTTGGGCAAGCAGTCCCAACAACCAGCTTTGGGTGCACTGCTGTAGGAACCCCGTCTGTGTGCAGCTAGGGTGAGTTGTGGCACTCAGTTTCTGGGCAGTGGTTGCACGAGAAGGCACACACGCAGCCTGTGGTGAGTCCTCCTCTTGCTTCAGGCAATGAGTCTGCTATAGATTTAACCAAAAAAAAAAATGTATATTTTCCACGGCTCTCAAGATCCCTGTATGCTATTATATCACATCTAGTCATGCTGGAAACCAATGACCCCAAGATATCCCCTGATATGCTAATGCTTGTTACAATGGGATCTTTACTTTAGTGCCTCCCACCTAAAGCTTTCTTTATTGCTACAATTTTATTCTCCAGGGGAGAAACCAGGAGGACTACCACCAGGGATCACCATAACTTTCTATAATATGCAGCTTTTTAGAGACAATTCCAAAAAGGTGTTAGAACATAACACCTGCCTGAAACTCTTGAAGTGGCTGCCTCTTTCCCCAGAATCTGATGGTAGCTATAGAGAGAGAAAGATGTGGCTGCTTTAAAATGTTGCAGGCAGCTGCTACATTCATGTTCATGTGCTGTCTGAGGCACTTTTTCAGAATAATTTCTCAAGTGTGGCACAGCCTTAATAATTTCTTTACGCTACCCTGGAAAGCAAACCTCCCTTCTAAGCACTGAGAGGTTGCAAGATCGTGTATGGACATTCATTCACACCTCTGCACTAAAGCAGGAGATCTCCCAGATCTGAAGAGCATGAGTTTGGAGACATATGCTATTTAGTGTCCAGTTTGATCCTGAAGTTTGAGAGAAAGAGTTTGATCCAGTTTTAAAACTCCAAAGGGGATACAGAGCAGCAATCTGTTGACAGATTAATCTTTATCCACAAAGAGTCTTGCTCAAACCAACAATCCAGATCAGAAGTTTTAGGAAGTTGGGTTATTTTATCTGCTTAGCCAGCAGTTGGTTCTAGTAGTGGTTGATTCCCCAATGTACCTAGAAACAGTTTTGTAACACTCTCTTCTGGAAAACCAAAATAAGATAATTAAATCTAATTACCTTAATTAACCCTAACCACTGAGGTCTCCCTTGGAGGTTCCAGGAGCTCCATGGACTGATGGAACTGGAAAGTTTTTACCAGTTCTTATTCCATTTGATGAAAGGAAATTTGCTCTGGAAATTCCTTCCAAAGGAAAAGAGGATTTCTGAGGAATTCTCACATTTGGAATATGCTGTTCTTGCACTCATTTAATTCTGAAGTAGCTGAAGGCTTGTGTGAGAACAAGTGTTTTTATTGTAAAAAAAAAAATCCTGTCCAGATCTCTACAACCTCCCTGAATTCTCATGATTCTGCTGAAGGAGGACGTCAGACCAGGAACTTCCACCATAGGTACTTCTCAAAGTGAGAATTATGAGTAGCCCATTGTTTTCTAGGAACCTTCGTGGAAAGCAACACACCTTGCTAATTCCATCAGCAAAAGAAGCTGAAAAGCACCAATAAGAAAAGTTATTAAAAAAAAAGTCTGAAGCCCAATGCAGATAAGGTAGAGACACAGATGCCTCTGTTGCAGGGGAAGAAAAGTCCAATTTTGGCAGAGGAATACTCAATCTGACAAATTGTCACATCCGTGACCTTTCCCACATGGCTTCAGATTTCCAGTTTTACTGGAAAAAGCTGGATGTGAAAACACATTGCAAGTTCTAACACAGAGTCCTTCTCTGATATCGCTGCATCTGGACCCAGTTCTTTGCATCTTTGTGTGAGATGGGCAGCTATATAAATACAATAAATAAATACAAATAAAATAAATCTTCAAATCTTAGGCTAGGTTTATTTCCAGCTTCTTTGGAGCATGTTAATATCCCCTAATATTTCTGCATTGTTTGGTATAGGAATTTTTTCCAGGAGTTCCATTTTCCTTTATTTGGCTTCCTCTCAAATCAGTTTTGTATTTACTGTTCTGTGCGTGTTTTCATTCTTTTTTTTTCATCTCCAGAAGAAGCCAATTTTTCTTTTTTTTTTTTCTTTCTAAAATATATGAGCTAATTTTTATCTGATGATTCCACTTAATTAATCTAAAAAAAGGAGAATCTTTGTGAAGCTAAGATTTAAAGATACTTCCTCTCCCTTGAAGATCAGACTGGCACTCAACTAAGTCATCCTAGATATCTGCAAAATCATTGCAAATCATGGGCAAGAATTGGATTTTGAAATTGGTAGGACAATTTGGTGTAAGTTTCCAAGGGAAGGAGAAATTTTTGAACAATTTCTCTAGAGCAGGACTTCTACTCTAGTAGGAACATAGGACAGAGGAGCCTCAACTGACATCTAGGCTCAGCACTATCCTCCTGAACCTCTTCTCCATGAGAAGCCAGAGAGGCTGAAGATGGCTGGAAAGGGGATGATGGAATGAAAACAGGAGCCTCCTACATACCCATTGACCATCTCATCATTAAATATGGGCAAGAACATCATATTCCACCATGAGAATTTCTCCAAAATTTTCCTCTCCTTTGAAACAATTGCTAAAGCAAATTCTCTTTCAGCAAACTGAATGAAAGGGGATTAAAACTACAGAAGCATTTTTCTATCCTGCACCAGTCAAGCATCACTCTGCCTTAGAGTTTCATGTGGATGCTCTCATGGATACATCACACTTCTGCAAAGTCTCTTCCATGAAATGGGCAGATCCTCATGGAGTCCCTCTGTGAGAACATTGCTACAGCTTCTACCTCCTACACTGACAAAGACTGTAGAAAAGAGATTTGTGTTGTAGTAGTATTCCTGACTGTAGAGAAATAGTTTGAAGATCAGATTGTTTGAACCAAGTCCACATGAACACTCAGCCAAAACTTTCCACTGGGAAGAAATTTAGCTCCAAATCTCTGGGAGAAAATGAAGGAGATGCAGCCAATTTCCTTCCCCCATTCAATTAAGAGAATTTTCTTAGTTTGCTGTTATCAGCTCCACAAGAAGATTGGAAAGCTGACCAGGAGAAACAGAAGATCCACTGTTGGGGACTTAAACTGGGAATTATATTAATGAGACCAAGATAACCATATCAGCAAAATAGATTGATGGAGGAGAGAAACACTGTCCTCCTGTGTCGCTGTCCAGCAGCACCACTATAGATGGCCAGAAGGCAGCATTACAACCATCAGCTCTACGGGAATCAAGGGCCCTATAATACTACCAAGCTGGCATACCTCCACAACGTTGGTTTGTTTAAACCATGCAGGCTGTAAAATAAACCTGGAACAAATAATGGCAGAATAAAATTATGCGTCAAGAAGTTCGAAATAAAGAACCTGGTCTAGGTTTCTTGCTCCCTTTGATCAGTTATAGATTTTCAGGGGATCTTGGCAACACACAGGCACACACAACACCATAGATAGAGCAACCTGAAGTGGCTTACAAAGTAAATTCATAGCAACATTCTCATGATGTTACGCTAATGTTGCATATCCTGGAGTCCTTGATTAGGCCGTGGTTCCTATCAATCTCTGTATTGCTTCTCATTTCAGCAGCCCTCAGTTAATCAAAGGTGGGAGATTATTAATAGCAATTTGTGATCTTACTTAAGCATGCTTGTATAGTAATTGGCATTGGTTGGGGCTACTCTTTAATTAAAATGTTCATCTGTTGTTCAGCCACTTGGTGTCTGGGAGATGATCATCCCTCACGTGACATCAGCTGGACTGTTTTTCCCTGATTAAGGAGTTCCGGATTTGGTCCAAGAAACTGTAATTGGGAAGTTCGCTGCATGAGCAAATGAGTCTTGTATTTCTAACGGAGCTGTCAGCCTGTTTTCCAATCTGTCAGCTGGCATATTTTGATGGTATCGCAACATTAGTAACACTCACCCTTTATTTATTAGACCTTGAATCCAGCTTTTCCACGTGCCAACTTTCCGCAGCAAGGGCATAAAGAAACAGGATCCGCGCTGCCTGCTCCACGTGTTTTTCCATGGGTTGCAGAAGCCTATTTTGGGGGCAAGTCATAAAAATCGGTGGCTGGAGGCCCTTTATCCAATCTCTTTTTGGGTTGAAATGTGGAAGATTTTGTCCTAGCAAAACTATTTTTTTACAATGCTTGGAACAACTTGGGCATGTCTACCAAGTTGGAACTGTGCAGTGCTTCTCAAAAACCAGTTGCTATCAAACATGATGGGGAAGATACAAGGGGTCTCCTAACCTGTGTTTGGTTAGGTCTTGTGGGAACAGAATGTTAGACTAAATAGGTTTTTGGCCTGATCAATTCATCTTGGAATTGTATGTTGCCCAGACTCACGTTTTATCACTTTCACCCATTACATTGATCTCTTTTTCCCCTTTTGGGCTGACATCCAGACCTAGATGGGGAAAGACCACCATTAAAGCATAGAGAATGGAACTCCTTGGAATTTCGCTAATTTTATCCAACTCTTTTAAATATCTCTCAGGTGTTTTGGAAGATCATCCAAATATTCCTGAGGCAGCAGAAACACACTCGGTCCTCTTTCACCCCAGTGAAATTACACTCAGGAGGAACGAATCATTCAAAGCGATTTTGTTCAAGGGACAGTTCTCTGTAGCTATATGTCCCCTTATTTCTCCCCAAAGGTGGTAGCGACATTCTTTGCTGAATCCCATGCAAAGTTAATTCAACTAACCCAATCATTGGATCCATACTGTAGTAGCTAATCTCTGGAACAATCAAACAGAGGACTTTTTTAGCACTTGTTCTTTCTTTTCGGGTAGAAATGGTGAGGACTGGAGCCTGGAATTTGCAGTTGGAAACCCCATTTCTGTTCTGCTCTGTGATTCCTTTCATAACGTTCCAGGCCACGGAGTCAATGTTGGGTCTGTATAGCTGGGTGTCTCTTTTGACCCCCTTCCATCATGATCCCACTGCCAACTTCAGGGGCCTCCACGTCTGTCGTTCCTCTCTCCTTGGCATTGTGTAGCCTAAGACAGAACCACAGACACATCTCTTTAACTTGAGTGGCATTGCCCAGAACTCAAAGCTAGTTTTGGCTGATGAGAAGGAAAATATCACAAACCTCTCTGCTAAGAATCATAGAATACAACACATTGAATTGGCTGGTTTTGCATAAAAGTCAAAAGCTTTTAGCTCATCAGCTGCATTCTAACCTCTTTACTGCTACTTAGAAATTTGGCAAGCATAGAAGGAGTTTGTGGGATATTATTTATAAGCCAAGATCTCTGGTTCTTGTGCCAGCTTAAATTCTAACCTGCTAGAAGAGATCTTGGAAAAGCAAGTGGTTTAAGTTTTGAACTAGAACCAGGAATTTCCAAGCAAGTTCACTCTTAGACATGGAAACTCTCAGCCCAGCCTACCTCACGAGGTTGTTGTTTCTGTCATGGGGATAAATGAAGGGAGATCCCCATGACAGCCCCCTTGAGCTCTTAAGAAAAGACAGGATGTAAATGTGGGACCAGTTAAAACAGACGCATTCCCGTCCCTTGCAGTATCTTCAGGATTTGGCACAATGCAACAAGGCGGATGCTATCTAGCAATACAGGTGTAAGGCAAGAATTTTGCATCCTGGTTTACTGATAGTTGAGCCTTATCCATTAATGGAATTCAGTTTTGTTTTAAATCCCCTGTTTCCATTCTTACATTTATTACATTATACACAGCTCAAGAAAGCTTCTGCCTGTTAATAAAGTCAATCGGAAAAGGGGCTACCAGATTTCTTTGGATTTTTTGCCTCCATAGACTAACCCACAGCTTTGAACGCACGGTCATGTCAAATGTGGGGAGCTTGCAAGCTGACATTCCACCGGTAAAGCTTAGGACCTTCTTTGAAAGTGGTGCAATGCTACCTTCCCACAGTTGCAGGCTGAGTTGATAGCTGGCTCACGGAGTGAGTCTGTGCATCTATCAATCAGTTAATCAATCTGAATCAGACCAGGTCAGGTCAGGTCAGGTCAGGTCAGGTCAGGTTAGGTTAGGTTAGGTTAGGTTATAGCCAGTTTGGTCTAGGGGTGAAGGCACCAGGCTAGAAAGCAGGAGGTGGTGAGTTCTAGTCCTGCCTTGGGGCATGGAAGCTGGCTGGGTGACTTTGGGCCAGTCCCCCTCTCTTAGCCCAACTCACCTCACAGGGCTGTTGTGGTGGGGAAAAGAGGAGGACGAAGGAGTATTAGGTATGTTCAGCTCCTTGAGTCACTCAAGGCGGAATAAAAAGTCTTAAAAAATAAAATGAATCCGAATTGAATGTAAGGCTGGATATTCTCTCCCTTTGAATCCAGAGCCCCGTTGGGCTCACCAGCAAGCACTCTCCTTTCGGAGCCCCCCGCGGCCCCCCAACTCCTGTTGTTTCCGATTGTCTTGCCTCTCATGTAGGTGTCTCTGCCAAGCCACCCACACAACAAAGCAAGCGAGGTGTGAAATGTATTCATTGTTCGAGTTCGGGAAATGGAGGCCGGCGATTGGCGATAATAATGTAAGACAGCCGAGAGGAGAGGGCCGACGCGGGCGGCGATATTTGGGTTGCCTTTTTCATTATAGGCGGCGGAAACAGGCAGCGATTTGATTATGGCTTGCTGGGGGGCGCGGGGGGGGCAGCTGGAATTGCTTGCCGTTCGCTGACCCCTCGACGGGGGGATCAAACGGCCAGTCGGCTCAAATAAAGTTTAGCGTGGATGAACCGGACGGAGCGTCGCCCACCCGGGGAACGCGGCTGACCCTCCTGCAGGATTTTGCCCCCGCTTCTCAGATCTATTTGTACCTTAAGGCGAAAAAAAAAAGGGGGGGGGAATAAAAAAGGATTGGCTGGGACGTATAGGAATGAGTCACAACAGCCAATGGAGTTTCTTCTCCACCCCTCCCAGGATCGCATCTCGGCTCCTCTCCGGCTTCCGAGAAAGGGGCGCTGTGATTAATAACACTCAGAAACCTGCCTTTTGGATTATTAATTTTCCATCTCCCCCCCACCCCACCCCCGCCCGTTTGCACATACCCCTGATGCTTTGGCTTTAAAAAGAGAGAAAGAAGGAAAGAAAAGAGAGAGAGAGAAGGGGGGGAGGCTCGTTGTTGGGGTGACTATTTTTGTCTTTTCAAAATTTTGTCTCGGAGCGTCCTACGCGCCACTACCCCGTCTGGGGCTCTCCTGCCCATCCTCGCCAGGGCCAGTGAGCGGGGTGAGTGCGGGGTTCCCCCTCGGAAAGACAGCGCGAGAGAGACGGGGGCGGGGGGATGCGCTTCCGCAGGAGGGGAGGAAGGCAATCCCAAAGAGGAGGGGGGCGGCGGTGGAGGCACAGCGCCAAGCGGAGCCAGGTTGGTCTGATCGCAGCTCGCTTCCAACTCCCGCAACTCGATTCCGGGCAGGAGAGGGCGGGAGCGGAGGGGAGCTCGCGAGGCGGGCAGCGTGCGTGCACGCGTGCACATGGGTGGGTGTGCGCGCGGCTGGCACCCAACCCGAGTTCCCCGCTTCAGCCTAATTCGGATTGGCCCCCTGGAAGCCGCGTCCGGCCGCGGAGGTGGCCGAGTGAGAGCCTAGGAGGGGGATGACCCCAGGCATGCCCGCCCCCCCCTTCTCCCTGCCTGGCGAGCCGGAGAAGCCCTCGCGGGGGGGCGAGGCGTTGCCGAGCGCGGCGGCGGCGGCGGCGGCAGCGGCGGCGTCTGGCATCCCGCGGCGGCCACCGCTGAGCGATGCTGGCGTGCGGAGCGGAACTCTGCCGAGGGACGCGAGTTGACGCCGGGCTGCTTAGCGAGCGGGGGTAATCTGCGGGGTTCCGTCCCTTGATTCGTTGACCGGGTCATGTGTCCAGCTGGTGAAGCAGAAAGGGGTGTGTGTGCGCGCGTGTGGACGGGGGGCGGAGAGCATCTCCCCCCCCCCCCGCCCCGTCTCTTGAGGTCGCGAACCACAGCAGATTTCAGAGGGACTTGTCCGACTGCGACGTCCAGTGGAGCGCATCACTTTTTTGCGATGCCTACATCTGGAGCGAAACCATGGCATGCCTTTTTTAAATGGGGGGGGGGGGTGTGGGTCCAGAGTTTGCACAGCGTGGTACTTCGTTGTGCACCAAAAAGAACAAAAAGAAAAACGCTGTTCGCAGTTTGTGCGTAGGTATGCGCTTGCCTGTGAAGAGAGAAAGTTAATGTCAAGGTACACTGGCTATCTGTGCTTTCCTGCGAGAAAGCAAACCAAGGTGGGAAGCTGAGCAAATATTGATGAGGGTGCCAAAGTCTTGAGGAACAGGAGTAAAAAGGCTTCCACCTCCTCCCCCTCCTCATCCCAAAGTTGATGATGATAATGATGATTTCCTCTGGCTCTTTGTGGCCTGGCCATTTAAAACATGCATTCAGAAAAATGGATGTTTTCTCCCTCTGAGCCCTGGTGTATAGGCGAGAGACATTCACAGGTAAATGATTTCCAGCACCCATTTGTCCTGCTTTTTGGGGGGGAACAACTGTTCTACAGCAAACTTGAGGCTTTGGGTTTATTTCTCTCTTTAAAAGGGAAAAGAAACCTTTTTAAGCTGAGTATATAATTTGGGGTCAGGTGTCCCTGTTTGCTGGGACCGTTTGACGATAATAAGGGCTTTGCGAGGCAGGCAGGTTGATGTCCTTAATTTCAAACGAATCCTCATGGAAGATTTTTGTCTCGCTTGGAGTGGGGACAGAAGTTCCGCCTCCCCTAAAACTATCACCTTTGCAGTTCCGAAAAAGAGAGGCTGTAATGCCATTAGCAAGTCAGTATTTCCAGTCCCTGGTTTAAAGTCCACTAAAAGCTTTGAATACTTAATCCAGGTTTTTGAGATTCTGGGTGCATTGTTAGAAAAGATTTGTCATTGATTGATTGCAGGGCTCTGATGGAACTTCCTCTTCCTTCCCCCCCTTCGCCCCCCCCCCCCAAATATTAACGAAATAGCATTGTGATGTGTGAGAATAGCACCATGCTTTTTCAGGCTTAAATGGAACAATTCAGACTTTCTTACTGGGGGAGGGAGCATGAACAGACCAATGATTTTGTCATGTTTTACTTAAAAATTTGCTGTTCAATATGGATGATTTAATTGTTCTGGTACAATGACAAAATATATTTGTGCAGAAAAAGAAAGCAAGCTTCCCCCCCCCCCCCCCTTTTGATGGCAGCTTCTGTTCAGTGTAATCTTTTTATCTGCTCCTGTTCCGTAATCAATGGTGGCTGTATAGCAAAACGATACTTTATTGTGACAATTAGGTGCCATGATTCAGGCTTGAAAGTTGCTTGTAGCAGAAAGGGCAATCTTTGATTTTTAGCACAGTTAAAGAGTCATTCATTCTCCATTTTCTTTTTCATTTTCCCATAGTCAAATATTAATTCCCATGGAATTGCAGAATCTAATTGTTTCATATCTTTTCTATAACCGGTTTTTAACTGCATAGTTTTTATGACTTCAAGGGGGGGGGGGGGAATGGAACAATGCTGTGATCTCTCAAATTGGATCATTGCTTGAATACATTGATATTCTTCCCCATGCAATTTCAGATTTATTAAACGATATGCAGTATACTAACCTACATAATCTAGACTGAAACTTCAAAGCTAATTCAGTGAGGGAGGAATTAAATTAGTTTGTCATCTGAAAAAAAAGAAAAAAAGAATGCAACTGAAATTGTTGATGCCCAATCTACTTTTTCAATTTCTTATCCAGTCTTTATTGGTTGAAATTTTCTAGCAACCACATGCTTTGCATTTTATCATTTTTTTTTCCCTTATCATGTTAATGTCTAACCCACTTTTCAAAAATTCCAGTAAATAAAACACTCCATGAAAATATAGTCCATTACATTTGTATGCTAGAGCTAGGCATGAAAACACCTGTTCAAGGGTTTTTAGAGTGATTTATATCTGTTTTTATATTTATTTATTCATGTTCAATTAATTGAAATATCACAGGGAGTGATTTCTCTGATACCTAATCCAGCATTTTTAATTCTTTAGTCTTACATGATGCCAGTGTGTAGGGGGCAAATATTAAGGGCAGATATAAGGAGATGGATCAATAGATATCTATAGTTAGATAAGGATACACACAGACACACACAAAAGCTTTTGCTATTAGATTTACTGCCACATCCGTCAGGATCCCAGAGATGGGATCTTTTGCTGAGGGGAGGACATTGTTTGATCTGCCTGATACTAATGCTAAACTTCAGCACCTAAAGGTTGCCTCCTCCCCTCCCCTCCCCTTTTCTTTTCTTTTCTTTTCTTTTCTTTTCAATGCTAGTAGAGACCCTTAGGATTTTGAAAGTGTGTTGTGGAGGTGTTCACAAAATGCTTATGTGGGGAGCTTGACCATTTACAAAATGGTGTGGCCAGTCACAAATCCCACTTCTAGCAGAAGGCACTCTGGTGAGGGTGCTTTCCAACCCTGTCTCAAGTCTCTGGGAAGGTCCCTACCATGTCAACTTTTATTTGCCTGGGTAAGTCGATGAATCTCATACGAAAAAACTGAGATGAAGTGACTTCCCTTTTTTTCTAAGTCTGCCTGTAAATACCAAAGGAATTCTTGAGGATGCTGAAGCTGGTTGTTTTATTTTTCCTCCCCAATTAAAATAATAAAAATAAAGCCAGTTGAGGAGGAACCATGATGGATAACAAGGACATACCTCCTTGAGCACAAATGTTCATCTTGAAAGACCTGACTGTGATATTGGTTCCATCTAGCAGCGCGTTGTCCTATTTTGCACAATTCAGATTATTTGTACTTTCCAACTTCCAGATAACATCCAGGCCCTCCTGAGCATTGAATTCCTTTCCTAGCAGATGAGTTCTGAAGTTCTCGAGAGGCTTCTGTTTCTATACCTTAGGCAGTATCATAGTCACTTTCTTTAGTTTACTAGTCATTCTCAAACTAATCAGAAAAAATATATACTCCAACAACTGCAAACATTAACACCATCCAGAATGAAAACACTTGAAACCGTAAAGCAGAACCAGTGCAACAATAGCATCACACTGGACGATGGGGCAGTGAAAGATTGGCCAAACCCTGAGTGAAGAGATAGGCTTTTAATTAATCAGAAAATTAACAAGTCTCTATAATAGAAGCAGTGAACTGAGGAGGAAGTTCTGTAAATTGGGGGGGGGGGGGGTTGTGTGGAAAATGCCCTCTCAGGTCACTGAGTAAGACAATTTCCATGTTGTTCAATCAATAAAATTTCTTATGGTCATTGACTAGTAATGAATGCAACTTCCATACTGTTTTTTCAATGTAGCTTGAGTTGCCTCATTCAGCCCAGGAAACACTGAGCAGTTCCATTTGCTTGTGGGTGTGTAAAAAATCATATCTCTGATACAGTAACTTTGTAAAGGCAGGTATAGAAACTCTAGGACACACTTGAAGAGGTATGGGGGGGGATGCAATCCATACCATTACGATCTGGTTCCAGAAAGGTAACCATGTTCTCCTCTTGCTATGAAAACAAGCACCTTGTTTTCAAGACTAACCTATGAATTATGTCATGCTTATATGGGTGGGGTGGGGAGAGGTGGAGGGTATAGTGAACTGTTGCAACGTACATAAGACTGACAAATTTCTGCTCCATTCAAATAAATTGAGTATCACCTTTTACATCAGTTTCCAAAGTGGTGGCCAGGTTTTTCCATAGTTATTGGAAGTTCCTACATTGGAGACACAGTTGTGTTTAAAAATGCATTCACATTCACACAGAGAAACACCCAAATATTTTGCTGTCATGTTTTGAATGTAGCTTAAAATCCCTCCATGGGGTAACGGGGTACTTTCAAAAAGCTGGATAATTAAATTTCAGAATTAAAGCAGAAACTTCCTGCCTTTTCAAAAAGACACCTCAGTCCATTGACAGGTGAGCTGGCTTGATCTTACTGAAATCTGTGATTTTTGCTATTATTGCCAATTACTTAGTGAGGGTTGCTTCTCAGAATCCATAATTAAACAACAGAAGTCATCACAATTTATGGTGATCACCACTAGCATGGGTGGGTTCAAGTTACACTGCAGTGAGCCAGGGATCCATTTTCCAGTTACCGTGGTCTATGATAACTGAGTTAACTTTCTGGAGTCCTTGGGGTTCTCTGAGCTTGGTTCTTTTCTTGCCAGGTAATGAAACATTTGCAAGAAAAGAACCAAGCTCGGAGAACCCCAAGGACTCCACAGTTGAACCCTGAGCTACACATATTCGCCTCTATGAGTTAACTTTCCATGTACAATGGTAGTTTCCCTGCGAATACAGGGTACTGGGGCAATCAAAGGAATATGTTTGTGGCTGGCCACATTTGGAAAACAACATTGTTCTCTGTGAGCCTTGTGTTCTTAAAGTACCGATACACTTCAGATAGGGCTCCTTGTCCTATCAGGAATAATTAAAGGAATGCATATATCTTGGTGAGTCATACATCATGTAAATCAGACAGGGGGAAGTTGAAATCCTCCAGATGTTCTTGAACTGTAGCTCTCAGAATCTCTCACCAGTGTTGGCTGGTTGCAAATGTTGAAAGTGAAAATCCAGCAACAGGGAGAGGGTCAGACTTTTTTTCCCTTGGCTATAAATCATTCTCAGTTTAAATTTTCCAGTTGCACAAGCTTCAATTCAGCTTTGGCACAGGATTCCAAAGACCTCTTTTCTCTATTACAGTTTTGGGTTTCCCCTTATGCAATGCAATGTATAGTTTTCAAGCTGAGCTGAAGTGAAATATCCCCCCTGTCCAATTTCAATGAAAATTGGGTAGGTGGGGGGAATAACACAATTCTTAACTCATCTACTGTTTTTTTTTTAATGAATAATTAGAGTCATGCCTACAATTTATCACCAGAATGGTCCTCTGTATTCCTTAGTGTAAACTGCAGTATGAGGTAGGCTTGGTTTGCATTTTATGAGACCTTACCTAATAAAAACCACATGCACTACACTGATTTTTACTTTCAAATCTAATCTTCATTACAGCCAAAGAGCAGCATATAGGTTTTTCCTTGAAATATGCATTTCTTCAAATGTTCCAGGGTTCAGATCCCATGATCCAATAAAGACTTATTAAATATGTATTTTAAAAGATAATATATATAGGGAAACACGAGCATACCAGGAAAAACATACAATGTCATGGGAATCAAAATTCCATGCAAATGCATATATAAGCGGAATTATACATAGAAATGTATGTCACTTTATATTTTTCTTTAAAATGTTTCAAAATAACTTTAAGCGTTGAAGATTGATGAGAAACATTAAGGGCAGAGGACAGAAAAGGACTAATCCGTTCATCCCTACAGTGTGCAGGGCAATTTGCAGAATAACTTCAAGAAAGAATTACCTGTTTAGGGAAGCTTAAATTTTCAAATTTGCTTTAGGGAAGGCAGAAGAAGAGACTTCATAACTCCTAGGGATATTTGAGGAATACCTTCATCTTGTATTTGAGAGCAAACTAACCTGTTGGGATGAAACTTTTTTTTTTTGGCTTGCGGAAAAACGGGAAACGTTATCAAAAGCAAAACAGGCTTGTCTATCTCTGGGCAGAGACTATTTGCAAGACTGTTTTAAGCTGCCCGAGATCTCTCCATATTTATGCAGCGTCCACCCTCAAAAGGGCTGCACTTAGGAATTTCTGAAGCTTTTAAGGAAGCAATTACAGTCATGATCGCACACAAATTGAGCCTTTTTTCCTGCTTGACACTGATCCTGTGATAGTCTCCCCACTTAATCCTCCCTAGCAATTTGCTTATAGTAGCTGCTAACAGGAGGTGATTAGAGGAGAGCTTTCTCATTGCCTTTTTCCTTCTGTTGTACTGGTGTGTTAGAGGCTCCAGAATCAAAGCTGTTTGCCTATTAACTTAACACCTCCTGATGTGCTCGCCCCACTTTGATCTAATAAAAGTGCTCTGCTTTTAACATTATTTTAATGTTATCTGTTGGACCATTTGCAATGCCAGTATGAACATTAACAAAGAAAAAGGAGAGAGAAAGAGAGGAGAATAAAAATGAATGCAACTCAGTAATTTTGCAGCAGTCTACAGTGCTATGGGGTTGGGGAAAGATATAGAGGAATTTTATTTTCATTTGAAATGCTGTAGCCCTTAAATGGAGTCCACTTAATGCCACATGAAACCTATTATCCACTTTCCTCTGCTTAAAACTGAAAAGTTTGTTGAGCAGAGTGCAGCAAAAGACCCATAAACCTTGCTCTCAGGAAAAATACACATCAGCATGAGAGCTTGCAAGTAGCAATGTCCATATCCTGAACTCCCAAGAAACTCCAGTCAGAAAATATAAGCTAACTGGTCTTTACTGATAAAAATGCAAAAACTTCATAAAATACAAGTTGCATACAAAAGATAGGATATAACAAAAACTTCTTCTCATATTAGCTTCCAAGACTTATCACTGCAAAGCCTCTAGCTAAAAACACTCTCAGAGAAAAGGTTCACTACTTAGTTACTTGTTAAGACTACATAACCTATAAACCTACATGGTTAACTGTAAGACTAAAAACACACACACATACACACACTGGACAGGTTGGGCATTGTAACCCTCCCTTATAGTGCCAGTTGAAAACACTCCTACTGAATAACTAACACACATACACAATTTCAGTAGGCGGCAGTAGACAAAATCATAATAACATCACAAGATACTTTGTTATCTCAACACTTGTTTTGTAAAGCTAACAGGATGAACTTTCTTCCCATGAGAAAATCCTGATAAAGTTAACCTCATCTGGCCATAAAAGATGCATCCAAGAAGGCAGGCAGAAGAGCTACAGGCAAAGAGCTTGTAATAGGAAAAGGGATGTCATCGAGGCTGAAAGGTGAATGAAGTTAACTTTTATAAAACGGGGATGTGTAAACCATTTCAATATTTTGTTGGCATACTTGGCTAAAATTTGCCTGGGGTACATGATGGAGTGGTTGTAATACTGGACTGGGAAGATAAGATTCAGCTCCTTACTGGACCTATGGAATTCAGGAAGTGGCCTTAGACCAGTGTTTCTCAACCTTGGGAACTTTAAGAGGTGTGGACTTCACCTCCCAGAATTCCCCAGCCAGCCACACCTCTTAAAGTTCCCAAAGTTGAGAAACACTTCCTTAAACTGATCACTTTCTCCTAGCTTCTTCTAGATAAAGAGGCAGTTTCATTGAGTTTTTTTCCTAATGGTTTTTTGAACACATCCAAGTAATTTTCTTGGAAGCAACATTGTAATGGAATGCTTTCAGCCTGAGAATAGGAATGTAAACTGAAAAAGGATCAAAGGCCCCAAGGAAGGCTAAAATACACATATCCCTCTTCCAAGATTTTGTACCTTAATCCTGTTTTCCTGGTAATAAACCCAACAAATGAGGCTTGGTGAGAATCAGGCTTTCTTGTGGTCAACTGCTGCTAGGAGCTTAACAAATATGGAGGTGGCTTGTCATTCTTGTTGTGTTTTCAGCTTCTCAATCAAGCCTACAGCTCTGAGATTCCTTGGTAGTTCCCCATCCAAGTTCTAAGTAAACCTGTCTCTGTTTAGCTTCTGAATCTAGGCAGTGCCAACAAGCTAAGGCACTGTGACAAAATCAGTTTGGCTTCGTATTGCAATCATTGCAGATAGCTAAGTCAGGGAGTAACACAGTGATCAGGGATTAATTCCCATGGAACTCCAGGTGGTTTGCTTCCAAGTACATACCCTTAGAACTCTACACTTAGCGAGAAATATTGAGAAGGAGAAAGTCACTGGAATGGCAAGAGTGGGGGGAAAAAAAAGAAGTTTGCAAAACCCAGCAAGTAATTTTGGTTCAGTCTTGCCACTGTATTTCTTCTGTATTACAAATATGTTGGCTGTTTGCCTAAGGAAAAAGAAACCTGCATTCTCTAGTAAGTCATTGGTTGTATTCATGTAGAGAAGTGAGATAGGGCCCTTAGGATAAAACAGACACTTTCTGGCCAGGATGATTGAATGCTAGGTTGACTGAAAAGGTTTGTTTGACAGGGTGGGCCTGTCGCCAAACATGAATGAGAATCAGTCAGCCCTATGAGAAATGAGCCTTCCTGGTGATTTTCTTTTCCTACTGCTGTTCTACCTACTTTTCCCTTTCTTTCTTCCTCCTCCTCCTCCTCTCTATTTTGTTCAGCAATGAAGTTAGAGTAACTTTCTGGCTAAATTCCAGGACTCCACAGCTGAGAGATTCCTCAAAACTCAGAATAAAGTTCACACAGTACACGCAACCTAGTTGATGAAAGTCCTTGTGCTACACAGTAGCCTGGGCTAGTTTTAACCACAATCAGATTTTTTTTTCACCCTATGGCTTAGCGTTGATGGGAACCCAACTCATTTTGTTAGCTTTCACTTCAACATACTGTCCCCCCGTAGAGATGGATGAATCCAGCCAGAGAGTGGCAGGTGATGATGGAAACAGCCAACAAGTTGAATGCCATTATCTGACCCAACGATCTGCAGTTTTTATCTCATAAAGCATTTGATAAATAGAGGACTGTCAGTTTGGCATGTATAGATTACAGAGCCTGTGTGAAGCTTTGGTTCAGTGAATACTTTGAAGGCAGTTGAATTTAATCTCTGAACTGAATTGACCTTCTGGATCAAACTGACATTTGGGATCCAATATGAGTTGCCTTCTTTCCCCAAATTTAGTAGACTCAGTTTGATGAATATGAGAGCCAGTTTGGTGTGGTGGTGAAGGCACCAGGCTAGAAACTGGGAGACCCTGAGTTCTAGTCCCACCTTAGGCATGAAGCCATCTGGGTGATTTGGGCGAAGTCAATCTCTCTCAGGGACGCGGTGGCGCAGCGGCTTAATGACGCTGAAAGTTGCCGGCCAGAAATGGCTGACGGCTTCAGTGGTTCGAGTCCAGCCTTCGCTGTTAACAAGGTGAGCTCTTGTTTCCTCCCCACTCTCACTCCAGTGGGAGGAAAAATGCTGGCAGCGCCTTGCACAGAGAGACGGGACCAGTTGCCGGTAAAGCGTGAAACCGCGCTCGCCCGAAAAAGGGGCGCGAAGCAACGGAAACCCCGCCTCCTGCGCTCGCCAGCTGGGCTCTGCTCTAGGAAGGAGGCTCTGGCAAACCACTTCTGAAAACAAATGCCTTGAAACCTGCACAGGATTTGTCCAGGCAAGGACTCGTCCAGGCAGGCGCTGCAGGGTCAGTAATGACTGAGCGCAGACAAAAAAAAAAAAAAAATCTCTCTCAGCCCTAGGAAGGAGGCAATAGCAAACCACTTCTGAAAAACCTTGCCAAGGGATTGTCCAGGCAGACACCAGGAGTAAACACTGACTTGAAGGCACCCGCTCTCCCCGCAAATTGATGAATATATTCAAAGTTTTGTATCTATCAGGTTTGCATACCCCAGTAGATTACTTTGCATGTCACCAGTGCTCAGTTTACTTTTATAAGCCCTTTTTTAAAATTAAAAAAAAAAAAAAAAACACAGTCTTTGTCTATAGCAACTTGATGCTTATTCCCATGTAATTTGGTTTAGTATGAGGACAGCAGAAACAAACTCTATTTTTATTCCTGTAATTATAGAGATGCGATGATTTCACTGAATGTATAAATTACAAAACTCTGCATGTGATTTCTTTCTTTAACCAAAAAAAGGACAGTTTTTGTTTTCTTCTTCTTCTTCTTTTTTTCCTAATTGATCAAGAATGGAGAAGCACCATATGTAATACCATTGTTTGGAAGGGGGAAGAAAGAATAATACTTGGTGCCTTCTGAAAGGGGAAGAGGGCTGCGTGAGAAATTTAAAGTCTATATTCTAAAATTACTTAGCTGCAGTAGTGATATTTTTCTTCTGTCTTTGGTATTTGCATCTTTGTTTCTTTTTTTCAATGATCAAACTAATTCCTCAGACTTATTTAAAAAGCAGAAGTAGGAACTGCCACCTTAGGTCGGTAGTGGACATCCTTGAGTTATTGGTGTATCCCTAGTTTAAAGTATTGGAATGAATTCCTGCCAGAAATCATGGAGAACTTCCACTGATTAATTAGATAGATCAAAGGCCTAACTCAGGACAAAACATTTTCTCTTCTTACCTAGTTCTTTTTTTTTTGTCCAGATCTGATGCTTAAAGTATTCCTCATGCTTCTTTGGGAGAGGGTGGGAGTACCCTAAATGCAGGATAGCATAGTTATGAAAGCCACCAAACTCTGACCATCTTTCGCTTAATCTCAGAAGGCTGGCACCCCCAAAGTAGGACATTTGAAGAGTATTATCACAATAGACTAGAGGGTTATTAAGAAAAAGTAACTTCTGTCTATTTTGGCTAGAACCAAATCACCATAGAACCAAATCTCATAGACATCTTCATGAAAATAAATAAGAGGAGGATAAATTTCCCATGAGATAAAAAGAATTTTGCATCTCAACATGGTTTGTGGATAGCAAGTGTGAAGATGACAAGATTTTCTGCGCTATAATGCACTAAAGCAAACTAACAATACTTACATGATGTTTCATTGAGAACATTCACCTCTAACCATAAGCTGGAGCTAAGCAGCTCAAAAATATCTCTCTGATTTAAAATCTATGTTACAACCAGTGAGTAGGGGCAAAATTGTCTGATTCCTGATGCCTTTTCCTTTCGCCATTATCTGCAGAAAGCAAGAAAATTAAATGTGTCAGGAGGAAAATACATCTGTGAAAAGTAATTAGAAGTCAGAATGTTAGCACTGTGTAGAAATAACTATTTCAGTTAATTTTCTAAAGCTTTGAAAAATGCATGTGGTTGCAGTTTTTTATCCACTCAGGTTATAAAGCTAGACAGATGGTTTCTCCAGGCTCCCAGCTTTGCAAGCAAGCAAAGAGAGATAGAGAGAGAGAGAGAAAGAGAGAGAGAGAAGAAGAAAAATTATTGATAAATATTTTAAAACTCACTGTGTTAAGCATTTCTCAAAAAGTATTAAAAAGAAAGGGAGTGATGCTTATTGACAGTTTCTATTTTTTTTTTTTTTCCAGTCCTTGAAGGTGAATGCTTTGCCTTGCCAAAAATGTAGATCCTCTACCCTAAAGGTCTATATAAATACTTTCAGATAATGGTATATCTTGCTCAGATTTGAGAAGTCCAGGGCATGTAAAGCTGATTCCCGGAGACATCTTCAATCACTTGATTTTGACACACCTGGTTATCAGGCACAAGTGGTGTGACTGCTGAATGCCTCTGTTCATGACCACGAGCAGAGATTTTGGGGTAATTGCACCACATAGCATGTTCTTCTTTTCCATCACTTAGAGCCTCCTCTGATACAGCTGCCAGAAACTGGCCATGTTTTCCCACTATTTCAGCTGGGAAATGCACAGCAAATATAATATAAATCCGTAAATAGATTTACATCCCCCAAACCCAGAAAATATTGGCCTCAGTCACTTTCAGTTCCACCCTATTCAAGCCACCTCAATATACCAGAAACTGCTAAATGGGGTCCTTGTCCTTATTTGAGAGTCGAGCCCATTTTCTTTCGGAAAGGGATAATATGCTTAAAATAAAGAAACATGTATATCTACATTCATCCTGCAGCTAGGGACAAACATCAGGGCATCAAAGGATCATATCTAATATTAGATATCTCAAACCATACCACATCTGGCATCAGCAGCTGGGTCAGTATAGCTACACCAGAGTTGCCGCTGTTGTGTTTTACGGGGTTGTTGCTGATATTATTTGGAGACAGGTTGGCCAACTGATCATACTTATGCATGATCATTTCCTCCCAACAAAACGGTGCTTGCTCCCAAGTTCTTCAAAATGAAACGGTAACTCACGAGTTTCTGAAGGAAGATCCCATTAAGATCAGGGCATAAGATTTTCCAACTGCACCCTCAAACTTTGTACATGTTCAGCCAGTCGCCACAAGCAATGCCGCTGGTCTTGTTTGCTGTTGGCTGACCCTCAGTGCCATTTTTTCAAAGGTACCCTTACAGCATGCTAGATTAAATTAACATGGGGTTGGGAAAGCCAGCCATCAGTTTAGCATCTTGGGTGAATCAGGCTGTCGTGTGAGTTTATAGTGTGGCTTATTTGGGGGTCCCAGCATATTATGTGAACACAGCAGTTATGTTTTGCTAATCTGGGTTTAAGGTATACTGTGTCGTGTGAAAGAAAGCTCAGAGTTGGTGGTCGCTTGGCTGTTTATCTTTGGACAATTCTGAAGCATAGCTTTGTTTGGACTCCCTCTCCTTCCTTCCTTCCTTCCTTCCTTCCTTCCTTCCTTCCTTCCTTCCTTCCTTCCTTCCTTCCTTCCTTCTTTAACTTTTACAACTGTTTGGATACACTGCAGAGTATATCTGCAGTCATGCCTGGATCTAAATTTCGGAGAGAACTTCTAGGGAAAGAAATAGAGGCAGGGTACTGCCTTTAAAGAAAGCCTCTGTACCCCCTGCTCTAAAGAGCTGAGGGGACTTAGTGCTTCACCGATCCATTCCCAGCTGTGACTCTGATCATGAAAGCATTGTACAAGATAATACAGCATTCCTCTGACAAAGCAGAGTATCAGCAACCCAGAACACTTCCTCTTTTAATAAGGAAAGGTCACAGAAACATAGCAGGAGATTGGGTGCTGGTAAATTATTAGCCTAGTTCTGGAAAAAGGGGGAAAAAAACTATATAGCTTAAGTTGATTTATTTCTCAATCTGCCACTTTGCAAATGAAAAGCAGATAGTCCAGTAGTTTGGGAACTTGGCTTAATCTCCAGTGAATCTTGTCTCAAATTAAGCCCAGGAGCCAGGAGGCACATCAGAAAGGCCAGGGACACAGGGATGCTCTCTCCTAGAGGCAATGCTTCAGGCTGGGCAACTCCAGGATGTCATTCTGATGACCTGTGAAGCTTAAATATCCTTATCTTGAAACTATTATTTATTTGAATTCCTGTATACATTCTGTCTCTCTTCTCTAGTTTTCTCACCAAACTAAAGCAAAGCAAACTTAAAGCACCAGTTCTGTAGTTTCATTTGGAGCTCGAATTAAGTATTCCTGGAGCCAAAATCACAGTTTTTCTCCTAGAAGCCATAAATGTGGTATTAGCAGTAGCCTACATTTGGATGGAAGGTTGGTGGACCCTTGGCCTCCAAGCTGTCTTTGGTCCCACTGACAGGCATCCTCCCTGTGCTCACAGCACCTTTAACTAGACCCACGGGTAGGTGTCCATGTGCACTTCCTAACCAGTGTTAGGAGTATTGGCAGATTAGGGGGGTGTCAATGGCGAGATAGAGAGCTAAGCTAACTCCTCTGCAGTCAACGATTCTGTGACAGAGGTGAAATCCTAAACTTTCCCAGCAAAGTGGGGCCTCTCTAGAAACTCCACCTCTATATATTTTTTTATGTTTCAAACATCCTGTATGACCACGTCAGGAAGGAGAAAATGGGAAGAAGGGGTAAATGTGTAAACCACCCAGAATCATGTATGTGAGATGGGCAGCCATATAAATTGAATGAATGAATGAATGAATGAATGAATGAATGAATCCATCTCAATCTATCCATTGTAGTTCAATGTATCCACTGTAGTGTCTACTCAACTGGGTCATCATGATTTAAAAAAAAAAAAAATGTGAGGGAGTAAGGAAAAGCTTCAGGAGAAGTAAAAAGTGCTGTTTCCAATGGACTGGGTCATCCTGGCTCTGTGCAGTTCTGGTACATGTTGGTGAATCCATTGACCAGCTAACTGAAGCCATCATATCATTTTACAATGGTTTAGATAACATGGAAGCTCCATTTATAGCAAAGGTGCATGGCATGAAGCTATATATGGTGTCCATAAAAATCCTTGACCCTCAACGACCCTCAGAAATGAGAACTATTAAATATATAAGGAGTAATCAGAAGTAATTGATGATCCCTTTAATAATATATTAGCATTGTACTATTTTAATTCAATATAAAAAAAAAATTAAAAATAGTTTTTGTCCTGTCTCATCCAATTCTTTTATTTTTCCCTGTCCTGGGTTATGCTTTGAAGTTTATGCTTGGCTTGAAACAGATTTTTCATCACTTTGTATAGTGCTGCATATTTGATGTGCCATCAAACAAACATTCAGGACGTGGGGTAGCAGGGACAATGTTAGTTTTTTTTAGTATGATGCTCAATTGATGTCGTGAACAAATTCCAGGGTAAAGACATTGGGGAATGAATTTGGAGGTTCCTGCTTGAGCAAAAAGCCGCCCAGAGTCATCCACTGGGGGAGATGGGTGGCATACAAATGGAAGGAAGGAAGGAAGGAAGGAAGGAAGGAAGGAAGGAAGGAAGGAAGGAAGGAAGGAAGGAAGGAAGGAAGGAAGGAAGGAAGGAAGGAAGGAAGGGCTGGCTGGCTTTGGGATACCAGTAAGTGGACCTCCCTGCTATTTAGTAGGCTGGATCAGCCTGGCAGGATGAAGGTGGCAGGGGGCAGATATAGGCAGGAAATGCTGTTTGAAAGGAATAGCCAGGATTTTCAAAGTGGACAAGGGGCACTGCTGGGACGCTGTTTCAATCAGCAAACTGTCTCATCAGAAGGATACATATGGCGAATCAACTGTATGAGATTATGACTCAGCCTAACGGAGCAATGAAAGAATTCTACAAGCTACTTCTCGAGATCCACCAAAATGGAATGAAATTAAGCTGCAACTTTTGGTATAGCAGAAAAAGAAGTACATCAGATGTAACATTTGCTTTTTCAATCATTCTCTTCCAATTCATTTCATATATTAGAGGCCAAAGAAAAAGCGGTGTCATGCAATTCTTTATTTAAAAAGCATTGTTAGAACGAACAGTGATTTTGTATCTCTGTGGCATATGATGTATCTCAGGCTGAATTAGATACACCCTCACTTAAAGAATTTTAGATAATAGGGTTGGGAACCTGTAGGATTTCTCTTACAGAAGCCTAGAAACACCCTTGTTATTGGACGTCATGGGTGGAAATTTATTATTTATTATGTATTATATATTTTTTCCTATTTCTTCCTCTTTCCCTTAATCTGCAGGGTTTGATTAGAGCAAAATACTGTGTGTGGGTTGTTGTTGTTGTTATTATTAATGGACATCTGCAAGCTTGGGATGCAAAAGAATTCAACCATAAATTCTACCGTCTCCCATCAGACTTTGCTGAAGGAAATCTATCAGTATGTTTTGCTTAATCCAAAAATTTTTTTAAAAATATCACAAGTGTTCTTTAAAAAAAGGTACACTACTGAATATTGCATTAAAACACCACATCTGAACAAAGCTCTTCGAGCAGGGGATGTGCACTTAAAAATACTGCATAAGGAAAACGTATACAGTGGTACCTCGGGTTACGAACGCCCCTCCTTACGAAAATTTCGCGATACGACCAGCTCCGGTCGCAAAAATTTACCTCGCCGTGCGACCTCTGCCCCGCGCTACGAACCGGATCCGCGGCCATTTGCCCCGCTGCCACGCGGTCGCGGCTTCCCGTGGGCGAGATCGCGGTAGCAAGGAGACGTTCGGTGAGGCTTGTGGTGCGTTTTTGTGGCGTTTGGAAGGTTTTTGGTGTGCTTGTCAGCATGGCTCCAAAGAAAATGCAGAGCAGGCTTGGCAAGAATAAGTTTACATTGAACCTTATGGGGAAATTTGTCTCGCGGCGCGACCAAATTCGGAGGGCGGATTAGCCGTATTTACATTGAACCTTATGGGGAAATTTGCCTCGCAGCGCGACCAAATTCGGAGGGGCGGATTAGCCGTATTTACATTGAACCTTATGGGGAAATTTGCCTCGCGGCGTGACCAAATTCGGAGGGCGGAACAGATTAACCATATTTACATTGAACCTTATGGGAAAATTTGCTTCGCAGTGCGACCAAATCGAGTTGCAATCAGAGTCACGGAACGGATTAAATTTGTAACTTGAGGTACCACTGTATGTCAGAGAACAGAAGTAGAATGATCTGCTTTTCCTTTTTTAAAGAACACCTTTCTTAGGCACTTTATGTTGTTATGTAACTTTGGGGATAATACATATATTATGCTTTAGTAAGTTAGATATTGAGATCATACATGATTATAATTTTTTTATGATTTAAAATGGACAGGAAAAAAACAGACTGGAATACTGCTCTACTTACAAGTTTAATAAATTATTATGGTTGGTTGCATAGTCAGCCAGATGTTTGGACTGGGTTTGGCATTTTTATCCACCTATCAAGCCCTTCCCAAGGACCTGAGATAGGCAGATGTTGTTGTTTGATGGTATCAAAGGGATTGTCATAGGATATAAGATGTTCCAAGTCAAGCTGCCTCTTGCAGTCGACTGGTGGTGATTCTGTCAATGCCGATGGTCTTCAAGGGGTGCTCCAGATGTTTTGGGATTGCACCCAAGGCACCTATTACTCTTGGTACTGTCTTTGCTTTCTTTTGCTACAGTCATTCTACTTCTATTTGCTGGTCTTTATATTTTGTGATTTTCTCCAGTTCTTTCCCTTCTATTCTGCTATCTCCAGGAAGGAAGGAAGGAAGGAAGGAAGGAAGGAAGGAAGGAAGGAAGGAAGATGTAAAGGCAACTTGTGGATAAAAAAAATGGATGGATGGATAGATGGATGGATTTCAAGGAAAGTTAAAGGAGTTTCAGATCTATAAGATTAGGCCTACTATTCTAGACTTTCTTGAAGCATCTAGATAGTTAGTGCTGGAAGCACGATGCTGGAAAGGATAAAGATATTTTGAAGTCTTTAAATCAGAGTTGGCCAACCACTGCTATTTGTGGCAAGTTAATAGCTTGTGGAATGACAAGTCTTTGATGTGTGGTGCTGTTGTTCTCTATAGTATCTTTCATCAGTTTAGCCTGGCGTGCCACTTATAATCCTATTTGAATATTTTAACTTCAGTGATTCATGTTCTAGCCGTCTCCAGTTTAGAGAACTGCAGTGTGTTACATATATTTTGGGATGATGGTTAGAACTTGGTATTTTGATAAACATATACTTGACTTCAGTCCAAAGGCTAAGGAGTGATGTTTGATAGATCCCATCTTTACCAGCTTCACACTGTTTTTGGGTACAAGCCCTTTCTGGATTGGCAACCTGTATCTGAAGCTGAGCTCTTTTGCTATCTATTCCTAGGTTGGTCTTGGGAATATTTTTCCCAAGGCCTACCAGAGGCCTACCAGATGAAATCTGATTAAATACTACTTGGATGTTAACCTTTGCTATCATGTTTCCATAGAGGTTTGTCTAAATCCTATTCTCTTACCTTTATCACATCAGGCACAATATCTTTACACCTCTCCACTCTTAATTTCTCTGGATCTTGGCAGATTTGCTTGGGTTTTTAAATGCTTTTATCCTGATCCAATGTTCAGAATTTATCACCACTCCTGTTTTAGACTTATGGCATTGATAACTGGAGGTCCTGGCTTGTTTTAGCACACTTTACTTTTCAAAGACAACATATTTTATATGTTTCTGTTGTATATGTTTATAGCAACGTATATGGATAAATGTTTCTGTTTTTATATTGCCTTCAGAACTATTATTTGCAACGGGGCATACAACTTTTTTGAGGGGGACCTTTGACAAATGTTCATGGAGGGAGGGGGAGTCACATTTCAATAAAGCAAGTAGAGCCAGAACAAAGGCAGTAAATATAACTATTTCTTGTATATGAAATAATTTTTCCCTTTAATCACATTGAAAATTGTGATTCGGCACAATTGTTGGAAGGACTCTAGGACTCAAAAGTGGCAAGCGAAAAGTGATACATTCCTTGGGCAGGTAGTTGCACACTCTAATTCAGTGTTTCTCAACCTTGGCAACTTTAAGAGGCGTGGACTTCAACTCCTAGAATTCTCCAGCCAGCATGGCTGGCTGGGGAATTCTGGGAGTTGAAGTCTACGCCTCTTAAAGTTGCCAAGGTTGAGAAACACTGCTTTAATTTGTAGGATGATGCAGCTTAGAGATGAATAAAATGATTCAGGTAAACATGTAGGAGAACATTTGCAGTGCATTTGAAGGCTGATAGAAACTTCCAGTTGGTTCAAGCGTCCTGCAGCACAGAGGATTTCCCTTTTAGCAGTAACACCGATCAATAAAGCCAAGCATAATTTAAGGTCAGGAGCCTTGATTTATAAAGCCATTAAGGAGTGAAGACCAGATAATACAAACTCCACTTTTGGAAGGGAGATCCATTGGGTTACCTGACCAAGTCTCTCTTGGAAGGGGGAAGGGACCTATTAACAGGCACGTAGTTAAATATTGTGCCAAGTGTTTTTATATAGAAGTATAAAAGCTTAGTTCTGTTGCAAGAAAAAGTATAAAAGCTTTCTTCTATTTGGGCTTTCTTTCTGGCTGCCGTACCATTGCCTTGAGGGTCTTCAAAGCAGGTTGTGGAAGAGGTTGTGTGGAAGAGTATAAGAGGACCTCTTGTAGCTTTTGAAGCTCCCTTGGAGCTCACGATTCCCAGGCTGAGGAAGGGAGGAATTTCCTTCTGAGGTCTTTGTCTGGGGATTGAAGGAAGTGGGAGAAGCCAGGGAGGCTGCAGCCAGCTGGAAAAATGAGAGGCCAGGGAGGATGCAGACTGTCACAGAAAGTTTTACACAATGAAAAACTCAGCATGCTCAAACACAGCTGTTGTAGCCTGTGTGATTTTTTTTCTTTGCTGGAAAAAATGGAAAGGGTTAGGTTAGATTTCCCCCCCCCCCTTTGCTATGATTAGCATTCCTCCTTTTTCTCCTGCAGCTGAGGAAGAATGGATAAAAAATGTCACAGCGCCAACCTATTTCAATGGCCTTTGGATAGCAGCTTTGCTGGCCTTTAAATTGATGGGATACAGTGTTTGTTTGGTCTCTCCTGTGTTGCAATCACTGGTTTTATTTTTGTTTTAGGGTGTATTGATTTTAACCCATATAGTCAAGTGGCTCAGCCAAGTTACCCTGGAAGGTGGGATTAACTACTTTAACTCAAAAGGTACAAATACTAGTGTGGTACGCCGGTGTGCTTAGAGGGAAAATTGTAGTGTAGGTGTGTGCATATTAGAGAAACTACTTTAAATCATTCCTTACAGAGAGAGGATCTTTCAGTAACACACTTCTGACTACTCACTTTTTTATATTCCCAGACTTCAAGTGCACACTGTCATAAATATGCATAGAAATGTAATTGTCTTATTTTATTTTATCCCCCGCCCCCCCCCCCCCATTGGTTTCTAGCATTTCGGGCTCAAAGGAGGACTTCATGTTGAATTTTCAGAAATATAGATCTCATGTTCTTCCCCTTCCCTGTCATCTGAAACACAGTGAATTTGCACAAAATTCTTTCTCTAAAGGTGAAAATGCCTGTAGTGTGATAATTATGGCTGAAAACGATGGTTTGCTGAGTTGTGATTTTTTTTAACGAATTATGTAAAGGTACGGTGAAAGGACACCACCACTGCGTTATTAATGTTAAAAAATGGTTGCTGCTCTTTGTGCAGAGTGTTTTTCTAATTAGATGAAAGCTACAGACTTCCATTTCCATAATCAGCATGGGAACAGAAACTCAGCAAAAAGAAAAAAAAATCCGTGTATTTGCCACAGCTTCTCAGCAACATAAAAATGGCTTTTATAACATAAAGGCTGTAATTAGAATAAGTCAAACCAGTTGGAAACGATTAAAGCAAGGACAGAGTAATCTTCCTTCTGTATATTTTGTCTGGAGATTATTTCTTACTAGCAAGGTGTGGGCTTGATTCATTTAGGATGCTTGATGTGACAATGATAATCTTTCAAAAGGCAAATGAACACATCTTCAGAGATGCTGCTGAGGTTTTCCTTTCTTTTTAAATATATTGTTCATTTGATGGGAAGGAAAGCCTTACCATGAACTAGGGGAGGGTCACAACAGATGAACTGCTGGGGAAGTCACTGAACTGAATTGTGATCATCCCTCTGAATTCTCCTTTTCGGCATCCAGACCCCCCCACCCCCACCCCCACCCCCACATTGAGGATGCACTTTAGAGGTCCCCGTGGAATAATTTGCCACATGTCACTGCGACAAGTTGATGCAAGTCTCATTGTGTTTAAAATTATAGTCCTGAGGTAGGGATTTTCTGCGTGTTCCTTCTCTGACATCAGCTATTACAAAGATACAAGTAAATCTTGGCAGGTATAAATTTGAAGAAGAAAAGAGATTATGTAAGAAAATCAGGATGGTTTAATATTAATTAGGCTCCAAAGAAGACTGGCTATTCATTTGGTGGCCCTTTATTTGTATGGCTGTTTCTTCCATTCCAACACTGTTTCATGGACACAGAAGCTCCATTCTTACCTAACGGCTTTCTTTCTGCTTGGAAATCCTGTGGTTCTGTGAAGATTCAGGATCATACGGGCTGTGTTCACACAACTTAACTAATTCAGATTCCTCCTTGTGCACCAATAGCTCATGACACAAGATGGTCATGAGGCTATCTTTTGAGGGAGGGGAAGGAGACTAGGAAATTCTCACTTCCCCTCCCCAATTTCTGGTTCTCCCTACTCTGAAGGAGAAAGCCCATGACTTAGAGCCCCCAGAGGATATTTTGTGCAAGGTCTCTGGCAGCACCACTAAGCACAACACTGAACAGGGCATCTTCAACAACACCCTAGTCCTAGCATGGTTCCAAGGAGTTACGTTTGTTTGCCGAAAGAAAAGGGCAGCTTTCACTTAGAGTGGAATAATCATGTTTTATTTATTCTTATTTAAAACATTGATATGGCCACCCAACTCACACACAGTGACTCTGGGCAGTTTACAGAGTAACATCCCCAATACAGACAACCCATTCACTCCCACCCCTGGCAGCAGCCAAAACACAATCAACACAATGTGATGGAATGGTATGGCAAAGGCCACGCTTGGGGAGAGAAGCATTTCCTTAGCCCCCAGAATGAGCGTGGGAAGGTGAAGAGGATGATACTGGCACCACCCTAAGGAATTTGCAGTGTTTGCTTGCTGGCTTGGTGGGAAGTTTAGATTCAGTCTGGCGAGATTCTGTCTTGTAGGTAGAAGCTAATAAATGCAATAGAACTGTAACTGTACTGTCTTGTGGAGTTCTTTGGGCTGAACCTGACACACAACCAGTTGATCATCTCCTTTTCAGCTTGGGGTCCCCAGGCCCGCTGGTAAAACCACGTCGTTAGGGTCTTCTGGAACAACAACAAGGTGGGGGCAATCTTATCTCGGAATACCATTCCATAGGGAGGGGGCCACCACAGAAAAGGTCCTTTGTGGTCCCATCAGATATAATTCCCTCAGCGATGGGGCCCACAACATACCCAGCCTCCCCACTCTGGTGGGCCAGGTAGAATAAGCATCCTACAGTATTCATTCCTGAGGTGTTACAAAAGAAAAATCACTCTCATAGCTTCTTTACAATGCAATGGCAGAAAGCTGAGCCCTGCATGGGCCAATTTTCCATAGTTTTAGACTTTGATGGAATTTCTTCTTCCCAATAAGGAATTATTTGGTAGCCCTGGCAGGAATACAAAGAAAAGCAGCCCTGATAGCCCTTCCTTATAGCAGAACAGAAGGAAACCCCTTTTTTGCTGGTGATAATGATCAGTAAAAGCATCATCTCTAGAAAGAAAGGTTCTAGGTCAAATTATTTTTTGTCTGTTTTCCACTTGCAAGGAGATGTAGTGATATATACATGCAGTCCAAATTATTTGGAGCTCATATTTTTGTCATTCTTCTTCTAGAGGAATCCACATGAGAAGAAGATGAATGACTAGGTATCTTGCAAAAGAGGATGGAGTAGCTCACACCCAGGCTTTGGCCCCAGAGAACCCCTCAGCCAAGGGGTTTTCACTCAGCCAAGTGAAAACCAGAGACAAGTATTGTTAGTTTCAAGCCCAGAGAGGCACGATGAATGGGTTATCTTCAGAAATAAGGGCTTATTCATCAACAGAACCCCTCTCACAGGAGAGAGCTTCTTCTGAAGAGTTAATTATTAGCACCTGGAATATTGATGGGTTCCTAGAAGATGTGATTTGTATAGACCCTCATTTATGGACAACTAGTTTTAGAGATAATAGACTGGTTCCTGCATTATGCTAACCCATAATGTGACTTTTTTGGTGTGTTGCATCAACCCAGCTATTCTGGCATGAAGACCATAGATTATAGCTAGTGAGGTGTCCTAACCCAGCTAATAGTAACTTATTCAATAAATTAAGCAATCCATGGTTTAGTGTGACATGTGTATTCAGTCAATTTTTCATTACCAGTTTCTGCTCATACAGGGGTGCTAACCTGCTCTTGTATGTTGAAACTCTAACCCCTCGGTTTGGACTATCTTCAATTCTGTTTTTGGACTCTGACTGGGTTCATGTGTCATGTTACTAACTGGATTCACACAACATGCTAAGATGTCTACAATCACTTACAAACCATATGCAAAGCCCAAACTAAAGAAACCACATTATGGCTTAGTATATTGTATGATCCTAGACATACAGGATACAATTATTATTATTAGGAGTGATGTACAGCGCCCGCTCTCCCTCCCTCCCTCCCTCCCTCCCTCCCTCTCTCTCTCGCCACTAGACTGGTAGATCATGGGAATGCCATAATTGTAGTATAACTGGATTGTGTACATGTGTGAGGCTGCACCTCTTTCTTGAATCTAATGTATATCGTTGATTATTGTTTTTATTCTGACCCTGCTGTGAATTATTGGCCAGTAATCAGGTTGTGTATTCAACAACCTTACAGCTTCCTAGACAATCACATCTGTTTGTGCTTAGTCATCAAATTGGTGCCCCACCCCATCCTTAGCATGCATCCATTTAGTCATAGCAGATGTAATCATCCCTAATGTATTGCCTTACTGAATTCTAAACCAGCCCATTAAAACTCCTGTAACGTACTAAAGCAAGATTCTGAGAGGGTTTCTATGTCATCTTTGTCTTCCCTTTCCCATTCACTGTCAGAGACTGTCAATAATTTAATACCTGTGGCCCTCATGGGCCAGACCCTCTCTCAAGCTTTACAGAGAGCCAGAGCAGTCCATCAAAGTGTGAAGCGCTATCCATGTCCAACTGATCTGTTCTCTGTGAATCCTCCCAGCTCTTGATGCATATCTAGAAATAAGGGGAGGGGGAGAGTGGGGCAGTGGGAAAGAAAGCCCTTTTAGAAGAACCCTCTACAGAGCCCCTGCTTGTTGAGAATCCTTAACAAGGTTGCTGGAAGTGAGACTGGTATATCCTTGCCAATGTTTCATGAAGTCATTGTCCATAAATTAGCCACACTTTATGGTTTGTTTAACCATAGCATGTTGAATAAGACATAATTGGCTGGCTTCATGCATTCTGTTAAACCAAGAAAAGTTTTCTTTACAAGCCACAATGGTTGGGTTCCAGCAAAATCCAAATCACGTCAAACCAAACTATATTATGCTATGATATTATGCTATGGTGACCTGGGTCATACAGTTTAGGCTGGTGGGGCAAGTTCTGTGATCTTTTAAGGAACAACAAACCAGGGGTTCTGCAAATGGAATACTGGTTTCCTACTAGGGAAGTGCAAAGAATTCTGGGAGTGAGCAGATCCCAACACTGAGCTAGATGGGCCCCTTGGGTCCTCCTTGAAGTCCTTCTCAGTTGCCTTTGCATGGATATGCATATATCATCCCTGGGTTTTGATGGTAGTCCCAGCAGAAGGTTGTCTCCTCCATCTTCCCACTTCATTGTCAGCAGTGTTCCTGTTGCACACCTACCATCCCAAGTAGAATTTGATAATTTATTTTATCCTTCTGAAGAAACAATTAATCTACCCCATGCCCCCCCCCGCCACCTCTTAAAATTCCACTGATGAAGTTGTGTTTGATTTCTAATAGGTTTTATTTGGCATGCATATGGAAGAGCAAAACGCTATCTTTTTTCCTGTTTTTGGAAGAGAAATGACTTAAAAAAGACTCCAGAATACCTGCTTGAAAAAAACATCAGGGTGGATGTACAAGTGGGGAAGTAGCATTAAGGAAAGCTGGCTCGGTTATATTTTAAACATTTTAGTTACAATGTTAGCATGTTAAGCTTCACTCCTGATAAGATTTAATTAGAATTAAAGCTGCCATTTGCATACTTAATGTTGCTTCATTGTTTTCCTTTATGAATTATCTTTTATGTTCATACATTCTTCTTAAATGATCTATGTTCTGGATATTTGCTTAAACACTGCTTTGTGGCAAGGAGATTAGGAGCTTCAGAGTTGTTTTTCTTCAAACAAGTACAAAAGAAAGGCGAGTGGTTCTTCATATTATGAATAAGTTGTAGCTCCGTGGTACATAAATTAAAATATCCTTATTGGTAAACTTGTCTCTCTTTGTGTGCGTGTGTATATGTCATGGTGGAACAAGTAGATGAGTTCACGTAATATAAGACTATATATTTCTCTGCCCTTAGAATCTTGAGATAGTGTTAACTTCCAGTTAAAATCTATTTTGCAGTGTTTGGATTTTCTTGCCAGAATAGGTGCTGCAAAATTGGAAGAAGCTGCGCCATTAAAGTCAAACAAAAGCCACATTAAAAGTGTACCTATTGCAAATGCCAGCCTCTAGCATCACCTTTATTTTGAAGAATGCCTCTGGATCCCATGTTGGCCTCGTAAATAGTTTACTAAAATAAAAATGGTGGGTGTCTCCAGTCCAGTGCTTCATTTGGAACTGTTGGGCAGCAACCTCATCAGTTTTATGATGAGTGGTCATGGCTGTCATTTTATGAACAGGCAAGCTGTGCACGGAAAGCATTGTGAGAGAGACCCAAAGCTGTTTTTCAAATTCCAGATATCTGCATTGGCTCAAAGTCTTTGTCTACCCTACAGTTTACCCTACAACCCTGGGCTCGTCTGGTGAGCAAACAGGTCTGACATTGCTTAGGTTTTTAAGATCCACCAAGGTTGGCTAGATGTTTCCACCTAGGGGCATTCCTTACCTGAGGAGGCTGTGTGTTCCATAGACGTGCATTCCTGTTCTCCCCAGCTCTACCTTTGGAATTGTATGAAGGATAATGCAGTGCTAGGATTAAGGACTAGAGTTCATCTGGGGCCACATTGCTCCTCCCAGGCTCTTCCTTAGAACTGCATTGCAGCATTCCAAAAGTAAGACCAAGAAACCTATATGACAGCTTCGGTGTGACTCCACAGCCAGGGTGTTTACCAAGTTCAGATTTCCTCAAACGTTTTCTCCTTAAGCAGCAGCTTGATATGTGGGAATCAGCAGGAGGAAGTTTTCATGGCAAAGAGATAAGCGTTCTCTCTGCTTTCCCTTACAGATCAAGACCGAATCTTAAGCCAGAGCTGCAGAAGCTTCTAGTACACTTAGCAATCCCATTCATTTAATGCATGGTGTAGTTGAAAACCCAAGGATACATTTCATCCCATTGTGTCATCTACAAGAGGTCAAGCCTATCTGTATCAAAGGCTTTTTATTTCAAATAGCCTTCAACTACCCATGATTTGATAAGGGTATTGTGAATAGGGGCTCCCCCCCCCCCCACTTCTTAATAAAGCCAAAAAAGGATTAGCCTGGGAACCTACTGAGGCATCCTCTATAATCTCCTTCTCTCTTTGAGGGCCGAATCATCACAAGTTTCCTGACATGAAAATGACATTAAAGTTGACAGACATAAGGAGTTACATTTTGTCAAATCCTGAGTTGTGTCTCTAAGTTGTGGGGAGGGGGAATCCACACGCTTCCATCTTTTTCAATTGCAATAGATCGGCCCTGTGCAAGAGACACGCTCCCCACGCCAAGGTCTAGGTGAAAGTGAATAAAGATGAGTTCAGGCTCACAAACTGCTTTCGCTCCAGGGTTGGTTTTAATGAGCTAGTCCCTAATGACTTGTCCCTGCAACTAGCTTCAGGCCTAAACAGATGAGGCAGGGGTCCTGCTAAATTTTTGATGGGGTTTGCTTGGGTTTTTATGAGCGAGCAAGCAGCCAGAAAGTACAGGGCTATGCCATGAATCTTTTACAAGAGCTCGATTGTTGTCCGACTTGTCAACGGGGTTTTGTAAGACCTGATTTCTAATAGAAGAGGGTGGCATGTTGTAAGTGGGATTGACAAAGGAGGCGATGGGAAGCAGGATCAACCGTGGAGGGATTTTATTCTGTCAGGAGCAGGGAGACCAAGCTCAAATGACTTTCTTAATGATTAAACATCATCAACATGGAGATGCAATCAACATTGTCAATTGACTTTTTTTTAAAAAAAAACAACACGCACACAAATACCAAGACATAAACAGCGGAATTATTACATTGGTGTTCTCTTCTGTATAATTAAAATAATACAGTTAGATGACTTTATGAAATGTTCCTGAAATATCCCTGATCCTATGAAAAAGGTATGGAAAAGGCATGTCTGGGATAGCGGGATAATGTCTCGTGTGTGCTGAAGAAAGATCCTATTCATATTCGTAATGTATATCAGATATTCAAAGTATTGCTTACCATATTAACCCTTCTACTACCCATGAAAGGTAGGCAGCTTCCAGTTTTATGGGTTGCACTTCTGAATATTCATTTATTATTCATTTGATGGGTACGTTAGAGATAGATAGGTCCGAAGAAGACCTATCTCATGGCAGTTCACAAAGAAACTAACCGCAGTATGGTTTACTGCAAGGTATGAACCCAGTCCATGCGAATATTAGGGAAACGACTGTTTTTTTTAAAAAAGGACCCATTAGGGGAAATCGCATACAAAATGCCTACTCTGAAGAAAGGTACCCTTGGAAGATGCATGTTAAATAAATGTGGCATTTGTTGCATGGAAATGAAGAAACCAGATCTGCAGAACAATGTGGTCAGTTGTCACTGCAGGCTTAAAAGTTACACAAAACTGAAATGGAGTTGTTTGCACAGTCCTACTTTTAAACGATATAGTTCAGCTGGTGCTTAAATCCTTGCAGCCGAAAGAGATGGGAAAATGGGGAGGGAGGTTGGGGCAGGATTATGGGTGATATGTTTGTGCAACTCGAGATCGTTTATAGTTCCAGTTGGTGGGGACACCACTGGTAGGAATAGCCAAATATTAGTGTTAGGCAGAGAGGCAACCATAACTTCGTAGAAACAGAGGCGTTGTATTGCTTGCCAGTTACGCAGCTTGATAAAGGCTGTGCTTTTATCTTCTCTGTGAAAAGAGATCCAACTCAGGGGCCGTAGTAGGTCAGGACACTGGGTTGCTCTTAAATAATATGGAGGTGTACTTGTGGGGGTCCGTTCACCGCACCACGCAAGCTTAATCCCCCTGCTGGGGTTAACCCCGAGAGGGGTCTGGCTGAGATGAAGCCCAGTGCAGGACCATTCCAAACACGTCATTGTCTCCTATTAATTAAATAGATTGTCTTTCCAGCTTATAAATTCCGCGCAAGTTTGTGGTCTGAAAATGCACGTTCAGCAGTCTTGAATGCATTTCGGGAAACTGCTTCGTTCTTTATCCACGTGCACACTCACATCATTTAACAAATTTAATAAGTCTTCACTGCTTCAGTTACTTCTATAGGATTTTGCATCCCTCCCTGACATCCGCGCAGTGGACTGGAAATTTGGCGTTGAATGGATGGAGGCGAAATCAATGGCTTCTCCCCCTGGGTGGCCGCGCTCCTTTCATTTCAAGAGAACTGACATTTGTGTAACATGGGTGTCGATGCATTCATATATTACTCCTTGCTCACTACTCGATGCACATTGGGATTAGGCAAGAGAAAAGGAGAAAACAGGGTGCAAATAAATGTAATTAGATTCCTTTTTTCTTTTTAATCCCATTTTATACACCAATGAAATTTGTTGTTTCCTTTTTTAGTAGTCACAGACATGCTGTTTCCATCCTTATCTTACATGTGCTTTTCATCAAAAGCATTAAATGAATTAAGTGCCAAAGTAGGCCTCCCCCACCCACCCCCCAAAAAGAAACAGCCTATGTGTGTGTAATGGTTAGTTTCTATAAGGCTATGTAATAAAGTCAGCTTTTGTTCAAAGCAAAATCATTTGCTTTGAATCATTTCCTTTTCATCCCTGCAAGTTTAACATTAATTAACATTCCCATTAAAGAGGTAGGATGTTGTGTATTATTTAAAGTGCCAGCTGGTTTGACTGTTGTCAGATCAGTTCTGATAGGAAAGAAGATGGGTGAACTATCAAGCTGTTTTTTCCTTTAATACAGATTCCTGCTAATTCAACATTTGTGGGTAACCGTTACTTCCTAACTTGAAAGGGTCTGGGTTTCAAAAACTGGGAGAACTTTTTCGCCCCCTTGTATTGTGACATGTGTGCTTGAGGTGATAAAGTAATAAAGATGCAGGATGAGTAAAAGAAGACATTTTATACATATTGGAAGGATTTATGTATCATGCTAAGCCATGGTTTATATAAACGGTGGTTTATTGAATAAGCCATGGTGGTCTGGATCACACACAATCCTAAAAGTTGTAATTGCAGTAAAATGGCTGGGTTCATACTCTGTGGCAAGCTAAAACTCAACAAATCAGATTATACAGTTGAATGAAAAATACGTCAATACATTTATTGTGGCATGATTAATTTATGGAACTGAGTGCCACAGTGTGGGAGGAAGGCCATTGGCTAATAGAGTCATGGTGTGACATGAACTTTTTGTGGTCAAAGAAGGCTCAGAGCAGCACTTTGGGTTAGAAGAACACCCAAGAAGACTCTCAAAAACCTAAGAACATATTGAGAGTCAGGCTGAATCAGACCAGAAACATCACAAGTCAACCCTTCCCTTCCTACGATTTTGAAATAAAAGTCATTCTGGAGCCTGTAATTAGGTTATTAACAAAATAGTTCCCAGGCTCCAGAACTGAGAAGAATGCTATCTTGGCTATAGGAGATGGGATATCAATAATGTAGCTATGCTGGGTAGAGGTCACTGACAGCTTTAATCCCCCATGAATAGTCTAAGCCTTTTTCCAAGTTGCCTAAGTTGGTGGCCTTCACTGTTTCTTGTGGTTGTCCATTCCAGCAATGAACAATAAGCTGAATGAAGAACTATTTCTTTTGGTGTCTCCTCAGTGTGCCCCTGCTGAGCTTCTTCCGATGACCCTGCTTTTATGTGATTTCTCCACATTGTACGTGCCTATATACACATGTTTGATATGTGTCCTGTTGCTTGCCTTTCAGGTGAAGCGCTCTGAACCCTGTCCCTTTTTTCCCCCTTAGACATAATCGCTCAGTATTAGCCATCCGTATTCAGAGGCAGTAACTCCAGTGCTAAATGCTGTTCAGTTGGGGAACATCATGCATGCATGGTCCATAACCTCTTGGGACCATCTTGTTGGTCGTTGTTCAAAACAAATTGCCAGAGGAGATCCAGCAAGTATCTTGTACTTTAAAATAGAGGTACATAGTCTCTTATTTGGCTCACAGATCCACATTTCCCCATTGGCTAGTGGGGAAACTAATAGTTGGTTTTCCACTGTGAATGCAGCAGGCAAATCTTGAACTGCAGAAGGTTGCTCTAAGGGTAAAGGAAGACCCTTGTGCAGCCCCTGACAGTTGTGTGTCCCTTGAGGCTCGAAAGGTTCCTCATCCCCACTTTAGGTGCTGACATGTCTGTGACTAAAGTTGTAACACAGCGTACTTACAAACAGAAGTAAACTATGGAGTCCTTGGGGTTCTTTGAGCTTGGCTGTTTTCTTGCAAATGTTTCATTACCTGGCTAGGTAACGTCTTCAGTGCTAGAATGGAATGGGGTCTGCTCTCTGTTTATATACAGTGGCATGTATATAAACAGACAGCAAACCCCATTCCATTCTAGCACTGATGATGTTACCTAGCTGGGTAATGAAGCATCTGCAAGCAAACAACCAAGCTCAGAGAACACCAAGGACTCCACAGTTCAACCCTGAGCTACACATATTCTCTTCTGTTAGAAGTAAACTATGTCTGTGTAATTTCTTTTTTTAAAGAAAAACATCAACAAAGAAATTTCAGTATGGGTGGTCAAGAGCACAGAAAGCATCTAGTCTTGTTTTCAAGATTCCCTAGCTTGTCCTTCACCATGATTCAATTTAAGGGTATTATTTGGGTTAGTTCAAGGATGGAGAACTGATGGTCTTCCAGATATCGTGGAATTACAGTCACTCTTCATTATTGATAGGCTGACTGTCACTGCTGGATGCAGAAACATTTGAAAGACCTGGCAATTTCTGGGTTACTTTTTTATATTTTGAAATTACTGGAGGTAACAGGTCTCTTTGAATAGACATGCACAAGCTTCCCTTCCCTTCCCTTCCCTTCCCTTCCCTTCCCTTCCCTTCCCTTCCCTTCCCTTCCCTTCCCTTCTCTTCTCTTCTCATGGACTTGATTTGGTTTTTGAGTGGCCTGCTGGTGGCCATATACAAATATTGAGCAGGACCAGGAAAAAACAACCCCCCCACACCCAAAAGTTGATTTAATTACAATGTTGTTGTTCAGTTGTTAAGTCGTGTCCGTCTCTTCGTGACCCCATGAACCACATCGCGCCAGGGCTTCCCGTCCTTCACTGCCTCCCTGAGTTTGCTCAGTTTCACACTCATTGCTTCAGGGATGCTGTCTAGCCATCTCATCCTCTGCCGTCCTCTTCTCCTTTTGCCTTCCATCTTTCCCAGCATCAGGGTCTTTTCCAAAGAGTCCTCTCTTCGCATTAGGTGACCAAAGTATCTGAGCTTGAGCTTCATTATCAATCCTTCCAATGAGCAATCAGAGTTGATTTCCTTTAAGATTGACTGGTTTACCTCCTAGCAATTCAGGGGACTCTTAAAAGTCTTCTCCAGCACCACAGTTCAAAGGCATCAATTCTTCGACGCTCAGCCTTCTTTATGGTCCAGCTCTCAAAGCCATACATTACTACTGGAAAAACCAATTACAATGTAATTCAGTTAAAAATAAATGCATTTTGAGTTATACCACCATAATCAGGGCTAGGTCAGATTCATTCTTGACAGCTAACTTTACTAAAGCCTGTGTAACTTTCACTAATTCTGATCTTTGGCTGTGTTCACGCATCATACTAAGTGGTTGTATGTTTCATTTGATTTTGGTTTCACTTGTTGAGTAAACTTAGCCATTGACGTTTATAAGTTAGTGTTTCTTGGTTAGCTTGCTGTTTATAACTAACCACTTTGGCTTAGTCCAAAAACCGTGGTCAGGCTAACCATGCTTTAGCTGATGAAGTTGCAATGATGAAATGCAGTTTACACATTGCATTTCTAGAGCTCTCGTTTATTCAACCCTCCTGTGTGTTGCATTTTCATTCGTTGATGCAATTAAAGTGCCAAGCAGCCCATCACATTTGAAATTGCACAAATGTCAATATATAGCTCTTTTCTGATCAGTACATTAATTGTAGCAGGGCAGATCATGTCATTTTCATTCAGGAATTTGCTTGTATTGAAGTTTTCAAGCCTCCCTAGTCCCTCTCTGTATTATTCTTATTCACCTGAAGTCAAAAAAGCAATGTATTATAAAATAAATAAGAACAGGCCTTTTTTTTTAGGATTAGCTCTTATCAGTTGAATGCATAAAGCTTTCCAGCTCAAGATTTTTAAGTTATGACTCCTCTTGTGCCCGGGAGTGATGGCTCTTTTCAAACCCCATTTGCACCATTGAAATTGACTGCACTCAACATGGGCTGTTGTGGTGCTCACCTCTTGATTCATCTTCCATCCATTCAACAAGAACTTGTCTCAATAGGCTGTTATTATTCTGTTTGCTCTCTTGCTCTCTTGCTTATGGCTATACTTAAACCCAACCTTTTTTTTCCCTTTGTGGGTCAAACAGACTCACATGGAAAAAACAAAAAAGTGTTGTAGGAATGTGCTTTTGTCTGAGGGAAGATAGCTATATTCTGGAGTCCAGCATGGAACTGAGATTGCTCATCCCTGGAATAGATGCCTGAATACTGACTATCTTTAAGGAAGCACAAACAAACACACAGCAGAGTGAATTAGTATTTGAAAATGTCCCTCATCACTCATCTTTCTTCTTCCAAGTTGTTTTGATCCAGTTCACCCAAGCTGTGAACCAACCACTGTGTTTCTAAGCCTGTGGCTAACCAGGTATGATGGAATGTCAGGAGAATGTAGAGCCATTATAGAAAAGATATTTGAGTTCTAAAAATAGAAAGCATGAAAGAGTAACTCAAAACAATTCTACCTGGGTTGGGTTAGATATAAGTTGAAGTAGCAAAAGGCTTTGATAGGCTTTCAAGATTCCCTTATAGTGCTCTAACCACATTCAAGTACTTTCCAAGGTGTTTCCTGACCTTGCCTGCCTTGAAGAACTGGCACTGGGGCAATCCCAGTCAGAACAAATGGCTGTGTGTGTTTTTGCGTGATTCCTTTCCAAGCCCTCTTGCATAACATCCTGATTTCACATGATATGTACTGTTGGAAGCATCCAGGAGGGGCACCATTAGAAAACAGCGACGGATGTTTTTTTAATGAAATGTAGGAGAAAGGGAAAATAACAAACTTTTCCAATTAATGGCAACAGCTGTTTTGTCCTATGGGCTCCTTTTTAAACAGCTATATGAGAAGCAGTGTGATTCAAAATAATTTTAGTGATAAGAGTCAGCTGATTCAGTTCAATGAAAAAAATGTATTTTTAATTTTTTTTAATACAACGTATTAAAATTGCACATATGGAAGCACCCTACATGCAAGAGGGAAAGAATTTGAGATTTATATCTTAATATAAAAGAAAGTTAAATTGACCATTCTCAATGTGAAGGAGGACTTTTATTGTGCTGTAGACTTGTTTTGGTAATTGCTACTGTCACCTTTACTTGCTTCTTCAGATTCACCTGTTTGCTTGGTCTGCGTTCTTCAAAATATTGTCAGTTTCTCTGTGTGATCAAATCAAATACTCAGATACATCAGCCTTCTTTCTTCATTGAGAAAGAACCCCACTGAAACATGACAGTTTGCAAAATATGGAGGTTCCCCATCAGGGAGTTACTTCAATACATTTCCAAAATAAGGAAAATAATTATTTTGGAATGCACCTCTTCTAAAGTTGCAAGTAGGTTTTGATCAAAGCAAAACTCTGAAGCAACCTTTGTTGCTCCTGGTTTGAGTGAAGCAAAATGGTTGAGAGAAACATTTTGATGGGAGCAAACTAAATATTCCCTGGTGCTTCGCTTCAGCAAGAACACTCCCAGTGTTGTACATTTGCTCCTATTCACTATCCCAGTCTAGCAATGCAGAACTTGCATTTTTATGAAAGCATCTCTTTGATGGAACATGCACTGCACAACTTCCAAATCTATTCTCTTCCAGCTCTTATTAAATAAGAGCATATGGGTTTTATCCTCTGTGTTAAAGAAGCTATATGCTTCCTGTGCTCTGTTTACTGTCCTGTAAAATGCAGTAGTTGCTAGTGATATAATATTCTCCTTCATTTTCATCTTCCAACAGTTTTTCTCATGAGGTCAGCATGGAACTGGAAATATGATTTCAATTGCTGGAAGAAGATTTAGTCCTGAGAATGAGTGCCCCAATTTATTGTGGATGAGAAAAGCCTTCCCAGATTTCTTGTTCCATTTTGAATAATTCATTATAGTACACTGTTTCTGAATAGATATCTTTGTCTGCCCTTGAAAGCTGAACAGGATTGACCCTGGTTAGTACTTGGATGGGGAATCACCTGGGAATTCTAGTGCTGTAGGCTGAACTAGGAGATCAAATAATGTTTCTAGAAAAAGAAAACCACTTCCATATCGGTGCAAACAGAACTGTTTGAAGCTGAGCTTGACTTGAAGAAGACTAATTTTTAAGTCATATTAGTGTTCAGATGCCTGTCATTTATTTATAATTTTTCTTGCAATCTACAATGGAGCATTGAAGCTGTTGAGATTGCAATTCCATTTGACCCTTTGCATAGAAGGCCAAATAGCCACGAGCTTGCAATTGATTAGCACTAAAAACTACTGATCACAGAGGAGAAGTTGGAGAGTCTACTTCAATTCTGGTGTTCTTTGCTCATATCATTTCAATCTTTTAAAAAAATTGGAGCACCGCTCAGTGACCTTGCCTCTGTCATTATTTCTTTCCTGGTCTTCTCCATTTGTCTGTGATGAAGGTCTAAAATGGAGAAACTCTGCTACCTGCTGAAAGATTTGGAACGAGATCATTGATTTTTCTGTATTCACAGTTGTAGCTGGTGGAGATAAATTCTTCCATGGCCTGGAAGTTTTTAATGAAGATAAGATGCCATCTCCAAAGAAGGCAGAGTCTGGTCCACTCCAGATATGTAGTTAGGCCTTTGATGGACCAATCAAACGGAGTCAGGGAAGAGAGTGTAAATTGGAGGAGTCTCCAGTTCCAAAGTTCTGCTGTACTCATGTTTGCATGATAGAAACTCTACAGAGAATTGAGCATGCACACTTATTTTGCCTTTTTTTTTTCTCCCACCTCCTCTTATACCAAGTTTTTCTTTTTCCATTGTTCCAAGTATTTCTCAACTGTAGTTGCCTGGGAACATAAGCAGAGGGTGTTACCAAGTGGCAGATTTCAAACCATAACCGGAGCATTCTTTGTGGCCTTCAGTAAGCTTAAATAGCACAGGCTGTCAACAGACAGTGGGAAAGGCTTTTTTTATAGTGTGAATTTAACTGTATGATCGCATCCATCTGATGATGTCACGACTAGGGCCAATTTCTACTATTTAAGGTACTTAAACCAAAACCATTTTGGGTTCCCATTTGCAGTGATCTAAAATCTGCTAATCCTCTAGAATTACCACTTCCGCATTGCTCCAAAATAAGCAATTCATTGCCAAAACAGTAGGAGAGGGAAAGATTGGACAAGATATGAAAAGTGGAGACAATCAGAGATAAGTAGAGATGCAAATGTATAATTATCTGCTGTAATCTAAGCAGAAAGACAGTGGCTTGTACCACGGTGGAGAAAAATTGCCAAGTGACCCCTTTGCTTTGTGGAGTCCTTGCGGTTCTCTGAGCTTGGTTGTTTTCTTGCAAACGTCTTGTTACCCAGCTAGGTAACCTCTTCAGTGCACAACCAAGCTCAGAGAACCCCAAGGACTCCACGGTTCAACCCTGAGCTACACATATTTGCTTCTATTGGTACCCTTTTGCTTCTTCGACTCACAGTCTAAGGGCTAAGTCTCAATCCTGTTCTTCATTCCTAGGGTTCTTAATGTTTAAGAGAATCCTGGCAATCTGGACAGCAAGCCAAGGTAACTATTCTTCATTTTTCATTCAACTCTTAAAGGTAGGCTTCCAGTTGGACAAAATTGTGGCCTCGTTTTTTAATATATATTTTTTAAGTGCCTTGGAATTGCTTTATAAAGAACATTGTTCAGGTTCAAACAATACACAGGATTAGGCTAAAGTAGAATTGGATAGTTTAGAGTTTAGCAGGTTGTGGGAAAGCAGACAATTTAGTTTACCCTGTTGAGTCTTTGGTGCTCTCTGAGCTTGGTTGTTTGCTTGCAGACATTTCATTACCCAACTAGGTGACATCATCAGTGTTAGTTTATCCTGTTGGGTGAACAATGCTACCATGCTAATCTGTACAGTTTGTTTCAGTACTAAATGCTGTATGAATATCATGTTTGGCTTTTGTTAAGCCTGGATGAGGGTAAACTAAGCCATTATCCACTTGCTTGGCCACTTCAAGAAGAACAAGGATAGGGCATTCTTCAAAGGAACAGATAGGACTCTAAGTGCATCAGGCTTTATAAAGAGCGGCCTTGGGAAGTACCTTGATCAAGATGGAACTCCATCTAGATTTGTTTCTGGCCTGCCTCCATCTCCCCTGGGCTCCATGAGAAGCAAAATACAGACTCACTGCCACATGATTCTGTCTTTAAACCACTGTCTCCCAACCATGGCAGTTTTCCAGATGTATGGACTTCAGATCTCAGAATTCCACAGCCATACTGGTCATTGTTGAGAATACTGGGATTTGCAGTCGACGCACCTAGAAGTTGCCAAAGCTGGAAAGCACATGCTTTCAATAGAGGAGGGCTGTCTTCTGAAAAGGAGGGTGAATGGCCACCCCACCCTCCAAAATATATCTTCCTGTAGATTCTCCAACCCTACAACATAGGACTATAGAGGCGATTGTACCACTTTTTATGATTACATTAGGAGTCCTTGTTCTTTCATAGAAACATTGAGTTGGAAGAGCTGTCAAGGGTCTCCTCCCATGAGGCTAAAGTGGGGTAATTCCTGTGCCTCAGGATGGGGGGACCTTAGAGGGCAGAAGGGTTATTACAAAGCATCTAGATTTTTTTTTTTTTAACATGTAGTTGGGAAGAGATGCCAGATGGGAACTCTTTCCTAGAATTCTAGAGATGGAAGGGTCTACTGGAACCAGCAAGCCCTATTCAGTGCAAATATGTAAATAACAATGTCCCTGGAAAAGGCTGTTCAGCTACCATGCAAAATGGTTCCTAAATGTTCGGAATTCTTTCTTAAATTTCACCCACAATCTTGTAGCCTAAATGGGAACTTCTGTTTGCATCTTCTTCTTCCCCATGTGGACACGGGCTCATCCTCTAAACCAAAGCAAAATAACCTCCTGGAAAATGACTGACTTCTTTTTATTTTCATTTTTACAAACTTTGGCATCCAGCTGTTTATGTTCAGTTCAGCTGTAAGATCTCTTTGCTGGGTTTGTATCTTTGGTCTCGCCTTGATGCTTTGCTTTTGTCTTCCTCCAAGGGCGGGGGGTGGGGGTGAAGGAGGTTGTAAAAACCCAAGGAAATTAACGTGACTTCAGAAAGATTGCAGGCATCCTCTCAGAGCAATTCGTGGGTGATATTATATCCTTATCTGCTTCAGTTGAGATCTCTGACCAGGCGTGTGCTCACCTCCCAATTCCCTAATCTAATCTAACTCTGTGGTGTTTATGGGGGTTCATTTAAGCAGTAGAAGCTGTGCTTTAATTGTTACATGTGCCAGCAGCAATTTGTACCATCTGGGTATGGAAAAAGAAAAAGAAAGGGGGGAAAAAAGAAGCAGTGTGGGGGAACCTACTGTTACAGTGGAGAAAGATCTTTATTTCTATTACTGAAGCAATATAATTCAAGAGGAGTCATAGAGCAATTGGAAATGGAGAGATGGCTACTTCGGTAGCTAGGGTAAAATGTCAAAGAATATTGAAACAGGGAAGGGGGAGGACTCTGCCAGTTTATGACAGGAGGCAACTTACAAGCAGGTGACAGCAGTAAATGCATATATAAATAACACTATGGATGAAATGTCAGAGCTTACAGCTGGTTTTGGGGTCTCTCTCTCTCTCTCTCTCCATCCATCCATCCATCCATCCATCCATCCCTCCCTCCCTCTATCAACTCTTTGTTGCTGCTGTTTAAGACATACTAGATTAAGCATACCATTTGCTTGACAGTGTAAACACTAATGTGTATGATTTACTCACCTACCACCCTTTCTCAGCTCATGGCAATATTTACACCAGATTATGGAAGAAACATAACGTAGTTAGGCTACTGTGTCCAATTCTCTGTCCTGTTTGCAGGGTTGTCTATGGGTATTGTGATGCCCGTAAAAAAGGGTCGAGGGTATGATCGCATGGTTGTGGCCATATTTCATTTTTGGACCCCATCCCTTCCTGCAGACACCCCTGTCTGTTTGGGAACCCAAATTTGATTTGATTTTGATCATGTGCCATGAAGTCAGTGCCTGCTCTTAGCAACCACCTGGGTAGACTTTCTCTAGGAGGATCTGTCCCCAACTTGGTCCTGCAGGTCTTCCAACAGTGCCCCCATTGCCATGTAACTGAGTCCATCCACCTGTCCTCTTCTTCTCTTTCTTTACACCTTTCCCAGCAGTAGAGCCTTTTCTAGAGAGCTGGGTCTCTGCATAATGTGTCTGAAATAGGATAATTTGAGCCTGAATCCAAATTCGGGTACCTCCAAAAAAAGAGAGACTCCAGTTCCAGTATTGCTTGTAACGTTCTTGCTCTGTGGCTTTTTATTTATAAATTAATATTCCATTTCATAGATTCCCTTTCATTATTTCAAATATTCCTCACTCACCCAAATTCCATAACGCATATAGGTGCCTTGCCTGGATTTGACCAAGTCCAGGTTTGCATACAGCAAACTTTCCTGCGTGTAAATTCTTGGAGCGCCATTTTGCTTCCTTGGAATCACAGCATTTAAGAATAGTTTATTGACAGTCAAAGACCAAAACAAAGCACATTAACAGTTAAAAGACAGAATAATTAATACAATGCATTATGATAATTAATACAATATAGCCATTAATAACATTTCAAGAACATATAACAATATTAATGCCATCTAGAAATAAAGAGAAGGCGGTGACATAATTTTCAAAGAGGGGGGTGAGAGAAAGGAGTATCTTCAGAAGTGCTAAATAATTTATTTTGATTGCCCAGCATGTTCTGGAGTGGAAGATTGTAATTGTGTTAGATACAGAAGGTTTTTTTCCCTACTTCCATAATGTTTTGATAACAGTAAGGTAAATTTTAATTATGGAGTTTTTAGATGCATTTAACGGCTATAAGGGCATATATAATTTACTTTTTTGTTCATCAAACTGTATTTAAATATGACCTTCCGTGGTTTACAAGTAAGACAATAGAAAAACCACCAACTAATGGATAAAAATAGTTTAATAATTTACAGTAAGAACACCCATTGGCACCTAATCTTCATGGAGGCAAGTGCTGAGTGTGTGTGTGTTAGCTGGCCAGAATGGCATTCACAGGATGGGTGGCCATATCAAACAATTTAATAAATAAATAGCAAATGCTCTGTGGAACAAAACTCTTTTTCTGGTGCCAACCAAACCTATGGGGGAGGCGATGCCAAGGGGAAGGGGCTGCAATGGAGTAACACTGCCTCCAGGGTCCCAAACCAGCCTCTCAAATGAGAGGGACCTTAAGCATCCCCTCCCAAGGAACTGGATGAGTGCATGGAATTGGGGTGGCTCTCCTTGAAGAAGACAGTTCTGAAGATCCCTGGAGACGTGAAGGGCTTTCTAGGTTAAAAAGTGAACTTGGAATTTTACCCAGAAGCCTTTTGGAAGCCAAAGCTGCACTTCATAGGAGTTTTGTAAAAAGGACTAGGTATATAAAGTCTTTTGGGGGAAATAAGAATTAAAACTTTGCTATGGCATTTCTGAAGATACTGTTTTCTTTTCTTAATGCCTGGTTCTCACCATTTAGCACGATCTCTTCACCCCAGCCCCAACAGGTTTCTTGTCTCAGATTAAAGCTGGGTTCACATAGAATGGTAAGCCCTAACTTCCTTAACCATCATTTCTTGAATATTGCCTGTGTCAGTAGATTACGCTAGGTCAGATGCAAGCAAATCATCATATAACTTGATGTATGAGCAGGAAATGTCTTTAGTTTCAGGATGCCATCTGAGAGATAGGAGAAGACAAGGCTTTGGGGCCTTGTTTCAGGCTGGATGTTCATGTTCTTCTGCTCAAACCGTCACCATCACCCACTCCTTTCCCATTATACTTCTGACTTTGATGGCAGTGGAGCAGAAACCCCAAAGCCGTAACTCTCTGGCTCTTACACCCACTCTTCTGAAATTTTGCATACACTTTTCCTTAGAGGCACCTTTACACTGTGTGTGATTTTCATACAAATTATCAACCCTCCTGACAGAATTGCAAGGGAGGAACGGAAGATGAATTATTCCCCTCACCACCACTAAAAAATTGAACATTTCAGATTTCACAAAACCTCAGCCCTTTCCTTTCTGAAAAGGTGCACGTGTCTATAGTGAACACCATTGCTCCCACTCCAAATTCTTCCTAGAGGTATCTTTTTGATTTAAGTGGAAGATCCCAAGAAGGAGAATCTGCTTTTCATCTCCCCCCCACCAAAAAAAGATTTTTAAATGGAGCTTTAAGAGCTCTCTTCCCTCAGTAGAATCAACTTGACTTGTACATTACATTTACTTTTGGCTAAAATAAGAAATAAATATATATATTAAAGTCTGTCTGTCTGTCTATCTATCTAATCTATCTTTACAGTACTTGTAACCGATCTGAATCTCAAAGGACCCTAAGTAGCACACGACATCAAATAAAAAGCATAGGAATACATAATTAAATCCAAATCAATACCCAAACCCAAAATAATCATAACAAAAAAAGTGAGGATAAAACCTACATTTGGCCAGGTCTTTTCATCAAAAAAGAAAACATTTTATATCTCATCTCCTTGCAAAGAACACTGCTCTTCAAAACTGGTCTTCAATTCTGCCCACAGAAGGAAGTAGAAGACTTCAGGGATGCATCGATTTCCATTATGGAATTGAATGCATTTTATTGATCAGTCAATTCAATTCAATTCGATTTCCATTAATAGTCACTGGAACTTGCAGAAGTTTGGATTTCCAAATCAGAGTAAATTTAGGATCCCAAGTTAAATTTGTAGGCATGGGAGGAAGCTTTGAATAGCCTGAGATTGATTGATTGATTGATTGATTGATTGATTAAAAGATTTATTCCCAGTCGTAACACTGAGTTTAATTAGCTTTCAGAATCTCAGTTCTCTCAGGTTCTTCATTTAATCTATCATTCTGGATCATGTTCATTTGGTGTGATTTTGCCTTTTGTAATTTTGTATCTTCTGAACTGTTTTAATTCTGTATCGTTCTAACTTTTGAGCTTTGTAGGGTTTCTTTGTACCTCATATTGGGCTTACAGTTAATGGAAAAGTGGGTAAGACTGCTATAAATTAATGCACCCAGTAGTAAGAGTCACTGTTTTAGTTACCCACAAAGCCCCATTAACCAGGTTAATTTTATACAGTATCCTGAGACGATGTAAAAATTGCAGGCAATAGAAACTCAGATTTTTTTGTAGCTCTTAAACTACTTCAGTAGTGGTTCCTAAAAGATTGCTGTGGGCTTGCAGTTGGTAAGGATGCTAAGTATTAATGCCAGAGTTGAATAAAAGGCAACCTTGATAGAATTCTTAGGAGAAGAGATACAGGGGAAGAAGAGATCATAAATGAAAAGTCACAAATTCCTTGTGCTTCTCTTGGCCATATTTTCTCCAGACAGACTTATCTTTCAGAAGATTAATTGTAATCCATCACCACCACCACCACCCTTCTGTGTGCCTGTGTACACACACACACACACACACACACACACACACACAGAGTAATTCTAGAGTAACTGTTGAAGGCTCACAGACAGAATAAGAGTCAATCCAGAAGTTGGTTAAGGGGATGGCTACCTCAGTAGAATTCTCCTAGTCAAGTTGCAAATGATGATATTCTTTATATACTCTGAAGCAGAGAATTCATCAACTATTTCATTAACAGCTACCCATAATTTTTGTTGGTAAGCAGCCAATTTCTGATTGGACTTTCACTGGGAACCATATGTATTAAGCAGTTGATTGAAAAACACCTTCTTTTATTTTATAAATATTTTTCCTCTAACATTCATTAGCTCGCTTGGTATGAAGCCACAGAATGTTCACAAATTTTTGAACCTTGAAAGGAAAAGCATAGTAAATATTGTCCAACATCTCTAGCCAGAAATAGAAACCGTGTTGCTAATATGAAGGAAGCTGGGAAAGTGGATTGAGTGAGAGGGATGAGAATAAATATTAAGAGTCAAAAATATACAAATGGAAGGGCTGTATGTTCTAAATAGGGTTGAAATTTACTCCAAAATTATCTCCAAATCCTGGATTTTCAAGACTAAAATAAATATTTGAAGAACTGAGTTCCAAAATGAGGGGAAACTGTTCATGTAAAATTGTATAAAAATAATGTACACCCTTGTGTATTAGAGTTCTTGATGATATGTTAAAGCCACTTTTGCCAACCCAACAAACTTGGCTACTAGGAAAACTAACATCTTTAGCCTTCGTCCTTGTTTATTTAAAATACATTAAATCTTACTCCCCCAGAGCAAAATGATTTCCATTGTATTTTAAAACTGGATAATGACCCAGCTAAGTCACTGCACTTAGCTTATGTTAATGAATCACAAAAAGCTGAGTATAGTTGTATTTGGATGGGACACCATGAGAAAATACCAGGGTTGGAGATGAAACTGTAAAATCTCCTCCTCCTCCTCCTCCTCCTTCCTGGTTTGGGGGAGGACATTAGAAACTCAGTTCTGTGTTATTGCTAAGAAAGGAACTTGGATATATCCATGAAGTCACTAGGCACTGAACTTAAAGAAGACTTTACTTTTAATGATTAATGTAAGAACTGTAAACTACAAAATCCATTTGTCTGCAGCAAGCAACCTCAAGCAGATCAAAGAAAGAGCAAAACAGCATGAACAGAATTTTTTTCTTGCTTTCTTCCAGTTTCTCTATATTTAGTCCAATCAGATTAGTTATAAATATTTTGGACCTTCAAGCTGGATGTTTTCAATTCTCCATCCTATTCCTCCTCCTCCTCCTCCTCCATACATTCTAAGCATCTTTCTGTGGGGTCTGTCTACAGGGCAGAATTTAGAAGCAGAAGTTTTTGTTCTTTCTGTCGTCCGTGCAAATATTCTCTGTCTCACAAAGGTCAAGTAAACAGAAAGCAAGAGAGAGGGAGGAGGAGCAGGAGCAGGAGAAGGAGGAGGAAAGGCAGAATTCAGGGCTTCCGAACAGTCCCCCCCCCACCACTTGTGGAGCCATGGCCCGTGGCAGACGCCTAACAGTGCTGTGCTCTGATGCCATCAACTCCACACGATGATGTCAGATAACCTGTGGTGTGTCTACCTTGATGATTTGAAGGGCCTGTGAGCAGCAGTGCCTCTTGTACTGCCTGGTTAACTTCTCAGGGTGTGCCCAGCTCATCCTTACATGGAGCGTTAATTAGGCCTCATGACACAGTTGTTTTTGAAGTGGAAATGTTAAGTCCCAGGTGGGTCCTGTCATGGTTTTTAGGTGGCATTCAGAGATCAATACCTAGCTATCATGTCAGTGAGCATGTTGTAGATTCCCAACATTTCCTCCCATCATAACACCCCAAACGCAGGAGGCATGAAATTAACAGCCTTCAAAAGTCTGAAAAGCAATACATATACCCACAAGGGGGACCCTTTTCATGGACATAAAGAAGGGGGAAAAATGAAATGCAGAGATTTAGAGTACAGGGAGCCCTGCTGGAAGTAACAGAAGCATATCTGAATTCTGAATTAATTTAATGAGAGCTGATTCCATAAGTTTTGGGTCTGAATGTGCAAAATCTTCTTTCACAGACAGGAATGTTTAGTCGTGTTGGCTCTCTCTGTTTCTCAAATCTCCCCCCTTCCCTAACACACATACAAAAAATAGGAGTAATATAGGCAGAGTAGCATAGGGAGCCATGAGGTTGACCTTGGAGAAGCCATCCAGAAGCTGTTAAGACAATGCAAGGCGCAGAAGAAACATGTGTTAAGCCCAGGGAGGCAGGAAAGTATGAGGAAATGACTCAAACTGACTCAAACACAGGCAGACCTGCAAAATTCTGTTATTGTAGCCTAGATCAATAAAGCAGGCCTACAACTTGTGGAGAAGACAGGGCCAGATTAATACATTAAAAACAATTGTGGGCTGCAAAGGAATACCTGGCCCAGTGATCAGCTGTTTGGTGGCTAGTGGAGGAGCAGCGGTGCTGGAGCTGATGGTGGCAATGAGGCCAGGAGGTATTGGGGGCACTCAGCAGCCTGTCTTTTGGGGTAGAGGTGGTGAATTTACTGACTTTTCAAAAAAGGCTGGGCTATATGTTGTGCAATCCCCCAATGAAGTATAGCTCTAGCCCTCCCGTAGAGTGGATTTCCTGATCTGGTCTACTTTGTAAGGCTGAGGTAGGAAGTGGTCCCTGTTTGTAGTTCTTATCCTTAATGACAATCGTTTGGAGACTCCATAACATTTGTATGACAATCGTTTGGAGACTCCATAACAGTTCAAAGCAAGATGTGAGTGTTATGGCCCCTGTTGATTCCTAGACTGCTGCCGACCTTAGGGAGAATATTGGTTGCAAATAGTTGCATTGGGTGGAAAAAAGTATAAGTATTGAGATGAGGGAGAATAATATGGAAAAAACCTGGCAAAAGTGAATTGGGATTCTATTCACATCATATTTAGGAAGGTAGCTGGTAATTTATTGCTCCCAGGGAGGGGAACTACAGAAAGGATTTCCGTTCTAGTTGATAAGTAGATTTTCCATTTAAAATTTCAAGATCAGATCGCAAGTTTGGGGCTAAAACTGTATTCTAACTGGAGCATTGGGACACACAAAATCAAGAGCTGAGTAGTTGTGTGTAATGGAGATTAATAGTGGAAAAGGTGTCTTTCCATTTTGGGGGTAAAACAAACCCTTTACAAAGTAGATTTCACTCAAAAATAAAGGGGTCCTACATCTTATAAGACCAATGTTTCTTATACCCTCCCCTGGGGGGGTAACTTTAGGAATTCTCCAACCCCTCATATAGATGCCAGGAAGAAAGCAGAATTTCTCTGCTGGCATCATCTGTCCCCTCTACCCTGGCAAACAGAAACGACTGGATATAACCTAGACATTTGGCTATTGCCTATATTCAATCTGAAAAAGATTAAGAAAAAAAGATCTCCAAAAACAGAAGTCTTCACAGCTCAAGATCATTTAGACTTTTAAATCTAGGAATGCTCTCTTCACTACTTCGTTTATGAGCATTGTTTTACTTCCCGACCAAGATTAGTTTCTTAGGCTGCTTAAAATGCAACTAAAGCCCAGTTTAAAGCATGCATGAGTCCTAAGTGTTATCAAAATAAGTTAAAACGGTATTTGCCATCAAAACTCTCAATGAATATGGAGGTTTTAGTCTGGTAATGAAGAAAAAATGAAATTGGCAAGCTGTGAAATTCACCGTTATCAGATATACTGATAGCCACCAATTTAGGTAGCTGTAAAAGCAGAGAAATGCATAGAGGAGAATGCTATCAAGAACTAGTCTTCTATATGACTAGCTCTTGATAGCATTCTCCTCTATGCATTTCTCTACTTTTACAACACACACACACACACAGAGTGTGTGTGTGTGTGTGTGTGTGTGTGTGTGTGTGTGTGTAGTTATATGGAAAGAAAAAACCTCCTGCATTGAATTCCAGCTGATGAAAGGGAATTTGCTTTTGAATATACGTATAGAGAGAGAGAGCGCACAAAGGAGAATTGGGGGTGGCATCTGGCTTTCGTTCTTTTATGACGAGGTGGCCAAGAATGTCCTGCTTCCATTCTACAATTGTCCATTGCTACTCAGCAGCCTCTCTGGCTTTGCACCCTTTCCAGTTTGAAAGAAACAAAACACAGAGAGTTGTGTGCAATTCTATGGAAGCATGGAAGCCAGAGAGGCTACATTCTGCTGGAGGGATAATTATGTACTGAAAAACAGGCATTCACGCACAGCCCCCTGTTAGCTCATCACAAAATAAGCCTGCTGTAAATCAGCTCAAACAAACCACCAAGAGAAATCTGAAATAATTTCTCCAGCATTCTGAGAGTAAGGTAGAAAAAGAGAAACCCATCACAGGAGAAGAAATTGCAAGACAAATTTTAACATGCCACTGTTAAATATCTTTCTAGGACACAATTGTGGCATCAGGCTTTGCGGTCTGGATGCAGTCTCTGTGCCACAGAAAATGGTGAGTTAGGTAGGTCTGTGGTTTGATCCAGCAGGCTGTTCTTTTATGTGGGTTTGTGTGTGTGTTGTCTCCCCTGTAGCTTGCAATTCTTGTCCCTGGTCTATTTGGTGGTATGTCCCTAATGCTAGCATTTCCAGCAGTGAACATTCCCAATTACAGGGCTGGGAAGAGCTCTAGTCTGGAAACCCAAACCGTAAAACATAGAGCCATCTCTTTGTCTGGTCCTACCAGGAGAAAATGCTTTTTCTATGCAGCAACGGCTTGAAATTATTGCCCTGCCTCTTGCTTCCCAGAGAAATACTTTTTATTTCCCCTTACACACCATCCACATTACCAGAGCTGGTAGAAAGTCATTTTCCCACCTGCCTCTTCCAGGAGAATGAGAAAGCTAGCCCACCTTGAGCTATTGTTGCTCACTTCATCAAGGGCAGAATGGGTGGAAGGAAACTCCATGCAAAGACCGGGAGACCAGGTTAGCTTCATGGACCAGCAGTTCCCAACCCTGCTCCGCAGGGAAGTATCTATATGAGTGTCTTCCCATGTTTTATTGTTGGATTATAGCCCATAGAAAGAGAGATGAGCACTCCAAAAACAGGTCTTGTTGTTTTGGGGAAAGGAATAATCCTTTTGCCATGTCTAGTTCTGCCATGAAGAGCTGAGCTGCCAGAACAAAATAAATATATCCTGGGGGTGGGTGGGCCACTAACAGTGTCACAAGCATTTTTCTTATTATGGAGTATTTAATAAAACCCGATGACAGTAAAGGGCTCCATTTCAAAAGAGAGCCAGACATATTAGATCAAAGAGGAAAATCTCTTAAAAGCCTAGGTCATCTCCGCAAACACCCCCACCCCCACCGGTCCCCGGCCTAGAGTGATCAAAACTTGTTCATTAAAAGGGAAGAAAGTGTAATCCCAGCGTGCTCATCTTTTGATTCTTGCCTCCCTGGATTTGCCTTGTTCTTTAACAAGATGAAAGAAGGCTGTGGATGAAGAAGGCTACGGGAACATCTCATGTACCCCCATTAACTGGGGCACCTGTTGCTGCAAGGAGTGGAGCCATGCAGAATGTCTGTATGCACACTCTGGCAACATCTCCTTTCTCAGGCCAGAAGCAGACCTCTGGATATTGGCCTGTTCTCCCAGCGAATTAGTTCATAGGGCTGGTCTGCCTAATAATACACAACCTTCTTATTTCTTTGTCACCTTTGTGTAAGTTTGAATCTAGGACAGTGCTTCTCAACCTTGGCAGCTTGAAGATGGGTGGACTTCAACTCCCAGAATTCCCCAGCCAGCCAAGGTTGAGAAGCACTGATCTAGGAAAATCCAATAATAAACACAGTAATGGAAAACTACTGGAACACTTAAAGACAGCTAAAGCCAATAAAATCCATGAACACACACAGACTACTTAACAGTTAAAAACAAATGACCCAGCAGCTGAAACAACTTGGCTACAGAAATATGGTTTTCTAAACTGTTAAGATCAGAATCTCAAATCAGCATAGTATGTTCAGACCTAGGGAGGACATCTTAGCATTCAAGGAGGCTGTTGGGGAAACCTCCCACAGCCTCTTGTTGGACAACAGAACTCTGTGCAAAGCATCAGTTCCGATGATCACCCCATAAAAGCAAGTCATGGGAGCCCCCGTTGGTTTTGCCAATCCCCCTTGAGGTCTAAAACATTCAGCAAGAGGAGGTGGCACTATAAGAATGTAACTTTTTGTTGAAAAGAAGGTTGGAAGTCCTATTTCTTAACCCTCCCTCCCTCCCTCCCTCCCTTCCTTCCTTGCCTGCTGCCTGCCTGCTGCCTGCTGCCTGCCTGCCTGCCTGCCTGCCTGCCTGCCTGCCTGCCTGCCTGCCTGCCTTCCCTCCCTCCCTCCCTCCCTCCCTCCTTCTTTCTTTCTTTCTTTCTTTCTTTCTTTCTTTCTTTCTTGCTTGCTTGCTTGCTTGCTTGCTTGCTTGCTTGCTTGCCTGCCTGCCTGCCTGCCTGCCTGCCTGCCTACCTGCCTCTCTCTCTCTCTCTCTCTCTCTCTCTTTCTTTCTTGCTTGCTTGCTTGCTTGCTTGCTTGCTTGCCTGCCTGCCTGCCTGCCTGCCTGCCTGCCTGCCTGCCTCTCTCTCTCTCTCTCTCTCTCTCTCTCTTCTTTCTTTCTTTCTTTCTTTCTTTCTTTCTTTCTTTCTTTCTTTCTTTCTTTCTTTCTTTCTTTCTTTCTTTCTTTCTTTCTTTCTTTCTTTCTTTCTTTCTTTCTTTCCTGCTTGCATGCTTGCTTGCTTGCCTGCCTGCCTGCCTGCCTTCCTGCTTGCCTTTCTTTCTTGCCTTTTTTGCCTGCCTGCCTGCCTTCCTGTCTTTTACTCTTAAAATTCTTAATAAATATAAATAAAACATTCCACAAGAAAGGCTCTTCTCTGTCATCATTTTCTCCAACCGCTTGGCTATAGTGGAATAAGTGTTCCTCTATCTTCCAAGTGCCTAACGGTGTCCATCCGAGTATCTTAGCTTAGCTCCTGTGATTGTTAACAAAATACCACATGACAGCAAATCAGCCAAATGAGCGCTACCACCTGAGTGAGAAACAGTAAAAAGCAGATGCAAAAAGGGGCCCTAACTGAGAACTGGGGCAGCCCCAAAATTTATTATTCAGACCCCAGAAATGGGTGACCGATTTGTTCTTTGTTACGGGGAAGTAGAATTGGTCCAGGAGGAGCCACATACAAGGCGGCATCATGTTTTAAAGGCTGAGCTGTCCCACCATGGACACTCCTTAGTCAAGAAGTTTAGGCCTGGTTATCTCAGTGGCAAAGGAGATGACCAGGTTATCTCAGGCCAGGTTATCTTAGGCCAGGTTATCTCAGTGGCGAAGGAGGTGAGAAGCCTGACACTTCTCTTCTCCATTGCTCCACAACATGCAGAGATGGGAATCAGAACCTCCTCACACTAGAAGTCTCACAATGCATGCAATGCATGAGTAAGCTACCTGCAGGTCCTCACATGTGATATGCAACTGTGTCTTAATATGGATTGTAGGAACCCTACTTCTCTAACTGAGCATGTGATGGCAGTTTGATAAAGTACAGGAATATTGGCAGAAGAAGATCCATACTGAGACATTCCCATAGGCTGCAACCCGGATGAGGACATGCCCTTGTTATTTTATGCTCCAGACCTATGGGCTACTTTTATGCACTTTTAAACACATTTTCCTAGGAGGGGGTGAGTCACTACCTTCAAAGCCATGTAGCATTTTCTGAATGCTCATTAATAGGTCCCTCTGATGTGTGTGTCACCTTGCTACAAAGGCATGGACTTTGGTCACAAGCAAAGTGTATAAAAGCATACAAAAGCAAAGGAGTCATTTCAGCCGGGTAAATTAGCCCCATGTGTCTATTCGGTGCTTAATTAAACAAAACAAAAAGTTGCCTCATTTCACCTTTGGAGGATGACAACTGCTCTGAACTGGAAGTCCTCCAAAGATCAGAATTTCACAGGCAGGACCTGACCACTGAAAGTGCCTCATTATACAATATGCCATTATTTCATGTGGACTACATTCCTGCTAGACAATTGGGATAGAGCTCCAGAGCCCACCAAAATATATATGGAATCTGCACCAATTTATTCAAGGCCCGAACATATTGATTTTTGCAGGACTGAAAATTGTAAGGTTGTTATCAATGCTGCAAATAAATTAGAATCCAATACTATTTTCAACCAGCTATCTCTTGATAGTTGGTTTTTCCCCCGCTTCCCGGTACTGAAATCTAGTTTTATTTCAGTAGCAAAAGAAAAAAGTTGGTGTCAAGCACACATCTCTGAAAGCCCTTAGGACATGGTCAAGTATAAATTTTATAACATGTAATGAAACTTTATGAAAGTTTCCTTTTCTCTAGATATCAAACGCACATCAATTGTCGGAGAGGGATTTCGCTACGCTGTATAGCAAATCTGCATTATTGATTGCCTTATTGCACTATGTTTTAAAGGGGACACATTTTTATTCAATTGAGACATTTTTAGATGTACTAACAGAGCGGTTTCTTTGACTATTTAAACTGTTTTGGAAGACTGGTGATTTACTCTTGATGGAAGAAAAAAAAAAGATACTTTAGAGCTTAGGGACCCTTTGATTTTTTAAAAAGCATTGGTATTTATTTTTTGATGGCTTTTAATTTTATTTCAAAACAGCAAGGGAAATATTCCATAATATTGTTTCTCTGGTAGAGTAACTCAGTTTTCCGAAGTCGTGTTTTTGTTGTAGTTAAGAATAAGTTGGGAAGATTTTCAGCTTTGCGGCTGTAAGTCCTCAGCACTATGAATGTGCGATGTGTAGTTCAGTCTGCATATAACTTCGAAGGATGGTTTCTCTGTTAAATACATGCAACAACCTTTTCCCATCTGAGTGACTTTCAGATGTGTAGATTTCAATTCCCAGAATTCCCTAGTCAGCATACTGAGAATTTAGAGAAGTCTCTGTCATGGTCCCTGTGTCTTGGAACAGCATCTCCCCCAAGATTCATATAGCCCCAGCCCTGTTGTCCTTGAAGAGCTGGCATTGGGCCAGGGCATTGCATGAGCCCATCTGTAACAGCTGGAATACTGAACAACTGTGAGTTGGCCTTGGTCATGCTATGGTCTTTGTGTGTAGGTGTGTGTGCGCGCACTCTTTAATCTTCTTCATCTATGTTTTCAATTGTAATCCTATGTCAGCTGCCCAGAGTCACAGCTGTGAGTTAGGTGGCCATCCACATTGACTCAATAAATAAATAGATAAAAATAAATTTAAAAGTCCATCTACCCCAACGATATCCAAGCTGGGGAAGGCTGATGTAGGGTGTTCTTAGAAAGCAGTTATTCTCTCTGGAATTTTACATTTTGCTAAGTGCTTGGCATTGCCAATGCCAATGCTTGGCATTGAGCATGTTACATGGGCTCAGTTTAGTGTAGACTGGCAGATGGTGGTAGTGCAGAAATTCTGAAATGTAATAAATAAAATGATTTTTAAAGACCCTAAGAATTCTCCAGGCGGTGGCTAATGTGGATTAACAATGCTGGAACGAAATGCATGTTTTTGAAGCTGTACTGAGGGCATCTCGAAAGGTAATCTGATACAAGTGAATGTGTGACATCCTTCATTGGGGAAGCGTTCAAAATCCTTCCCATCTTTGTTCAGGAGTCCCAATACCTGGTTTTATTCCTGGAGTAGAATCACTGCTTGAGGAATTCTCCATTGCCAATTGAGGAACTGTTCCAGTTTTGTTTCTAAACTAACTCATATTTGTTATGTCCCTTCATATTCATTGGCAGTGCTCAGAAAAGAAAGAACAACTGATATCAAGATTATTTTTGCATGGTTAAAAGAGAAAACATCATTGTCATGTAAATGTATTAGAAATATATACCTCATTGAATAATATTTGCTTTAGATACATATATATAGAATTGCAACTGTTTACTCTTAGAATGACATATCATCCTATTTTTTTTCATTGTACTTCTTCCTCTTTTTCGTAAACCCCTTTTTATAGTTTTTTTTTCTCTTTGACAATGGATGTATCTCCATTACTGTGATTGTGTTTTGCTCTTTTTCTTTTCATTATTAATTAAAAAGCAATAAAATATAAATTTTATTTATTTTGGTAATATTATTTTTGTGTGAACTGAGGGAACATGTATATGAACAAAACTTCAAAAAAAAAAAGTTGATATGGTCACACATATAAACTTAAGTGGCTTTTAGACTACTCGCATGAGGGTCAACTCTTTGACCACTGCCTCAAACCAAAAGTGATTCTTCTAAGTGTGATTCTCACAACAAGATTTATTGAAAGGATTAAATGGAATTACAAGAATTTCAGCACCTAAATAGTTTCCCATTTCATACGCTATATCTTATGTATATTAGGGCAGAGAGTTTTTAAATGTTCTTTCTAACAGCCTTCCTGTGTTTCAGCAAGGAGGTAGGTCTTTTTCATTGACAATGAAGAAACTATCTTCTGAATCTTTATCAGTCTTAGAATCCAACCATTATAAGATGGCTAAATAGGGTGCATTTAGAAGTCATAGTATCAACTTCCTCATATCCTTAATCTCTATCTCTTTCAATGAGCATTGAACTTTGAAGGACTTCATAATTAATGCTCATACCTACTTTAGTTATTGGGTCACCTGGAATCTAAAAAGGATGAAAAGATTTAAAATTACATTCAAAATCCAATCATAGTTCCCCTGGCAGGGCATCATTTTCTTAGATGGACCTTTGGAATTATTTTAAGAATGAACCCATTGCAAGTTGAAGTGTCATTGACTATTGACAGATGTTTGGATTTTGGGTATTCACCTGTAATCTCTTGAGCCTTTCACTTTCAGACCTTATCAAGGAAAGGGATATTTGGAACAACCAGGACTAATAATTTGTCAGGGCTGTGTAACAAGGACTAATAAAGGCTTTTGGTGTTAACAGCAAAGGGTCCAGCTCCATGACTTAATTGATCGTATATATAATTTTCCTTATTTAGAGGAAAAATAATTAAGGTGTTAATTATTCCTTCCAGTGGGCCACAAAAGACCGCCTGATATAGTGATATAACATCACTAGAAAGAGTGGAGCCATTTTGGGGGTGGGGGGGAATAGGCGACTTGTTGAAAATGGGGAAAAATTACAAAATTGCCATTTGGGGAAGTAAATACACCATCCTTTATAAAGTGTTTGTGGAACAGGACTGTATTTTTGGATCAAGCCATCATTGCAATGAAGTCTTTAATGAATGAAGAATCAGTAATTTTTGAAAAATGCATTATGTATTATGGCATCAAAGACAGTATTTGGATAAGGTTTATATTCAGGCAAATTTTTATTTGACTAAGATGGACTGTCGGATCTTTTGGAAAATGCGATACTCTACCTTCAATTGTTTTGTTTTGGGTGAAGATTAATTTACTGCATGTAAAACTAAGGAACTTTTATCACTTTCTCCCAGAATATAGAACTAAATCAAATTGATGGGACAGGCGCCCACTGCAAATCATGAGAATTAACGTCAATAATGAAATAAAAATTTGCAAGCCTTATTTTATAGCTTTCTGTTTTTATATTTCTGTTTATGATCAGAAGGTTGTTTGTTCTGATTTAAATATTCATAGCTCTCACTTGCTCTGAAGTTTTGAAACAAAATAGAAGGGGTGAATATTACCAAAAGTTTTTTATTATTGGTATGACTGAAAACCTTCTGAATGCAACCTATTATAGGATTAAACCCTTCCATGTGTATGTATTAGTAAAATATTTTCATTATATTGATATGTTAATCTTAATACACTCTAAGCATCTAATCACAGTAATGCTGGCTTCTTTTATATAACAGAGCTACTGATTGGACTAAGGCAAGGATTGTCAACTCATTGATTGCATTCAACTTTCATATCTCTTTTATGGAAGATGCTATCACTAAAACATTGAAAGCAAATGCACAAATTACGGAGAGGTGATTTCTGTGCATTTTTCAAAATGAAAGCAAAGGGAAAGGATGGTCAAAGCTTGGTTAGCCTCCCCCCAAGTGTCATCAGCAGGGTCCCAAGGATGAGCCTTATCAGTCATGCCCTCCCTTCTTTGGAATAGCATTCCCTCCCCCCAAGATTAGACTAGCTCCTTCCCTGTTCCTGTTCTGGAAGGCCATGAAGACCTGCCTTTTTCAAAGGATGTGGGGTGGGGAAAGAGAGAGGCTCTCTGCTATAGTTATGCACCGGTGTTTGCGTATTCCTTTGGTGTAAAGTTTATTGCAAACAGAACATGTTGTTCCAACATGTTATTTCTTTTCTTACATTGATGATCTTCTTATTGGGAAGGGTTTTGTAAACCACTTAGAGTGTCCATGGATTAGAATGGTATTTATGCCCAAGTAAGCATGCATAAGGGGGACGCGGTGGCGCAGCGGCTTAATGACGCTGAAAGTTGCCGGCCAAAAATGGCTGACGCTTCGGCAGTTTGAGTCCAGCCTTCGCGTTAACAGGGTGAGCTCCTGTTTCCTCCCCAGCTCCTGGTCGAAAACTCACGTGAGTAGATAAATGGGGACTCTCACTCCGGTGGGAGGAAAAATGCTGGCAGCGCCTTGCACAGAGAGACGGGACCAGTCGCCGGTAAGCGCGAAACCGCGCTCGCCCAAAAGGGGTGCGAAGCAACGGAAACCCGGCCTCCTGCGCTCGCCAGCTGGGCTCTGCTCTAGGAAGGAGGCTCTGGCAAACCACTTCCGAAAAACAATTGCCTTGAAAACTGCAAGGATTCGTCCAGGCAGTCACTGCAGGGTCAGTAATGACTGAGCACAGACAAAAAAAAAAAAAAAAGCATGCATGCATGCATGCATGAATGAATGAATGAATGAATGAATGAATGAAGGAGTGTGCTTCTCCGATGATGTCACCACATTGTGGTACAACCCACTGCAACTCATCCCTCCCTGCAAAGATAAAATGGAGTGACCTTCCTGGTGATCATAAAGTTGCCCATCCGTGAAGGATGGGGAAATTCATAGAGCAGGTCCCGCCATTAAACTAAGCCAGATAGCTGTCTTAGTTAGCGAATGCTAAGGACTAACAATGATGTCCCCATCTGTTCCTTTTGAGGCCCCAACTTTCTTGCCCAGCTGCTCTGTAGATAACCCATAACTTAAATGGCATATAAATGACTCTGATACTTTTCTGATCAAGTAACAAAATAAAATTATAATGAGGTCAAGTTGTTCATTGTTCAACTAAGAACACAACTTAACCTCATTGTGGTTTCATTTACTTAGTTCCTTGATTAGAAAATTAGCATGCTAATGGCATTTCCATGTAACTGAAAAACAAAAACAAAAACAAAACAGCTTTATTTAAGAACAGGAACTATGATAAGTTGTTTTAAAAGTACAGTATATGGTGCTGCTGTTGTCTTCAAAAGAAAAAAAAAGTCATTTCTAAGCACTATAAATTATCTCAAAGCCTCTTGAAAAGGAAGTGTTTGAGAAGGTGATAAGACTTTTTTACTAGGTGTCCTTGAAGAAATGTTCCTCAGATGCTTCTCTGCAGTGCTGAAAAGTCAGAACTGGGCCATTGGTGGCCTTCTGGATCAACTTGGCAACTTTAAGATATGTGGACTTCAACTCCCAGAATTCCCCAGCCAGGATGCTAGCTGGGGAATTCTAGGAGTTGAAGTTCACATATCTTAAAGTTGTCAAGGTCAAGAAACACTGTTCTAGATCTTGCTAAACTGGAACTCCCTTCATCCTTGATGACTAGCCCTTGCTGTGGGTGAGGATACTAGGAGTCTCAAATTCAGATGAATATAGATGCCTGCAAGTTCATCTCTGCTCAAAAATTTGCACTCACATGGAAACTCACATGGTTTCTGCACTCATGCATAAAGAAACTGGGGTAGGTGGATAAGTAAACTTAGGTTGAGATGTGCATCAAGATCCTTGATGAGTTCTTGAATAATCTTTTAGCATTTTCATTTGATGTTGTATATAGAAAAGGTAATGTTCAGTCATAATTTTAGTGTGGGACCAATTAACAGAAATGCAGTGCCTACATGATATACTTTCACAGTCTCAATACTATCTGAGGAATATTAATGATTTGAAATATCTCTGTCTAAAAATCTCCCTGCATTTGGGAATAAGAGATTTAGCAAAACATTCATTTTTTCCAGAGTGCTATCTTTCCGCATACAGAGAGTTTTCAATGCAGCAAAGTCTTTGAAAATGCAAATTCCATCCACATTTTTTGAGCAAGATCCAGGAGAAATGGAGTGTGCCATATTTCTAAACACATAGAGCTTTAGCCTCATCCATGGAAAGCTATCCATATTTAAAAATCTAACAGGCCTGCCATCATCAACAGCTTTCCATGATTATCTTAGTGAGCAAATGGGTCCGGAATCCTCCATATTGTATTCCCCGCTGGGGAATAATAGCCTGCTTTGAATGCTGCCACCAGATTTGAACACATAAGTTCTTTCAAAAATCCTCAAATCAGTTAAAATAAAAATCATTACTTGGGAAGGAGGTTACCCTTATGTTCCTCTTATCTGCACTCTTCTCAGTTCTCTCTTCCGATGTTAAATTGTTTAGCATCAGTGTAACATTTGTCTCAATATCAAGGTGGACCTGCTGGAATGTTTCTCATTCATCATGTTTGACCATATCTACAAAGAAAACTTGGTCTGTTGTGTTCAATACCTCCTATGGCATTGTGTACAGATAGGCCTCCCCCTCCTCAGCATTTCTCTCTCTAGGTAAAGCATAGGTTTTTTACTGAAATGCAAGGCTGTGAATTGACTTGACACAAATTCAATCTAAGTTACAAAGAAGGGTGGGGGAAAATAGAAGCCTTTCTAGGTTGTTAGCTTTATAGCTTATTCTTCTTGCAGACTCAGTTTTGTAAAAGCCTTGCAGATGGAATGCATCAGAGGTGATGTTGAACTGGTTATATCAAAAAGCCAAAAAATTAAGGGCACATGATAAAAGAATAGGATGGGCAAACCCATGAGGAAAGATAAGAGGAACAAAAATAATCTTCCTCTTTAACCATTCTTGTTATTTTGAGGTGGTTCTTTGTTTTGGAGGGAGAAGGAGAGAGACAATTACTTTTGTACATTATTCATTACTTCGATTTATATTCTGCCTTTCTAACCATAAGGCACTCAAGGAAACTATTGGGCTTACCGTAAAATGCAATCTGCTAAAAACTGATTCAAAAACTGAAATCATTTACAGTGCAGTCACTCTTAATGCCTTTCCTGAAAGTGACAAGAATGGGGTCTCCAAGTGTTTGTGTTCCATAGCTTGGGAGCAATGCCAAAAAGGAAGTCTTTGACCCACACACCCAACAGGTGGGCCTTTGAAATCGTAGGCATCTTTAAGGCAGCCTCTCCTGCCAACCTTAGTGAACAGATGGAGTCATGCAGAGATACACCATTGTTCCAATAGTCAACTCCTAATCTCTTCAAGGCTTTAAAAGCCAAAACCAAGACTCTGAACTCTGCTTAGAAAGCAAACCAGGCGAGGTCTTTCATGCACGGGCACAATTTCTTTCTAGAAGCATGTAGCAGTTATCAGCCTTGCTGCTGCATTTTACACTGATTGAAATCCCTGGATGCTTCATGTGAGTAGGCCCGTGCAGTAAGCCAATTATGATGTAATCAAAGCATAGTTATCTGCCTTTCAGACCCAACAGTTAATTCCACATACTATGTTATGACTTCTATTCCATCCCATCATTTAATGTAATCAGGTGGCCATTCATCAACATATGGTATCTTTGTCAGGTTATCTAAAACCAGCTATAAAGCATGAAGGGGACCATCTGTGATTCCTGGGGAAGCTATCTCAATGACCATAAGACAACAGCCTTGAGATCCAGCTTGGTGTAGTGGCTAAGGTGCTGGGCTAGAAACCAAGAAACTGAGTTCTAATCCACCCTTAACCATAAAGCTGGCTGGGTGACTTTGGGCCAATCGATTTCTCTCAACCCATTTCAGAGGGTTATTGTGGGGAAAACAGTAGGCAGGAGCATTAGGCATGCATGCTGCTTTGAGTTGACCAAAAGTAAAGGTAGGATAAAAAAAATAATCATCATTTTTCATTGGAATTCTTCATACATGACCTATGACCATAGGCAGCTCATTCACAGGGCACGAGTAACAACAGGTCTTCAATCCGCTGGTAATTGGGGCCATAATTTGTCTTTCCAATGTGGAAAAACTAAACTCTTGGCAATTATAATAATATAACAATCACACAGAGAATCAAGTTCCATTGTCCAACAGTCACTTTCCATGTAGTAGGTATTTAGTTCAAAAGAGTGAGTGCATCTGAAAATATTAAGCTCTGTTTCAAAGTCATATTAATATATGTAATTAATTCTTCCCAGAGGATAATAGATTTAGGACATTAAAAAAACACATGCTTTAATGAAGTGTTATTCTGGTTGCATCTCCACCAATATAATGATTTACTCATTCTTTTTCTGAACAAATGCAATAAGGTCCAATAAATCTGAAGTATTATTTTGCTGTTGTATGAACTGTAATTTGAGATCTAGTGGGGTTTTTGATATTATGGTTAAAACCTTTCCCCCACAAAGTGGGTCTTGAGATCTTTATTCCATTTGATCTTCAAAATTTGCTTATCAGATTAATAACCAATATTTATAAAAATGGTGGGCTTTTTTGGGCTTATGCCATTTAAATATCCCTTCTAATGACATAGATGTCTCTAAGACTGTATCATATAGGAAGAAAGTGGTCACTCAGGCCATCAACCCTACTTTTTACAGAACATGGGTTTGTGTTATGGTGATCAATTTTCTTATGTCTTTACATAAATTTACTCCTTCTGTATAAAGTGCATTTGGAAAGTTGAGGATTTTTCATTCAGTGAAATATCTGACAAATCTAGAAGAATGTTAGTTAAGAGAACCTGCATCCATTACAACCACAGCCATCTATGTCATTAATGAAATAAAACTCCTCTCTGTGTGTGTTTGTATGTGTGTGTGTAATGGGCAGAAGGAATAACCTTGAGGAATGGGAGGAAGAGCCGCTACCAAGACAACAGTCAGATAAGAGAAACCTGAGTCCAGGGCAGAAATGTAATTTGAGAAAGCATCTCAGGCAAGACCTTCCCTAGTTCTCACGAAGGTAAAGAGGAGTGGGGAGGGCATTCAGGCTTGCAAGACTCTGTTTCTGTAACCCTATAATAAAAATAGTATTAGCATTCATCACTTTGCTTTTATAGTCTGCTCTACCTCAAAGGGCTGACAGTAAGTGTGTGTGTGGAAACGGGCAGGGAGAAGGTGCTTCTGGAAAACTTCAGTAACTAAAGAAATACACGGTGGAATTCTCTTTGCCATTCCCCTAGAAATAAATCCTTCCCGATTAGTTTCAGCCATAATCCTTTCCAGATTCTGGTGAATGAACCAACTGGCTTTATTTACTTATTTCTTTTGTTAGATGTTTCCTTCACAGCTTGAGGCAGCAAATATAGCACCCCCTCTGTCATTCTTCCCCACAACCACTCTATCAGGTAGTCTGGGCTGAGAAGTGGCTGGCCCAAAGTCTCCCCAGTCTTTGTCCAACACTTAAACTGCTTAACATGCTGATTTAGCATCCTGTCCTTGTGGTTTGTAAGCCATGATTTATGCTACTATTGCGTGAACCCAGCATTTTGATTTATTTCATAATCTATGCTTAAGAGAACTATAGTCTAATGCAATGTATGAACCCGGTTGACTTGCTTTGTAATAACCTAGTTGGCTACTTTTTGGTCTTCCTCATCAATCTGTGTTCTTTATGCTACCTGTCTATGCCAAGATGAACATCAAAAGCTTTTCAGAGTGATAGAACAAACAGATGTGAACAGCTTGGTGTTTGGTCCTCCATAGATTATGCATGACACATCTGGAACAAAATTGTTCTCCTTGCTCTTTCCCTGCCCTGGTATCCCTTTAATCACTATGCTTGCATAGTTTTCCAACACCCACTTCATAACACTTGCCATGACATGGTCATTGGAGACTCTGTAACATCTGTTTCCGATTTCACTCCTTCCTCTGTGTGTGTGGAGGAAAAAGTCATTCTGCTGAGATCAAAGAGGATTTTTTTAGAAAGAAAAAAGACAGAAGATTGCATTGTATCTTCCATTTACAAATGGGGGGGGGGGGAAATATTGCTAATAGTTCTGGAAGTTCTGTCAGAACTTTGTGACAGTGATAGGCCATTGACTCCTATTGGTTTCTTTTAGAAGAAATTACACAAGTCTATATTTTCCAAACCTTGGCACTATGGGCTGAGTATGCTTTTCCTATACGGCTGGGAATTTTAACATTTCCATATTGCCATGTATGAATTACATTGGCTTCTGAAAGTATAGTTTGTGCTGAAACTAAAGTGGGTTGTTGTGAATAAGTGACTTAATCATACAAGTGTTTAGATACAGTCAAGATTCAGCGATTTTCCCATGTGTAGGCTGTTTCCTTTCAGTTTAGCGCAAGGAAAAATAAATCAGCCATGTTCCCATGTTACGGGAATACCATATGCTTTGGTTTCATCTGTTGTGTAAAGCTAGCCATTGTGGTTTCTGTACCATGGTTTATGGTTTAGCAGAATATATCTCACCTAACAACTGTGGTTTGTTCAACCATGATGAATCTAACTGTGGCTTAGAGTAACATGGCAAACTTGGCTGTAACATCTCCGTATCTTGCTTGTTTGGAACATTCATTTGCAGCGGCATTTTGTGAGTACACAAAAACATTTGATAAAAGTGTAGGATTCGGAGCATAACCTACTACTCCCTTTCCTTGTTCATGAGACTGTAAGGAGATTTGCAAGTGACAAAAGCTAGGTTTCTACCCACCAGAACTTCATTCACAAATTGTATTTCAGAAGCTCATTATACACCAGCCTTGCAAAGGAACAAGCTTTGCAAATTATATAAGATGATCATGTTCTTTCTCTTGAGCTTCCTTTTCTGCTAATCAGCACTGTTGCAAAGCATAGTGAATGAATGTAAAGCTTCCTCCTTATTGAATGGACATCCACTATAATGCTGTCCTGACAACATCTTTTCAGAGTTTCTTTACTGTCTGGTTTGTTCTCTCAAACACTGCCTTTATAAACCTAAAGTAGATCTGATAAAAACTCTGCAAACACAATATTGCCTTACAGCTCTGTAGAGAAATTCTGCTTTGTTGTTGTTGTTTTTTGTTGTTTTTTTCCCCCTTTTCCTACCAGTTCTCATTCAGTTGGATGAAAGAGAATTTACTTTCGGAGAAATTCTCAGGAGCAGGAAGCTTCTGAGCCTGTCACAGCTTTCAGCTTCCTCAAAACCATTAAGGATGGATCTGAACCCTCCAAAAACTTACCAATTCCTGTTTCTAGGAGAGTTGTGAAGTATTTCACCCTCCAAAAAAAAATTGTTCAGTAGTTCTTTTCCATACAAGTAACATCATTCAGAAGTGGAGAATTAGTAGACCTTCAGATGTTTTGGTCTCTAATCCTTCTCAGCTACAGAAAACATAAATGCTGATCAGAGAAGATGGAATTAATTGTCTGGCACAAATAGGAGTAGCAGGTTCCTCAGTTTTGATCTAATCCATCAGTTTATATGGGCATCTACTATTCAGTGGTAGATTTACATGTTCTGTTTCTCCATTACTACTAGGGATGTTCAGATCAGTTATTTCAGTTTTCCATGTGTCATAAATTGGTTCCATTATATTTTCACCTTGTTTTGCAAGATTATTAAAAAGAAATCTGCAAGAAATGTTTGTGGTTTTGTATGCAATTTTATTAATTACATTTTTACATGTAGCTTCTAATATAAATATAAATATAATATAAAATGCAAATATAATGTAAGTATAGAAACTTAAAACACTTATGAACTTATTTCTCTGTACAAATTTTACCAATTATACACACTTTTGGATGGATGGAGGGATGGATAGAAGGATGTTTTGGACTCTAACTATAAAAACCTGGAGAAGGTTAAACCTGAAGGACAGCTGGGTTCTCACTTGCGCAACAATCTGAGAATGATAAATAAAATCAGTTCACTGAAAGAGGGCTGGACAGAGCTCCAACTGGGAGATCACTAGGTCTAAGAAGTCCCCAAAACATTCCAGAAGAAAGCAATGGCAACAACTGACATTTTGCTACCAAGAGAACTACACGGATGAGTCTGTAAAGTCACCAGGAGTCAAGAGGAACTGAAAGAAAATTTGCCCTTAATAATCAACTTAAAACTGGATCCAGATATTAGTAGGTAACCAGTGCAATGGAAGAAGAAGAAATCATTAGACTAGAAAAGTAAAAATGTATAATTTGAATTTGGGGAAAACTTGATAGAAATGCACACATTGATTGTATGCCAGTTTGTTGGGCTTAACACAGAAGATCTCCTCTCTAGTGGCTTCCACCTCTCTGGAACAGAAAACCAACTTATCATTGCCATGTTCTTTTGCTACAAGCTTTGGGGAAAACCTCTAAGTTCATGTGTAGATCATCTGAATCCTTAAATTTGCCTAGAGTCATGTGAATATGGTAGAATATAAATATTGAAATAAATAAATGCACGGAGGGGGGAGGGAACAACAACTTCTAACAACTCCAACCAGCATCACCACGATTTATAGTTCAGTCCCCCCATCCTCTGATTTATAGCCTTGTCTGAAGTTGTGGTTTGAGAGGACTGTGGTGGTGTCTGATCTTTTCTATTTCAGACCTGGATATATATTGCCCACTATAATTTTGGATGATATTGTTTGTGTTGTTTAATCTGAATGGAAGTTTATCCCCTGAGAGATGGCCTAGAGATATTTTAAAGGAAAAACAGTAATAAAGAAAATGGATGTAATATAATCATAATAATGGCACGGCTGTCATGATGGCTCCATCACTTCCCCTTAATTGAAGACATGAGGGAGAGAAACGATGATTGCTAAAAGATTCTTAGAGTTGTGGAGTCTCTGATAAAATTTCTCTCTGGGATGCCCAATTCCAATTATTCATTCCACCCCCTCTGCCAAGCATGGATTGATTTATTTAAAACTGATCTTTTTGGTTCAGCAATCCAGCCTGTACCAGTGTTAGCCTCCAGATCTCTGCTGTATTCTGTATATCGGTATCCACTCTGCCTGTCAACTCCCTGAAGATAAAATTTGCTAAGTGAACTTGACAGATTCCAACCCTTCTCCATATGGCAGGGACTGGACTCACACTCTGGAGCATGCTTGGGATTCAAAGCCAGCCCTTGCCTTATTAAAATGGCAATGGTTACATCCAAGCCAGATTTGCAGACCTTGTTTAATTCTTTTGACCTTTGTCTGGTATCTGGTCTCTCCTGCTTCCTTCACTTTTCTCCTTGGTGCTGTATGACCTCCTCTACTTCACCTTCCTTCTCCTCCTGTTTCTTCTTCCTAAGGAACATGAGCTACAATGTTCACAATGATGACACCCTCCCTGTCAACGAGTTAGAGAATGGGGTGTTGCTGTTATCAGGAAAAGTTGAAAAACAGATTTGAGAATACGAATATAAAGAGATAAGTAGGTAATGCCTTCTGAGGATTCTTGGCTGAAAAATACAGGAAAGCAGGGGGTGTTAAAAATAAAACATTTATCTCTCTGCCTAACTCATTCCCATTAGCCTGTATGGGCTAATTGGCTGCTTACCCCTTTGTTTGTGGTTATTTATTTATTTATTTGTCTAATTTATATAGCCACCCATCTCATAAAGCCAGTGACTCTGGGCAGCATACAACAGAATTAAAACAATTCATAAATACCCCAAACCCTTATCATTATTAATTTTTTAAAAAAACATGAAAAACTATAAAAACAGAGCTAATATTAAAAAAGGTGAAATAAAATAATAGACAGGGAGATATTAATAAAAATGGGGCCACAAGTCCACCTGTCCCCTGGGGTCTCCAGGCCTGTTGACATAACCAGGTCTTGAGGGAACTTCAAAAGCTCAGAAGTGATGAGGCCAACCTCACCTCAGCGGGGAGAAGATTCCACAACATGGGTGCCACAGCAGAAAAGGCCTTCCACCTTGGGCCCGTCAAATGTAGCTCCCTAGGCCACAGAACTCATAATATGCCCTCTCTGCTGGATCTGGTGGGACAGGCAGATGAAATGAAGGAGAGGTGGTCCCTCAAATAGCCCAGTCCCATGCCATGAAGGGCTTTAAAGGTCAACAGGGACCTGGAAACAAACTGGTAACCATAGATACACTGGTTATCTGTGGCTGAATTCATCAAAGTTTGCTTTCCCAGTTTTTGAAAATGTCAACAATATCGCAATACCCAATTGTTTTGAACCAGTTTTGTTGATGTGTAAGGTTTGTATGAGTAGGGGGGTGAAAACCAAATTGGCACTAATGGATCACAAGGGTGGGCAAAATCATTGTGGCCAGGATCCATACTTGATTTAGAAGGAGGATAGATGTCTGTAGGGATGACCTTGGTGATGTATGCCAGAAGTGTTATCTAGGCAAAAGGGGCTGAAACATTTTTTAAGTCTTGAGAAGAGTATAAGAGTATACCCTGGAGTATAAGAAGATAGAGGAAGCACAGCACAATCAGACTTGCAAGATTCTATATAATAGCCAACCTCAGTACAAATAGTTTTAGCCTTCCTGGGGAGTTGATTGCCTGGTTTGGTCTATCAATGTCCTGCACTGGCAAAGGGTTCATACAGAGAGGATAGGACTTTTCATATTCAAGGAATTTTCTGTTTCTTTCCCAATTTATGCATGAAGATACCCACCCACCCACCCACCCCCATATTAATACTTCCATTGTATTTTCCATCTAAGAATGTCAAACAATAGTGCCATAAATTTTAGCAACTGCTCCAGCAAAATTCAAGGTCTGGATGGAGGGTGCATGGATCCCCAGAACTGTAGGATAGTTTTTTCCACATCTTGTGCGGTGATTGAAAAGCAAACTCCCCCCCCCCCCAAATATATATATATATATCCCATGAGTTCTTTGCTGCAAGATGATGAAAAAGATTGGAGTAGATATTGTCTGATCGTTAACACAGAGATGGCTGAGCAAGGTTTGTTCTTCAGACTGACGACGGCGTAAGGGACAAATCTCCAGTTTGTGAATGATCACATATCAAAGATAGAATTTACAGAATAATCCAATTACATCCTGAAGGGAAATACTTTAAATTGTGTCACTTCGCACATTCTGTTACTGGCCTTCAGGGGAGAGAGAGATTCTTGTGGGACTAAGCCCTCTGTGAACACTTTTTGAAAGCTAGACTTGAGGATGAGTAATTCCGAGTTGTGTGTGAGACAGAGACAGTGGGAAGGGACAGATTTTTCATTTTAATGACAGCAAGTTCTATTCTGTCCTATTTTCAAATGGGTTTACCTGTTGGCCCCCTCAAAAGAATGCACGTGCACACTTTGATGTGTACTGTCCTTATGTGTACTATTTTTCCACTCTTTCCCACTTTCTGAAACCATTTCTTTTTGCTTTCCCCTAATGTGGACATCTTTGCCTGCACTTCTTAAGATGTGACTTGCATCACAAGCATGAGAAATGGATGGATGCTGGCATGCTTTGTATTTTTAGATGCTCTTATCGGAGAGATAGACGTTAGATGTATTCTTACAACAATTCCAGTTGGATGGATTCTGTTTGCTTGTCTGGGTGAGGCTTTTCTTCTTTTCTTTAAAATAATATGGAAGTTACTTTTATTGCCTTCTTCTGGAACTTTTTTTTTTTTTTAATTTCCCAGTCTAGTCCCAGCCTGGCATCTCTGGATGGACTCACATCTTATCTGCTTAGCTTCTCTGAGGCTAATGAAGATTAGCTTAGGTGCTACCACCTGCAGAAGACATGTCCAATATAGGGGATAATACATTCCATTTTTCTTACAGATTTGTGTAAAGAGTAAAACAGATGCACAGGTATCTACAAAGGCAGAGTTAACTCTTCAAAAGGGTATCTTTCTTGCATTATCTTAGGTTCCCTAGACAATTTAGACCTAAGCATGCTTTGCTTTGAGGTGGGTCTTCTGTGCTTAGCTTGCCCTTGTGAAAAATGACTGCACTCTCTGGTTCAGTTGATTTAATTTCTGACCAGTTACTGAATGGAATGTGAAGAAGCATCTGCTCGGATGAAGGAATTTTCTATCAGAAATTTGTGACACGGGTGTGTGACACAGGTGGGTCAGATTTTGGCTTCTGGAAGAAAGAATTGGTGCCTTTCCTAACCATTTGTCATATAATACAAGTCAGGCAAAAGGTGTCAGAGGCAGTCTGGCTTCTTGGTTTTCTCCAAAACAAGCAACGTTTTAGGTATATTACTATGGAACACTGAGGCATCTGAAGGATTAATTTTCTTCATCAGAAGACTATCGGTATTAATTTAGAATATATTCAAGTATTACAGAAAGTGAAATGTTCAGATTTGGAATTTGTACCTCTTAAAAGTTTGAATTTGAATCTCTGAATATACCGCTGAGTTTACAGGATGAATTAGGGTGTGTGTGTCTGTGTGTGTGTGAGTATTCATTATTTGACAGATTTCATGTCTTTAACGGCTGTAGAGCAGACAGGTACAATTCAAGTCTTCTTCGTGCAGAGAAGAGTCATGAGAATTTTAGCTTTACTTATTTTAATAATAGGAACTCGGTTCACAATCACTTCAGAAATGATATGGAAAGGATTTAAGATTTTATTTTTAAACCGCATGTGGTAGAAGGGGACTTGGGGGCCCCTCTCTGTTTAAAAGTAATACTGAGTCACAATCAACTTGTTTTCAGTTGAGATCAGGAGCAGTTTTGAGTCAAGATTGTATCTTGGTAGTTTTCTTGCAGCATTATAGAAGTGGTTTCTCCGTGACATTTTGGGGGATTTCTGTTGTTTTTTACAACCTACGGCAGTGTTTCTCAACCTTGGGCACTTTAAGGTGTGTGGACTTCAACTCCCAGAATTCCCCAGCCAGCATGGCTGGCTGGGGAATTCTGGGAGTTGAAGTCCACACACCTTAAAGTCCCCAAGGTTGAGAAACACTGGCCTACAGTCTAGCCTACAGCCTGGAATTATATGGCATCTCCCATCAGAGTTGTTGAGGGTTGGATGGCATACAAATTTAATAAATTACTTTTTGTTGTTGTTTAGTCATTAAGTCGTGTCCGACTCTTCGTGACCCCATGAACCATATTGCACCAGGCCTTCCTATCTTTCACTGCCTCCCTGAGTTTGCTCAATTTCATGCTCAATAAATTACTATTATTATTATTATTATTATTATTATTATTATTATTATTATTACTATTACTGACATACTAACCCTTATTAATAATAATAACAATAGTAGTGTGATGGAATGGACTAATGAAGGCCAGGCTCAGGGAGATAAGCGTGTTCTTAGCCCCCATCAAGAGCGTGGGAAGTTCAAGAAGATGAGGCTGGCACCTCCCTAAGGAATTCACGGTGTTGTGGCTGGCTGGCTTGGGAACCAGGGTTTAGTCTGGGGAGATTTTCTGTCTGGAGGTTGTAGCTAATAAACGCAACAGAACTGTATTTGCATTGTCTCTTGGAGTTCTTTGGGCTGAACCTGACAAGTATTAACCCTAACCCAGCAGCATCCACAGGTGAGGTCAAGAAGGGGGCAAACGATGACAGAAGTGCGTGCTGTAACACTGCATGCACCAAAGTGGTCAAACTGACACTGCAATAGCTTGATGCTGTTTTCATCATTTTGATGAAAGTTCTGGATCCTGAGGCTGCCTCTTCCAGGCTTCCAGACCTCTATTGCTTTTGAGATTAGCCAAGTTTGGATTGCTGTTGCCCCTTCCTGAGGGCTCCACTTTATTACAGGATTAATTTGAGGTTGTTTAAAGGAGAGGTCAACCCCTTAAAAGTAGAGGGAGAAATATCACTGTCTGGACATGGCTCAGTTTTCATGGGAAACTCGATTGGAAGAGAACAGCTAATAATCTATCATCAAGATAAGAGATCCTGATTCTGCAGGGCGATCTTCTGCTGCAGCCCCATTTGAAATCCATAGGTCGAAACAATTGGCCGGCCTTGCTAGGGAAGAATCTTGCAAGGCTGAAGATCTCCTCCTTGGCTATATAAGGAAGGAGAGGGCAAAATCTGTCATCTTCCTCAGGAGGGAAGCTGTGGTAGTGAGAATGGAGGGTTACCCCTTCTGGTTCTATTCTGGCTTTAAAATCCCCACCCAAAGGAGACAGTTCTTTGCAGGGTTAATTTGGGGTAATACTCTTGCATTTTGGGGGATCATTCCCATTCAACAAGGAAAATACTTCACTCCTCAACCTTCTCTCAAAGAAAATAATTTGATGTAATTCAGAAAACATGGGGTGCAATGCTTTTGCACTGATGTAGTGATGACATGGTCAAGCAGTGTGTAAAGGCACACTTTCACAATATAATCCTTTCTCCTGTAGTTGTAAGTTCCCTGGCTTCCTATATTTCAGCTAAATTCTAAGGAAAGGGCTTAGGAAGGAAATCCTCCCAAGAGGGTTCTTCTTTCTTTCAAATCAGGAAGTGTTGGCAGCCAGGGAGGCTTCAGTGTGATGGGACAACTTGTCACAGAAAACAGCATCCATAATACTTGTACCACAAAAAGAAACAGCCACAAGAATTCTCAAGCAATTCTCAAACACCTTGCAGACAAGGTTCTTCCAGGATTTCTGTCTTCTTCTGAGTTCCAAGGCAGAATTTAATTTGAGATGCAGTCACCTATCTGGAGATGGTTTACAGTGGCTTCACTTGAGAAGTATTCTGGATTGTCACAGGGGTTGTCTGATGATTAAAGTAATGAGGCAGAGAAGGGAGATACACAAAGGAACCCTCTGCCCTTGATTTGTGGCCCCTCCCAACTCCTTTACGCATCCTTCCATCATATCCCTTCCAGAACGTGGAACAAAATTTCAGAGTTTTTGATATAGTAGGTAGAAGGAGATGACAAGACTGATTGCAAAGTATTCTGTGTGAGTGGTTAGCTGACCAAGGACTTACTACACCTCTGCTGAAGACAGTATCCTGGCTACTAGTTTGTTTACAGATCAAATTATGGCTGTATTCACACAGCAGAGTTAAACAGGTCATCACATTAATCCATTTTTATGTTTCCACCTACAGTGAAACATAAACCCAAACACCTTGGGTTCATTCAACACACTAGATCACACACAAACACACATGTGCAACTAACCAAGGTTAAACTTAGCCAGACTTAGCATATTATATGAATGCAGTCTCTAGGTTTGTAACTGATTAAGCATGTGGTATTGTAATTCTTATCTTTAGTATATGGTATGGCTCCAGGTTACCTGGGTGAATCCCATGTTTGAATCTCAGTCACTCGCTAAAGAGATTCCCCTATATTTGCTGGTCATCTCATGATGACTTGGGATCAAGCCTTCCCTGTACAAGTGTTTGGACAAGGAAGGCTTGATCCAATCATCTGAACAGAGGTGCAGGATCATGTAGGCATGACTTCAGATATATGGTCTCGGCATATTTTTTTTTAGTTTGCCCCTGTACCAAAGCATTCAAAGGGTTTATTTTAAGAATATAGCAAGTGAATAATTTCTTTGTACAGAGATATATTATAGATAATTCTGGAGGCATAACTGGCTTCCTACATGTCTATTTTTGAATAGTTTTTCACCAGCACTTGTCCAAATGGAGCCTACACACTGTTCTATTATATATCACATACACACCTCCTACCTCATACTCATTCAGCACACAAATTGTCCCAGCCCCACTGCCTCTCAAGAAAACTCAGCAGCTATAATTTGGGTCACACATCCCTCAAGTTACAGTTGTTTAACTGTGGTTTCTTAAGTAACTCACCTTTGGCTAAATGGTGTAGAAACCACAATGGCTAGGCTGAACCGTGGGTTGAAATGAGCTTTTTTCCCCTCTCAGTATAAATTGAAATGGCACACTGAACTGAGTCACAACTTATTCCCTTGCAATGTTTGGAGAGATCTAGTAAGTTAATTCAGCTTCAATTTGCAGGTTAGTCCATAAAGGTGCATAACCAAGTCATTCATCTAGAAATTCCAAAGGATGAAATAGATAAAATGTGAAGATGTTTACAGTTGGTAGAAATAGTTGGTGACAGTCCTTATGGAACAATGAAAAAAATGGATCAGGCATTGGTGTCTATATTGAATATCAGACCTATGCTGGTCACATATTCTGAAATCAAATCTATAATAAGTTCTAGCTAGTTGGGGAACTATTGGCTTAACAACTCATTGGCTTGTTGGGAGTATAAGAGAAGATCCTGAATTTCTAGCATCAACTGCCTTCCAGATACTTGGATGGAAAGTGGGATTACAAAGACAAAAAGGAAACAGATATATTGCCCAATGAACTACGATCTGGGATGAATTTCATAGACTATGAGAAAATAAGCATGAAACCTTTGCCTGCAGGTCTTCTGTGCAATTTGTGACTGGGGGAAAGAGTGTGATTTTGTATATCTTCCCTGGTATTGTGAGGTAAAAGAGGAGATCTAAAAAGAGGAAAGCATGGTCACATTTTGGCATAAAAGCAAAAGATTAATGGGGCTCCACCTTGTTGTTCTTTAAACCAAATCCAGGTCCTACACTCAACAAAGCAAAATGTTATCTCAGGTGTGTTACAGAATAGGTTTAAGAGTAGAAAAATGTTACTTATTTTGTTTATCATAAAAAAATTAATACCTTGTGGAAGAATTCCCCTGCCTTTCTTTCTCCCATTTTCATTCAGTCTGAGGAAAGGAATATAGAATTTTGGGGAAATTCCTCACTGGAACGAGATTCTATCACGCTTGCTTAATTATACAGCATTCAAAGGGTAGGTATGAAGGGCCTATCTTCCATAGGGCAGATAGAATCTGTGGCCATCTTGGGTGCCACATGTCCACTAAAGTCCAAGGGAAAATCTTCAAAGGCAACCCCATTCATTGGGTTTCACTGTATAGAAAGTAACAGCAGCCAGGAGGAATTTGGGATGGTGGAAGGATGAGCCAAAACCACAACAATAGTAGTCCTCTTTCTTATCTCCAACAATAGCTGACAACATGGGAAAACTTGCTCGAATTGCCCACTGAATTGATTCAGAAGTATCCAATTTGATTCAGCAAGCTGATCAAATCGCCTTCGAGCAATTGCTGAATTGAAATCTTGCACCGAGGACTTTATGGGAAGAGCTTCAGAACGATGGAAAGATGGGAAGGAAAAAACAATACCAGAGGTAGCCTTCTCCAGAATTTCCAATCGGAACGCTTAAAATGCCAAGAGAAATCCAAAAGAATTTCTCAAGCATGCGGAGAAGAAGGTAAAAAAGGGAGCCTTATTTTGCAGAAGAGAAAAGTATCTGAGAAACGTATCGAAGCACAGCATTATGATACGTATATTGATGATACAGACATTATAATAGTATAATTCACCCTTTGAATTGTCTACCTCGGGCACAATCGGCCGCATCTGCTTCGGAGTGGGTGATGCCGTGTGCCTGTGTACACATATGTGCACACAATTGGGCTGCCCAGGTGGAGGGGGCTGTAGGCAAGATGCCATCGAAACCTCATCACATCATTCCTTAATTCCCTGGTCTTGCTACTTTTCAGCTGCTGTGATTGTACATCCTGGGGTATTAAGAGTTGGCAGGTGTGAAACAGCTAATGAGCAGCACGGAGAAATCAGTTTCCCTTCCCTTCCAGCAGCGTAAAGCCTGCTGAAATTCCTCCATTATCAGCAAATGTTTTCTTTTATGCCTTTCTGATGAGCTGTAGCTTCATGAGAGGGCAGGCTAGCCTTTGACATGTCAAATTCTAGCGGTAATAAATAAAGCACATGGAAAGGCTGCTTAATTAAAGCTGCTGGGATGCAGAAATAAGGAATGGGGAAACGGTAAGAAATGGTCAACCTGGACTGAATCATAATCCCTTGCTCAGCACTCTTCCAACAGAGATTGATTGTCTAATTCCCTTTTACATCTTCATTTGCATTGTGTGCTAATATCTCCAGGCAGTGATATTATGTGCCACCAGATGGGATCTCGCTCTTAATGTAGGTTAATGTGGTAATGGGAAGGGGAAAAAAAGTGACTTTGTTTTTAAACAGGCTACCAGGCTTTCTGGTCGATGATCAAGCCGAATCTGTGTTTGCTGTTTGAAGCGGAAGATAGTTAAGAATGTCTTTCTTTTTCTCACAGTGGTTTATCAGCCTCCTTTTTTTAGAAGGGAAGAGTTGTGGTGGCCCACATGGAAAGAAAGTGTCAGCCTTACTAAATAAACCAGACAGGAAACATGACCAGATGAACTAATTCTACTTTATTGTAAAGCTACATGAACAGAATCTTGCAAGTCTGAGAGTACAATTCTCCTGCCATCACCTTTACAACCCAAGAAACTAGGGAGGGTCCCTTCTGAGCCTCTTGCTCCACCCATTATCCAGCTGTGGGCTATGCTGTCTCTTATCTGACCGTTCCCTAGGCAGCATCTCTTCACCCCATCTCCCAAGGTCTTTCCCACATACCTTTACAGAAAGTCAGCTGTTCTTTCAATCTCACGAAGCCCTACCCACTTTTTCTCCCCTTATTTTAAATATCAATGGAATGGAGAGCTAGTATGGTGTAGTGGTTAAAGAGCTGGACTAATTGTGGAGATCCAGGTATATGTCCACCTACAGCCATGAAAATTTCCTGGGTAAATTTGGGACTGTCATTCTCTCTTGGTTCAACCAACCCACACAGGTTTGGGGATAAAATGAACGGAAGATTCCCCTTGACAGTCATCTTGAGGTCTTGGGAGAAAGGTGATAGATAAATTGAATGAATAATAATAGCTTGATCATTTTAGGCTTCCTGTCACAGTTTTCCTTTCCCAATAAGTACTGCCAAAGCTTTGATCATTCTAGATATTCTACCAATTCCTAGTTATAGCCATATGCAATTGGTAACGAAATTGGTGGGATCCTTTCAACTGATATTTATATGGAGAAGAGAACTTCAGAAAAATAAGTATTGTTTTAATTGTATATATGGGGTATATTTTATGTATATTTATAGTTTTATTCTCTCTGTAACCCACCCAGAGTCCCCTATTGTAGGGGAGATGGGCGGGAGAGAAATCTAATAAATAAATAAATAAATAAATAAATAAATAAATAAATAAATAAATCTTCTCCTTAAACTATTTGAAGGTGGTGGTATTGGCAGTGGCAATAATAAATCTTTTTTCTGGCCCCATGATCCCAGTGTTTTCTTTATTTTAGATGCTGCCAATAACAAACATCACATTAGATCACTTTGGGCACATGCCATTAGAAAGTTATGGACAGTTAACAGAGCATTGTGATCAAAAAGTACTAGCTGGGGCCAAGTTCTCTGCTGGATCACAGAACTTAGAGGGAGACTTTGGATCAGCCGTTCTTTCTCTTCCTAACCTACCCTAACAGAAGTTTGTGGTTGACCCTATGTAAGCCTCCTTGATTTCTCCAAGAAAGATGGGATATACCTTAAAGAAACAACGACAAAAATCACACAGTCCAAATGAATCATACCAGGAGATTTAGCTTGCAGATGCTAAATAATTCATTTCCATGGAACTGATACACAAATGTGTGCACATACCCTATACACCGACTTGTGGAAAAAAATCAAGTGCATCTTAGGGTTTTCAAGGAATTTTGAATGTGAGACATAAAAATAGGTCTTAACATAGCCATATAATTCAAAGAAGTATAACTATTAAGTGGTGAGCCTCATCAGAAAGTACAACCACGTGCTTGTATATAGTTGAAAATGGATTTGGTTGCAAATGCCCATGTTTCAATGCCACACTTTGAGAGAGAAGGCTAGTTCCTTTCTGATAAATTAGTAAAGGCTGATACCCCTCACCCCAAACAACAAGTAACTGAAGGGCAGACCACAGTGAATGAGAAGCATACAGTCTCACCCCACATAACTCATTAACAACAAAGTGTTGAATCTGAATAATACTTCTCATTTTTTTCCTTCCTGGAGAAAGAGGAAATGATTGTGTTACGTTCTGGGGAAGTTTCCTCCAAATAGCAGAGGTCCTCCCAAATTTGCTGAAAATGTCAGCCTCAACCTCTGGTGAGGTCATTCTGTCAATGTCCATGTCCTCTAGGTTCGCCTAGAGTCACTTCCTTGTGAGATGGGCGGTGTCTAAATTTGAAAAGGAAGGCAGGAAGGAAGGAAACCTCTGAGAGTAAAAACATGGAACTGCAGTCCACAGCCACACAAAGATTGCTTCAACTCCACGGAATTCACCTTTTGGGACTTAGTTTTGGAGGTGAAACGCATGGAAAATGAAACTGTCAATAACTACTAGAGGTATCTGATCCTTAGTATCAGAGGTAGAATGCTTCTCAATGCAGGTTCTTGGAGATTACAAGCTGGAGGACATTGTGGCTGTATTTGTAGGCTAAATAGTGGCTTCTTGTTACCATCTGGTTGTCCCAGTACTAGACTAGATCTGTTCTTGGTCTGATCCATCCCGGCTTTTTCTTATGTTCTTAGACTAGAATTAAATCTTACACAGCCACATTTTAATCTAGCCATGAGGTCATGCATTTTCATCATGCAATGAAAAGGCAATCAGTAGAATAGGTTTGTTGTTGTATATACTGCACATCCAAATTGCTTAATACAGACATCAGATGATTAAGTAAAAATGAAGCCTTCATATACTCGCCCCCCGGCAGCGAGGAAACCAGGTTTTCTGAAAATGGTTTTTTTTTTAAAAAAATGCTAATATGATTAAATTTAACTTGACACGAGTGATGTGCCATAAAATGCAATTGTGATATTTAAAATAAGACCATTTTTTCTGATTGCATACCTACAAGCAATCAATTTCTACATAGGGTGGCAATATCTATTCAGAATTCTGGTGTGTGTTTTTTTTTCCCCAGCTAGAAAGTTCTTGCATACAAAAGCAGAGTTTCTACATTCACCATCCTGCCTGTTCAGCAAATGTAAAGCAAATTAGAATATGTTAAGAACCTTTTCAGCGGAAGAGCATTTCCGAAACTAGTGGCTGGGATATTTTCAATGGATCATGAGAACGGCAGAGAAATGTTTATGGTGAATGGGAAGGAGATGCAGAAAATGGGTAGAGGATGTCGAACCCACCAGTGCTCTGTGTGTGTGTGTGTGTGTGTGTGAGAGAGAGAGAGAGAGAGAGATGTTGTTGTAAAAGTACAAAGCACCTATGTATTTTCCAAGGTGCCTTTTCTCTCTGGTGCCCCATTCAAACAGGTACAACCCAAGAAGCTGGCAAACATGTCACCTTTTAAAGTGACATAAGAGTTTATAGTATATCAGAATAGGTTGGATCTCCGTTCCTCTATTGCCTAATTCAAAAATGTAATTCTTAATTAAAGCCTCCTTTTAAAAAAAAGGTCTAAACCTCTTTGAAGTATAACAGGGTTTTTTTTATTATTATTATTATTGCACAGGCTTGATACAACCTAGGGAAGGCCGTGTTATCCTGCACTATACCTAGCTCATAGGAACAGATTTAAGCATTGCACAGTGAATGGATAGTCTTCTAATCACAGTTTTTTTTTTGAGTTTTTCAAATACACACACATATATGCACATACCCCTCTCTTATGCTAAATCCCCCTGCTTCCAATCCAGATATTCACAACTGGGTGGAATGGGTTTTTCTGTTCTTGTAAGACTTTGGAAATCCAGGGAACAATGGTAGAAATATGGCAACCTTTTATTGCAAGAAAGAGGTGATTTTTGTACGGATGCAATATCGGCTAGCAGATCGTTGAACAGGTAATGAAATCCAGGTCAAAACATGTTTTCCATTCCTGATTTCCTCAAGTATTTCCAGAAGAAGCGGTATCTGCAGCAGGAGGGCAAAAAGGGCAGAGTAAGGGAAGCGGCATTGTGACACTGGTTTTATACATATGTTGCAATGACACTTTCACCATTCTGCCTTTTTGGATCTCCTTGTTTTTCAATCATGGTGGCTCTACTCTGGAAGGACGTCCCTCCAGAAGCTGCATTAGCCCCTTAGTAACGGCTTTGTGGAAGACGGTGAAGAGTATACTGCTTTGGAAGACCCTGGGGGGAATGACTGTGTGCTGCTTAGAACCAGATTTTATGGCTTAATTTATTGATTTGTGGTTTTGGTTGACTTATGTAATTATATGTGTGATGTTTTTAACTGCGGACATTTTAATGGTGTTTCAACGTTGTAGGCCTAAGATCTGATGACACACATTTGTGTGTGTGTGTGTGTTTTTAATGTTGTAAGTTATAAGATTTGACAGCTTACAAATTTAATGACTGAATAAATAAATGAAATATTCATCCCAGGCAGTTCAGTTAGGGGCCTGATTTGAATCACTGATTTGATTTGGATGGCTGAGTCAATTTGTATAGAAGGACATATACCCAGATGCAGAAGTTGTCAAAACTGCATTGACTTTGATTCTATAATTTGAACTGAGTTGATGATCCAATCATTTTTTAATAGAATCTCTTCATAGAATATTCACACATCCGAAATTTCTATAGGTCCTTTTTATATTAGTGTTTTTTCCTCTGATTGCTAGACCTCTGAACTTCAAAATGATTTCAGAGCACTCAGGTACTACAGTGATTCAGTATTTTCCAAGTTACATGCTGGAAAGTCCACATATCAGAGTTGGAAATTCCTTGCAAAAACTGAATTAGAAGTATACCTACCCAAGATAGTAGGGGTACAAGATAACAGGCCTGTGTGAATCAGACAAAATCCAATTCAATTTTTTTCCCATTCAGGAAATCATTCCAATTTGATTGGACTATTTGAATTGATTTGGAAGAAAGGTGTAATTTGATTTCAATGTTCAAATCAAACTGTCACTTCAGGTTTATTTAATTTGCAGAAATGTGTCCTGTATCTCAGAGTAGTACATAGCTTGTAAAATACTGAGAAGTACATTTGCATTAAAAAAAAAAACTGTTTAGAAAGGTGCTAAACAGGGCAATTGGACTGCCAACGGAGAAAATAAAATGGAATTTATCATGATTTTATTATTTTTAGTTGCATAGACAAAAGAAACCTATTTCTATATAGCCGCTTGGTTCTTTCTTTTCAGCAAAACCAAATTCTGCTTTCAGTACATCTGTCAGTGGCTGGGAAATCTAAACAAGAATGAGTTTCACAATTTCTGTTTCTCTGTTATTGTGCTGATAGCAAAGCTATTAGTACTAGGGTAGGTTTCAATGACTTATTTTCAGCAAAGGTGTAGTGATAAAGACAGCGTAATTATCAAACTGTCCTCCATTCAAATGGGCATGTCCATGATGGCCTTCAGTCAAAGACATCCCCAGGCCTCTGAAGTTATTCTCTGTCTGGCATTCTCATGGGATATCAAGGACAAAACATGGATAGATAACATGCAGGTTCTACAGGTATAAAGAGCAGGTGCTATGAATGACCCAAGGTTTAAGTCCTGGAATTGTTGCTCCCACTCTTTCGTAAGAGTCGGTCTGAAGTCCATCTCACCTGGCTTATGTTTACAAAACAGCCCTATCTGGTCCCAGGAACCTGGTTTCCCACCTTGATGGTTCCAACCCTCACACATTCCCCAGGCTCGGACTACAGGGTCTGAGACTTCTTAGAATTGTACTTCCAGTGCTGGTACAGGACACCATGCAGTGGAAGTCTGGTCTGTGGGATAGCCTTACTGTTCCCCCCCCCCCCCCATGTGCCCTTCCATCCAGGACACTTTACTTAGAAGCCTATTGAGCATCCCCTGCCTTTTATCAGTCCTTGGTGGGTATCCTGCGCACTGGCTTGCATGCAAATAGTTTTGAGATGAGGTAGGGGATGGGGGCAATGACTAACAATATGTGATGGAATGGACTTATGAAGGCCGCGCTCAGGGAGATAAGCGTGTTCTTAGCCCTCATCAAGAGCGTGGGAAGTTCAAGAAGATGAGGCTGGCACCTCCCTAAGGAATTCACAGTGTTGTGGCTGGCTGGCTTGGGAACTAGGCTTCAGTCTGGGGAGATTTTCTGTCTGGAGGTTGTAGCTAATAAACGCAACGGAACTATATTTGCATTGTCTCTTGGAGTTCTTTGGACTGAACCTGACACAATACCTGAAACAGGATTGATGGCTATGCATAGCAAGGAAAATACTACATGGACTTTCAGGGGTGCCATTTTTCACACTGGGTTGCAGGGAAAAAAAGGTGTTCCAAACCCTTTAATAAAGTAAAAAAAAACACCTTACTTCCCAATAATGTGATATATCTCCTCTATGTCCCCTTCAGCAGCCCAAGGAGGCCCATTTCTTAATGGAAAGTACAGCCCCAAGCTGCAAACTGATTGCTCACCCTGGCACTTTCCTGTTGAAAATTGGCTGCTCTTTAATGGCATTCTATGCAAACTTACCTGAGTTTTGTTGAATTCAATATAACGGTGTGGGCAGGCACAGATTCCAGCTCCCATTTGTTTGTCTTGTAATGTCGATGAAATGTCAGAGCTTGTGGTGTTTCTCCCTCTCTATTCCTTTTCCTTTTCTTCTTCCTGGGGAATACGGGACATCTGTGCATTAAAAAGAAATGCATACCGAATTCCTATGGCAGCGTGTGATAGATTGATGATAAATATGAATTCTCTGGAGTTCTTTGTATCTCAGCCTTTTTTCCCCCCAGATCTGTGATTTAATTAGAACTTTAATCTTTCTGTGGACAAGCTCCAGGATCCTCTAAAGGTCCTTTAAATAGTGATTAGGTAGCTTAACTTGCAGCACACACACAAAATATGGCTGAGGATCATTTCCCCTGATAGGCCAAAAGAAGGCCATAACCATTTCCTGTTATTAAAACAGGGAAATGGGGACAGCATCCTTTTAATTGACACAGGATGGTGTTTTGTCCCGCGTGCATATCGATTTTCCCAAATTCATAGGCTTTCATGTTCCTCTCTGCGAAGAAGGTCAGTTCTGGGCCTAAAAACAAGAGCCAAGGGCATGATCCTCACCACTGAGATGAAAGCTGCAGCTCTTGTTGGAACCATGAGGGTCTTGGCACGCCTATCAAACGTTAGTGAGACTGGAGGCATGCAAAAAGCCATTCCATCCTGCATCCTTGAAATTAGATTTCATGGCACATCGAAAGCATCAGGAGAAGGCCAAAGTCAGGGTGGGCAAAACAGACCCCCAGTTGGCACATAGAGGCATCTGTTGAAGCTCCTTTTTCAGAAGAGAGTTCTAGAGAGGCCCTCCTGGGCGTGCTGTTTCTGCTGCTTGTCCTTCTCGCTCTACCTGCATGCTTTGGTTTTCTTTGGAGGAAAAAAACAAAAAAACAAACCAGAGAAGGAAGGGTAGCAAGCTCCTGCTTGTGGTCAAAATGGGGGAAAAGAGGGGAGAGTCTTGTCCAAGCCCCTCCCTTGAAACCTAATATCAGTGCCAGCAGGATTCATAGGGGAAAGAGGAGCTTCCCATTAATAGACCTTCACCAGACCCTTTTCTGTCCAACGTGAGTGATTCATCTTTAGGAAGGAATCAAACTGCTGCCATCCTCTACATGTTGCTGCCATACAGAGGATTGGTGCATTGAATTGCTCCACATATACTCCATGTTCGGCTCTAAATAGACCCAGTTGGCTTTGATGTCTGCAGGGTATGCAACATATCTAAAAAAACAAGTGAAGCTTCGGTCACAGTGTCATAGCTCGCACCTTGACTGTTTTTAAACCATATCCTCAGACCATATCCTCCCAGTTGCCTACAGAACCGTGCCTCCAAATCTCTGTGTTATGTCTGTGCTACAGATAACACAGAGAAGACCGATAGATAATGGATCAAAAATAGCTTTTTGGATCATGTCTCCAGCATTTCCAGGCAGAAGGAGGGAGAAACCGTACCCAAACGTTGTCTGAATTCTCACATTGCATCAAGTCACGTTTTTCTTTAAAGAAAAACATTATAATAAAGCACTGGGTGGATTCTCTTGTTATTCTTTCTTTGAATCATTTTTTAAAAAAAATAAATAAGACAGTCCTTGTTCATAAATAAAACTAAGCTTAAGATTACAAACCACAGACCTGGGAGTTCACGCATGCCACTAAGGCAAAACCAAAACAGGTCTTGGTTTGGTGCCATGTGTGAATCCAGTGACGGAAGTGTTATTGTTACTTTGGTATAAATAGTTCTGGGTAAAGTGTTGTTCAAAGAACTTCCATGTATTCCATATAAATTTCCAATTTAACTCTCATGACTTCCACATATGACCCAAACAGCTGCATTTCTCTAGATAGGACATTAAGTTAAGCAAGTTACAAGTTCTGTTCTGCCTGTAGAATTACAATTCCTATAAAACAGCTGTGATGAACTTTATTCAGTCATAGATTTTCAAATAAAATAAAATGGTTTGAATCTTCACAACAGTTTTAATTGATTTTAATCTACAGCAACAAGAAAGAGAAAATAATTCTAATGTAAACATATGGAATATTTTTAAATATATGGAATGGCATAAAAATATGGAAATATCAGCAAAACTAAGATACAAATCATGCATAAAGAAAAAAGAAAAATGCATATTAGAATAAATCTATATGCAATGGAGCTGAAGTCTTAAACAACAAATTAAACCTTGCCCTTGGGGAATCATATCGATTGGGCTTTCTGGATTGTCAATAAAAAGTCAGTTCATATGTAGAAACAGCATACATGTCATCAATTCAGAGTTTTAGACGAGGTACACTACAGTCTTTCCACCAGACTAAAATAGTTTTCTTAGCTACCTCCCACAGGTGAGAAATCCAAATTTCTTTAGAGTTCATCAAGTTCCACATTTTCAGGATGTAATTTAACATTACATTTACATAACTAACCCTTATTTCTTTTGCTAGGACTCTATTTTACAGATGTATTACTATTAAACCAAAATGGTATAAATGTAGAACAAGCCCCAACTATATGAGTCAGTATCCTTTCCAACATATTATACATTCATAGCATTGTAGGAGAGACCGTGTGGACCTACCAGCATGTCCATATACAGTAGATATTAAAAAGAAGTGGCAGGAGATACAAAAATCATGTCCAACCTTTGTTTGAAAACTTCTAGTGATGGAGCACCCTTAATTCCAGGAGACAAGTTGTTTCACTGCTTAATAGTCTCACAGAGGTTTAAACCCATCTTTGTTCCATATCCTCTGAGGAGATCAGCAGAGACACAAATAGAGACATGTGTGAGGGTGGTGGGCAATCAGCTTCAGAGGACCCTGGATGAAGCAGATTATCTGGACTCTTTTCAGTCAGGATTCAGGCCTGGTTACTATAGCAAGACAGCATTAGTTGCACTTGTAGATGACCTCTGGAGGGCTTGGGATGAGGGTGGTGCAACCATCCTGGCCCTCCTGGATGCCTCAGCAGCGTTCAGTATCATCAGCCATGGTATCCATCTGGGATGGCTTCAGGGGTTGAGAGTGGGGGACACTGGTTTGCAGTGGTTCTCCTCTTCGAATACAGTATGGCTGGTTTTGTTCAGTGTTGGAAGGGAGAGGTCTAACCTAGGCCCCTGCAATGCAGGATGCCTCAGGATGTGTGTCTCTTGCCGCTTCTGTTTAATACCTACATGGGTGCTAGGTGAGGTCATTTGATGGCATGGGGTGCAGGATCATAGGTTGATGATACCCAGTTATATATCTCCACCCCTGGCCAGGCAGGCAACGCCATTCATGAGCTGACCCAGGGCCTGGAGGGTGTGAGGATCTGAATGAACAAGCTCGGACTTACTCCTGGCAAGATGGAATGGTTTTCGGTTTGGGGGGCCCTGGAGCTGGTGATGTGTCATCTTTGACTCTTGGTGGGGTAGCACTTCCCCAGACAGAGCAGGTGTGCAGTTTGGGGGTCTTCTTAGAATCACAGCTCCTGCTTGAGGAGCAGGGGGAAGCTGTGGCTAGAGGGGCCTTTGCACAGATTCATCTTCTGTGCCAGTTGCACCCAATTCCTGGACCGGGAGGCCTTTCTCGCAGTCACTCATGCCTTGGTTTGCTAACTGCACAGTGGCAGATAGGAAAGCGCTCCAGAGGGTTACCACCACTGCCCAGAGGATCATTGGTTGCCCTCTCCCCTCTTTGGAAGAACTTTATAGTTCTTGCTGCCTTAAGAAAGCTCAAAACATTCTTAAGGATCCATCCCACCCGGGACATTCTTTTTTCGAACTATGACCATCTGGCAGACGGTACAGGATGATGAAAACAAGGACGAATAGGCTGAAGAATAGCTTCTATCTCAGAGCTGTAGCTATACTGAACTCTACTGTATAGTGCAATATTAATGTAGCATTAGGGGTTGTGCAATGGTGAATGGAATGTGAAGGTTGTGTTATATGTGTGTTATGTGTTCTATGGGTTTTATATTTTTAAAGCTGCACTGGGGTGGCATTTAATTTTGTTGTACAAGTAGTACAATGACAATAAAGATTTCTATTCTATTCTATTCTATTCTATTCTATTCTATTCTATTCTATTCTATTCTATTCTATTCTATTCTATTCTATTCTATTCTTGGTAACTTCTCAGCTAGATTACTGAGGGACCACCTATCTCCCTAGTATCTGCCCAAGTGATTCACCACCTACTGGTGTTTTGAAGGGGCTTGAAGATCTGGCTCTTCACCCAGGCCTTTCACAAGGATGATTGAAGCCCCCATCTATTCTTTTTTCCATTCCAGTCCAGTTTTTATCATCTGGCTACCTTTGCTCCTTATTTTTGTTTCTGATTGTATCCTTTTATTTGTGAGCTACCCAGAGTCCTTGGGAGTTGGGTGGCATGCAAGTTTAATAATAAATACAATTTTAAAAATAATTGCAATGCATTCTCCATGGGGCTGCCCTTGAAGGTCATCTGGAAATTGTATCTCGTCCAGAATGCGACGGTATGCACGGTTTTGGCTCTTTCACTTTGCCCATATTACACCCCTGTTGTGTGAGCTGCACTTACTCCCAGGTGCTTTCCAGGTGCAATTCAAGATGTTGGTTGCCACCTTTAAAGCCCTAAATGGTATAGGACCAGGCTATTTGTGGGACCCCCTCTCCCTGAGGGTATCTGCCTGCTCCAGGTCTCTTTCCTTAAACGTTGCCACGTAGCAGGACCTAGGCCACCACTCTCCTAGCCTTCAAAAAGGCCTTGAAAAGCTGGCTCTTCCCTCAGGTGTTGGGATAAGATGAGGCTGGTGCCCAGGGATTGCAACTGTGGATCAGTCGTGGCATGTTGACAGGGCTGCTGGGATTCATTTTTCTTTGGTATATGTTCTGATGGGTTTTACGCGGGTTTTGTGAGCTGCCCAGAATTGTGATGCCCAAGATGGGCAACTCTACAGGTCTTTTAATAAATTCATAATGTCGTGTTAAGATCATGCAACATTAATTTAATATTTTTTAAAATCTTTCTCCACTGTTTGGCTAAACGGATTTATACATCATGTCACATAATAAATGGAGATTTACAGAGCACAGTGACTGACTTTATCCCATCACAATAACCTAGAATGAAAGAAATTTCATTTTGAGTTAGAGGAAAGGGTGAATCAAAGAACAAGATAGCCCTAGGGCTTCTTTACATCTTAGGTATTCACGGTGAACTTTTAAACAACCCAATTAGCGCAGAAGAGACTTCAAATAAATGGGAGACCACCACCAAATGGCCCCTTCGCAAGTCTTTCGGCAATCACAAAGAAGGTCTCTGTGGCTGATCTCAAAGCATAGATGGGCTGGTAGTGGAAGAGACTCTCTTTTCAAGGTTTTGAAATGTTTTTTTTTTAAATGTGACTTTTCTCCTACTCATTCAGATCAGTCTCAGAAGTGTTTTTTTAATTATTGTTTTATGTAGGAACTCCCCGCCGTGGTATTCTTCAAACATCTAATAGAACTTTTGAGTATTGCCTTCCCTTCAATTGTATATTTGCTGGTTTTGTGGTCTCTCCCACACCTTACTGCTAACACAATAGGTTTGAAGCCCCTAGCAACAGTGAAAAGTGAAATAAAGACACCATTTAAAAGGTGGTGTGTTTCTGTTTTGCTTTTCCAAATTAACCCAGTCTGCTTTGCTTTAGGTCTTTAGCTCCTTACAGCATCTTTCATCCCAATGTATATTTGGCTAAGAAAGAAAGATTATATACATGCTTTTATGTCTCTCTGTTCGGCCCCTGATGCAGCTAAAAAAAAAAAGCTAACCCCCAGACAAGTTCACAGCCTTTTTTTTTTTTTGTGGGGGGGGGGAGAAGCAAGGGTCCTCTTAATTTTTGCATATTTCTCCTTTCTCCTTATTCCCTTAGGAACATTTTGGCTCACTTCACTATGGAATGGACTGTGTCTTTCCCCGAGAATGTGAAATATTTCCTGCCAAAGGAACAAAACATCATAAAGGAACCAAAATAGAATAAAAACAATGATAGAACAGCAAGTAGACTTCAAATCCAAGCAGCCACAGAGAGAAGGGGGGGGGGAGGTGTTTTTCCACCTCCTGTTCTCTCCGCAACAACCCCAGAAATGAATAAATGCCGTCTCATTCAGCAAATGTGTGCTTAACACTAAGCCTTGCATAAGTAACATTTTATCTCCCTTAGTTTGTGTGCAAACATAACAAGATTGCTCCTTCTGTTTTGACACTTTTCACACAATTTCTTAATTATAAACGCTTTGTGTAACAGATGAAATGGTGCTGGGGGAAAAAATAAATTGGAGACAGGAGGCGTTTAGTACGGAACATCTGAAACGGTGGCATTTTAGAAAATCAGCATAATGATTTGAAGGATTTTCACAAAAGCTTGCATCCCAAAATGATGATCTCCCTACCAGCTCTCTGTTCTCTCCCTTGCTTTCATTTAACAGTGTTCGGCTTGTAAACAGAAAGCAATACACTGAGTTTTATACCTTGCCACGTGAGGCATATTTCTGAGTTGAAATGTGGATTTCATTAAATTTCAGGCCAAAACCCCTTTAGCACAGACATTCTGCCATCCTTTAAAAACAAACACAGAAACAATCCTGCCGCTATTATGAAATTGAACGGTACCAATTTCTTACGAGACCCGATGCCTTTTGAAGTTTCTTTCACTACTGTCACCCCGCTTGCACCAAATCTTTAATCCAGGTCGTTTAAAAATGTAGCACAAAAACACAGCAAACCCTGCAGCTTCAGCCATTTTCAGGGCCAAACCAACCTCAGAAGATCTACAATTCGTCACTGGATGTCAAGCTTCACATGAGGCACAGCTGTAAATCTCAACTCTCCAGACACTTATTTCCTTTTTCAGGAATGGGTTTACTCGGCAGAAGGCTCCCAGACACAATGGAACTAGATTAGTCTCTTTCTTGCAGACCAGAATGAAGCCATAGACACGGAGAGGTGCCCACCCAGAAGTCACAGCCTTTGTTTCAAATTATGCTGAAAGATTTAAATTCAAGGCCTTTTCCTTCCAACGTTCTGAGTCCACCCATATTTGGCTGTTCTTTTCAGGGCTTTGGGAGCGTCACCCTTCCAGGTAGACCAGACTAGGAAGCCAATGCCACGTAGGTCAGGACTACTTTTATTGTAAAGCTATAGTAACAGATTTTTGCAGGTCTGAATGTGCTCCCCCCCACCCCGGCCACTTTTCTCTATGTGAACTAGGGAAGGGCTTGTCTTAGATCTTTTATTCATGTTACATTCTTGGCCTGGGCTCAAGCCCTGCTTATCTGACCATTGCCTTGTTAGCAGCTCTTCCTCCTGTCCTTCAAGGCCATCCCTTCTTCCCCCTACAGAGTGGCACCTGATCTGTGGTGATGCAGTGGTGGTCTGAGCTGAAACCCAGCTTGGTCCTGTCATCTAAACCCAAAAGTGAGTTCACCCTTCCTTCTGGCCTTCACAGAGAGAAGGACTCAGAGTTAACAGCCCAGAACAGACAGTGATGTGGGACATCACACCATCCTTATGACTTGGCACTGACATACTTGCAGGAATGCCACCTCCAACCAGTCTCAACTTGCCCAATACATTCACCCTAAGAAAACCTGCTAGTGGTCTCCCACTTCTATGGAGTGAAGGGACAGAGGCTTGCAGGCCCTGTTTTCAGTGAGGCAATTGTACTTTGAAAGTGCCTCCCCCAGGAATTTGATCTTGGCTTTCCATAAACTATTAAAAATCTTTTGGAAAGTTGGTGATACCTGAGCTGACATAATCTATTACCACACTGTGTATGTTATGTTTTACTATTATATTATTGTGTTTTATTGTTTGTACACTGAACATTTACTTGGTATTGTTAGATGTTGAAAACCACTAAGAGTCTTCTAGACTGTGATGGGGGTCTACCGAATAATTGAATAATATGAGGCTTTCCTTCTTTCCTCCTCCCATTAGTGTAGGGGCTGCATGTGTAAAATAAGGATAGTAGGAGGGGTGAATGTTCTGTTTGTTTGTCTGTCTGTTTGTTCCCAAGTGTTACTAAAAAAGGGAAATGTCAGCCATAGCCACAATGGTGCTATCAATATAACCAGGCAACTGTGATTTTTCTAGTTATGGCTCTGAGATTTTAATTAGACTAGGTCAACAATGTTTTGTGAATTATGATTGTATAGGGAGTGATTGTCTACACACGTTGAAAGAATACGCAGTAAGCTGGTCAGTACAGAATAACCCAACATACTAACTCAGTGGTGGACTTCTAACTCCCAACCCATTTTTTTCAGGCACCTATAACTCTTTCTACCTGGGCTTGCATTTTGAGATACACCAAAACTGTAAATCCTATAAACAAACATAGTGTTAAAATGAACCAAAATCCTCTAAAACTCTGTTTTAAAAAGTAAATCAGGGCACTGAAGACTTTCACAGATTTATCTTTTCAACAGCAGACTCCTAAAGTGGTCCCAAAAATTTCATTGGAGTGGATTTCAATAACAGTTTTATTGACTGAGTTTCTGCTGAGATGCCTTAGAAATATTGCTCGAGATCTCTACTGTCCCCCAAACCTTTTCCATTCTATGCTTAATCATCCCTTTCAGATCCCTTATCTTGAGCCTGGCTTTGTCCCATAGCATATGATTAATTATCCAAAAATTCTATGTCACCTTCACAAAACAAACAAAAAAAACCCCTTAACTTGAGTTTGGATACATATGCCATATTTAAGATAATGACCAGCATTTTATTACTGCCTTTTTTTTCTTTTCCTTTGCTTTATGCCTTGGGTAGCAGAGTTTAATCCATGAAGACAGCAGCTGTTTGATGTCTCTTAGGAACGTTGTCACATATTTTTTTTAAAAATTCGTGGTTGTAATAAATGCAATTAGTTTAGTACTCTGATTTGTTAAAGGTGTTTGCCAAAAACTGCTTGAGGAACCCAATTTGAAAAATAGATTGTGTCCTGACTTGTGAGTAGGTCTAGTGCCAGTAGTACATATTTTAATCTAACTATATCCGGAAAATCTGTATAGATGTATGCTTTTTTTCTTGATGATTGGGATCACTGATGTACATCACTGAGGTAGGTCATAATTTCCTTGATGAGACCACATTTCTTCATTCTTACTAGTTCAGTTTCACTTTATGGAATCAGGGAATATGGATATTAATAGGACAATTGCATACTCTGTGGTTTAACAGTGCGTCTTAGAACAATGTCTACAAATCTTTCTGCAGACCTTGATCTTGCAAACTTCATTGTTTCTTCCATAGGTTTCAGGATGGATTGTCCCAGTTTTAACATCACATCTGCATACCAACAGCAGCCTTACATTAGAAAATAAAGCAACTGGTGTGTGTGTGTGCGTGTGTGTGTGTGAGAGAGAGAGAGAGAGAGAGAGAATGTAAAGACAAAGTAGTTCACTTGCCCAGGTTAAATACTACCAAAATCCTAGTCCTATGCAAATCAACAGACTTTTATTAGATGATAAATGCACTACAGCATAAGCTTGCCAGATTTGGGCACTGGGACAGACACAAAACTGCAGCAATTGTCACGGTTGAGACCTTTCCATGTTGTAGGACAAGTTCTGAAAGAAGGTTTACTTGTGTTCCCTTGGACACAAGTAAATTCCTCTGTGCTATTGAAACTCCATTCACATGAGAACTTCTTTTCTCCCCAAGCAAGTGAATGTGAAAGGACCTTTCCTTTACACATGAGAAGGTTGTTAAGGTACAGCTGGCACACATGCGTACATCTCACCATGGTTACACTGTGTTTCTCAACCTTGGCAGCTTTAAGATGTCTGGACTTCAACTCCCAGAATTCCCCAATCAGCATGCTGGCTGGGGAATTCTGGGAGCTGAAGTCCACACATCTTAAAGTTGCCAAGGTTGAGAAACACTGACCTAGAAAGTAAGTCCAAGTATTAGTGCTTGAATCTTCTTACATCCCCTTTCTCTATTCCTTTGTTTTCTGTGAAGTTTATTATATTGTGGACCTGCTTTTGTATTTGCACAGCCTTTATAAAATGTTAAACGTTTTGCACGTTCAACCCCTTCCTCCTCATTTGTACATGGCCAGGCACCATATTGGTATACCTATAAGTAGCTGACATGCTTTTTCTTGCAGGAGGATATTATAATATTGTCTTTGAAGTAGAACAAGTTTGAAGTCACCCGTTAGAAATCTTACCAATACTCACTGCTCTTAATTAAATATTAGGTGTAATTAGCACAAAGAGTGAATGCGAGGAATATTAATTTGATGCTTGTGGAAAGGATGTCATTGTAAATGAGAAACAGTGGGGGTCTCTGTAACATCTGTTTTAGACTCAAGGTAGCATTAAACTCTTTAGTACAAACTGCACCTAGACATTAATTCCCTACTTCTTTCTTCTCTGAGCCATTTTACCTAAAAATGCTGACTTTCATTCCTCTTCAACTCCTATTTCCAGATTGTCTTGTACCTGCTTCCCAGAAACGGCCATCGATTTTTGATACAACTGGACAATTGTCAGTTGCCACCAGTGACTCATATTTTGTCTGCTTGATTACAACAACTGTTCATTCCCATTTTGTTTGACTGTAGCAGGGTCCACCCCCCCCACCCCCCCGGGACTGTAAAACAAGGGTAATGAACTGGGAGGGTCAGGTTTTGTATCAGAGTTTTGTGGACATTCTCACTAAATGCTGCCGTGGAAAAAGAACTATCTGGGTGAGCATAACTATTGAAACACACTTTGATACTGATTAATATTATGGGGTTTATACCCAATCATATCCAGCGTTCCTGGTGTTTGGCATCAACCGTAGGATAATACATCACATAGCCAGGGTCAGCATGGCTAACTATAAAATTGGTTTTATTGTGATTTCTTTGTTTTATTGTTGTGAGTGGCCCAGAGTCATTGGGAGTTGGGCAACATGCAAGTTTAATAAATTAGTAATAGTAGTAGTAGTAGTACAAAATACTTTGTAAATAAAACAGTTGAACCTGTTTGATTATGGTCGGTTTGATATGGCTTGCTTGTAGCACCGAGTTTAGGACTGACTTGCTTTTTTATGAACCCAAACTGCTCGTATTTTAAGGGAAGCGTTTCTTTTTAAAACGTCTTTTACTTAAAAATTACTGTTTTATACTCAGAAAGAGTCTGGTAGTCCCTTTTCCATTAACAAACTTTATTAAAAAGCATAAGCTTGCATGAGCTACAGCTTACTTCATCAGATGCACAGAGAGGCTTAGACCGATGGCGGATTTAAACTGGGATGAGGTGATGGAGAGAGATGAAGAATGCGAGGTCATTGCAGATATATGTGAGACAGATTGCAAACACCTTCTCAAATAACAATTGTCACGCATTAAAACCCCATGGCGTGTGCTGCCTCGTTCCACTTGGATGGAAGTAAGAAACTTGTGGCTTTTAATAAAATTTCTTAGTCAGAAAAGGGGCTACCAGATTCCTTCTGATATTTTGCTACCATAGACTAACAGGGCTCCCCTTCACCAATGTTTCAAACTCTTATCGCTTATTCTAATTCTTTTAATCTCACCTTTAGGTTTACTGGTATAGTTGCTTTGTGCGGGTTAATGACTGCAGTAACAGCTGATTGGATAGCCGGTTAGCCCTGCAAAGTGGTCCAGACAAGAAGCACAACCGGGAGTTCTAGCGCTATCTTTATTGTAAGGTTGCATTAACAGAATCTTGCAAGACTGAAAGTATTTCTCCCCTCCTTGTTTACTCTCCAGAAAACTAGGGAGGGTCCCTTCTGAGATGCTTTCCATGTCCTCCTCCTTTCTGTGGGCTGAGATATCTTTTACATGACAGTTTCCAGTCTGCAACCCTCCCTCCTGCCTCCCAGGGTCATTCGCACATACCATTACCTTGCCCTACGGTACTGGTGCTATCACCCCCAACTTCTCCCACCCCACATACTTACTAACCAACCAGATATCTGCACTAGGCCATTTCCTTTCAAACATAATGTCTACGTGAAATTCTCTTCCCCTACCCCAACCTGTTTCTTTGCCTGTAGAGCTTATGTGGGGATCAGAAGTGTTCTTATAAAGAAAGATGCTAATGCTGGTTCTTCCTTTACAACATCCCTTTTTTTAAAAAAATTATCTGTAGTAGGAGACTCTATTTTGAAAAAGACCATTGGTGCAGGGAGCCTGGCAAACGTCATGAACGCAATGGACAATGTACCTGCCATATTTCCAATCCTACTTTAAGGACTGTTTGAATAGAAATTGAAATCCAATTCTTCATTTTTTTAGACAATGCATTGATAGAAACTTTAGTCGACTTGCACCTGGGCTTGCGAGACATAATTACAGGTTAGCTTGTGTTCTGCATCCAGGATGTTGAAACTATAAAACACACTAAACATAGTGTTGCAGAGAGAATTCCTATATTGTTTTCTAAATACTAGTGATAAATAATAGGAATGGCAGGATGTCTTGTTCCTTTGGAAATATTCACAGTTTAAAGACTCTCCTAAAAATCCTATTTATTTTCACACCGTGTAGGTTTGCAATAGAGTCCTCATTCACTGATATTTTTGCAGTGCAGATCATTGTTATTCTTGTAATGTTTAAAGATTCCACTATGTATGTTCATAGTGTTTAGCTATTACTAGATATTTGTTTGACTAAGCAAAGAGAGAAAAAATAAAAATTGAAAATCAAATTGTTTGACTTCCATTTAATAGGAATACATATTCCTGTGGTTAAAGAAAGGGGAAACCAAAAGTATTCTGTTTTAAAGTTTTTTATATTTCTGCTTTGTTGGGCACACCCTGCACAATTTAAGATTTTATTGATAATTTCAAAATTAGCCCTTAAGTAGTAGACTCTGCGGCCTTCAGTACTGTTCCTCAACCCCCACCCCTATCACACACACACAGACACAATTTTGCTCATCAAGCCAACACAGTCCTGATCGTTGGACGTTGTGGGAATGACATTCTTGTAGTGCTGGGTTGGGTTGAGGAACAGAAAACAAAGTGAGAAAAAAATGGCGCCATCCGTAGGAAACATTATTTCTGAGTAAAACCGTCGGAACTCAAGCTCCTTGCTGCCGATGAATGACGAATGGCACTTCCAGCGAGGTCCCAGCAGGAAGAGAAGCTCTGATAGGAACATGATGAAGGACCATCTTCAAAGAGGCATTAATCTTCGCAAGGCAGATCCCGCTCAATGTTCTCACCCTATTTTTCATTTTTTTCCCAGGGTAATCAGGAAGTTACCGCACCTCCTGACACGATGGCACAGCCTTACGCCTCCGCCCAGTTTGCTCCTCCTCAGAACGGCATTCCAGGAGAATACACCGGCCCCCACCCTCACCCGACCCCAGATTACCCCGGGCAAACCACGGTTCCAGAGCACACGTTAAACCTGTACCCGCCTGCGCAGACGCACTCCGAACCAAACACAAGTGACACCAATGCACAAGCTGTCTCAGGCACAGCCACCGTAAGTAGGTTTTTTTCCCCCAACCCTCTCCATTAAGCGTGTGAAATATGCCGTTCGTTTTCAGAAGTCGCAGCAGGCAGAGTTCTGGGTCTAGGGTTCCCTTATGAACCCCATGGAATGGCTTGGCCTTCCTGGCGGAAACAGATATTTGCCGAATTTTGAATCTGACGTTGGGTTCAGGATAAATTTCAGCCGCTTAACTTCCTTACCGGGTGGGATTCTTAGATTTCAGCAGAGAGGATTTGGATAATAAGACCGATGTTTTACCTGGCCCTGGTTGCCTTCTGCTGTATTTAAGGAAGGAATGAACTTGGTTGAAACCAGTGTTCTTAACTATGTTTTCAGGGGGTGAGAAATAGATCCCACGTGGCAGTGATGAACGGGGTCCTGGTCTGTGTGGCTGCAGGGGGGTACATGGGAGGGGGTGGTCAGAAAAGCCCAAGGGAGTGGTCACAGCTGTGTGATATATGTAAAAAAGGGGCAGGTCTATGACTGAGCCACCAAGGTACCACCTGGATTGCATGGCTGTGCAGCCTTTTGGATTGGAAAGAAAACTGCTTTAGAGCTTGTGTAGGTGCACATACCATCAACTTAAGTCAGCTGCAACTTTTCCAGAATTACACAACTGGCTGTCCTCAGAAAACACGCCTTTCATTTAGAAGGAGCTGTTGATAGGAGCTACATATGCACCCCTGTGAGCTCTGCATTCCCACAGTTCCAAAGTGTGAACCGCTCTGTGGGTTTGATCTGTAATACTCTGGCTGGAATCAGTGGTGTTTGGTCAGGTTCAAATGAATATGCTTCAGCTTTGAACCTCCCCAATCGGGATTTGTGGGTTTTTCCCCCCAAAAGATGCTCCTATGATTCTCCTCCCTCTCTTCTTCCCATAGAAAGAGTTCATGATAATCTTAATTTTAGGATTGTCTGACTAGGATGGCTGCTGAGATCATGTAAAGCAACATCCAATACTGCAAACACACAAAGGGATCTTTTTGCCATTGTTCGTGTTATCGGTTGAGACATGCTACTCTTTATGAAGACCTTACCAGTTATATCGTCTTTGCCTATTTTGCTTTTTTAAATCACCAGGGATTTTGCACACACACACACCCTCCAATAATTGTAAAATTCCAATCTCTCATTTGGTGGAATATTCAGAGTAATGTTGCTGAGATTAACACCTTACAAATTGAGGTGGATTATCAAATCAAACCTTTAGTACTGTCATTGACCAGCATAAAGACGGATTATGTTTTTGTGGTTGGGGACCACACTTCAGTTTGTGGATGGGGGGAGATTGAAGAGAAAGGATTGCAGTTGGTGGGGCAATTTCACAAAGTGGCTTAAAGCCATATCATCATCATCATCATCATCATCTTCTTCTTCTTCTTCTTCTTCTTCTTCTTCTTCTTCTTCTTCTCCTCCTCCTCCTCCTCCTCCTCCTCCTCCTCCTCCTCCTCCTCCTCCTCCTCCTCCTCCTCCTTGTTTTCCTTCTTCTTTTCCTTAAGATTTAGGGAACTTGTGTAGGTTTGGGTAAGATGCGATACTTCTGCTCTATGCTTCACTGACCAGAGCATACCTGCAATGTTGCATCCAGGTCTGGATACAATAATACCAGAAGGACAGTGAGACACTAGAAGGAAGGCAGAGAAGAGGAGCAAAGATGGTGAGGGGCTTAGAGGCTAAATGCTATGAAGAACAGTTAAAAGAACTCGGTATCTTTAGCCTAAAGAAGAGAAGGCTAAGGGGAGACATGATAGCACAAGCAAGCTTTGCAGAAGAAGATCCAGACTTGAACTAGGGAGGAATTTCCTGACTGTGAGAGCTATGAAGCATGGAGCACCCTACCTTCTGGAGTTGTGAGGGCTTCCTTACTGGAGAGTTTCAAGCAAAGGTTGGGTGACCATTTATCTGAGGATCCCTACCCTGGTCAGGGGGTTGGACGAAAATACATGTAAGGTCCCGTCCAGTCCTTTGATGTTACGATTATGTGTTTTATTTTTAAATCTGTGCTAAGCTTACTTTAGGGCTTATGCCATATTTGTGTGTATTGCTCTCCATAGGGTGATAGGAAACTGCCATTCCTATGTGTGGGAATCATATAGTCGAACTGACCGCCAGAGTTAGAGGTTTCTATCTCTCCACCTATAGTCTGGCTGTTTGGAGGCCTAATAGGGACCTGCTACCACAAAGTGCTTATTACTCAGTTTCCTTAAAGGAGGAATCAGATGGGGAGTTCCGTTAAAAAAGAAGGTCTCACCTGTATATCAGCAGGTGCATAGAACCCATTCAGCCAGCAAACAAATCTGCAGATGAAAGGGTAGCTGTATAAAATGCTTGATTTTAAATAATGTATACTCTATTTAGGGATCAGGGCCAAACGGAAGACCTTGGTGACCCGTTCAAAATCCAGATATTCTTCAACCCTGAATCCAGCAGGAGGAGATTCCTACACTGTGTCACCAGGCAAAAACAGGAAAAACAGACTCTTACCATATAAATACGGCCCAATCTGTCTGCAGTTTTCACACTGCCTATCAATGGGAAAGGCAGAGGCCTGCTTCCTTATTATTACATTTAGATATTTCCCTTGCCCCAAGAGCTCAAGGCAGTATATTTTTCTCCCACCCTATTTTATAACCACCACAATTATGTGGTAGATTAGGGGAAGAAATTGTGGGGGGCTTAAGTTTGGATCCACCAAGTCCCTGGCCATTGCTGCTCTGAAGCGGAAGAAGGTTCTGAGACATACAAATCCAGGATGAATATGAATGCACACACATATGGACTTACATACGTGCAATATATATTATGAAAGTTCACTCATTTAGATTCCATCTTCAGGCAGCAAATTTGAAATATTTGTGCCACTTAGACTCTTACTACCAGTTTTCTGTCTTGTTGGTTTATTTATTCATTTCTTCCTTTATCGTAATTCCTCTTGGGTCAGAGAATTTAGATTTCCATGGAAAATAGGAATTCCTGCTGAAAACCATGGAGGGCTATTGAGGTCTAAAGTACGCAGTATTGAGTCCAGTGAAACAAAGAACCAACTTGGTATTAGGTAACTTCTTAAGTTTCTATGTTCCTAATTTCATTTTTCTTTTCAGTTCATGTGCAAAATGATTAAGGTGGCTTACAGAATAAAACCCAATAAAAAAGCCATTACATTTTATAAGATAACAAGCAATAGATTGAATGAAGCAATAGATTACCATGAAGACATTCTTAAGACAGCACTTGCAAAATGAGCATAAGACAGGATGAAATTATGATAAAATCTACCTAAAACAAAACAAACATTCAGGAGCTGTTGCAAAAGTACAATCTCATAATTCAATTCAAAGTAAATAAAATCTCATTTGAGTTCAACTCCGGGTGACTTCATGGAGACATCTAGGGTTTACCTAGCAACAATATAGGCGATTTGCTATTGACTTCTTCTAAGTTTAATTTGTGAGTTCCTTTTAGATGGATTTGTGTCCCTTTTAGCTGTCTTCTTCCCTGTTATAGATTATTCTTAGCTTCAGCCTCCACTTTTAACCTTGTCAGCTAGGCAGAACCTTCCAGAAGATCATGCTTCTTCCTGCATCACCCTCAATGTACCTGAAGCTACCAAGCCCTTCCACCATGGTATAATGGTAATTCCCTGCTAGAACTTATATGTCATGGTATCATTATCTTAATCTTTATCAGGTCCCAACAATTTGGACCTGCAAACAAGAAATTGGATTGAAAATCTTGTGGGGTAATCATATCTGACTTTGTAAATGAGCCCATCAAATTCCCTGGGATGGAAAGAAATACTGATGTCTGTTCTGTCCTCAACTGACTTGCTGAGTTGCCTGGAGATTTAAAAAAAAAACTGCGGAGAAAATGGTTTTCTTTTGGAAAATGTAATAGTAGTACAATTCCCACTGTACACTTGTGTTGCAAAATCCCTTTCCTGTAGGGACAAAAGATCTGTGGTGCAGATAGTCATTCAAAGATTAAACTAGAATCATAGAGAGGTAGAATGGGAAGGATCCATTTAGACCATGAAGTCCAGTCCCTGTTTACTGCAGGAATCCAAATTAAAGCATACCCATCAGATAGCTGACCAATAGTAGAGAATTTATGTAGCTCAGAACTGGTGCTCTCTGAGCTTGGGTGTTTTTCTGCAGACTTTTCATGACCAGGCTCAGTAACATCATCAGTGTAGAGGACAGCAAGGTAAACTTCATAGAGCACCAAAACTTCATTCTCCCCTGCATTATGTTGTACTGAGCCTGGTCATAAAAAGTCTTCAGGAAAACCACTAAGCTCAGAAAACATGAAGAACCCAATAGATAACTGACAAATTTCAGCTAGGTCATATACAACGGTAGATAGTAAGGGAGATGACCTTGATGGAAATATGCAAAAATTGTTACCTAGGCAAAGAGGGCTGAAATATTCTTTATATCCTGGGAAGCAAGATAATATCTGGAAACAGTTCAGGCAAACATTTCCCTGATTCATTGTGGTATAAGAAGGAGGGGAGGTGAAGCCCAGTCAGACTTGCAAAACTGATGTCAGACCCACTAGGTAGACCAGACCAAAACATCAACTCCACAGGAAAACTAGAACTATAGTTTATTGAGATAGGCTATAGCAGAATCTTGCAATTATTTTCTAGCATTCAGTATCTGTAACTTAAATCCATTATTTCATGTCCTGCATCCTGGAACTAGAGAGGTCTTGACCTCCTTCTATGTGCCATCTATTCAGCTGATGGAAGAACACAATCATCTCTCTTCTCAAGGCTAAACCAACCGATTTTCCTCAAACTCTCCTTATAGACTCTCTTTCATTATTTTCCCCTGGGGTGAACCAGTCTGCTGTGTTAGGGCCTCTAGACTATTGCCACGAAGTTTGACCTTGATGTGTGAACTTTGAAATGAGGATATGAGGAAAGGCATTTCTTAAGTATTTTAGCTGGAAAAACACAAACGTTTTCATGGCAATTTAAAATAAAATACGAATTCTACACTGGATGCCAACATTAATTCGAATTTACCAAAGAGCTTAGATACTTTGGGGGATCTTTCTTATATGTATTGCCTTAGAAAGAAAGAAACAAAGAAAGAAAGAAAGAAAGAAAGAAAGAAAGAAAGAAAGAGAGAGAGAGAGAGAGAGAGAGAGAAAGAGAAAGAAAGGGAGAGAGAAAGAAAGAAAGAGAGAGAGAGAGAGAAAGAAAAAGAAAGAAAGAGAGAGAGAGAAAGAAAGAGAAAGAAAGAAAGAGAGAGAGAGAGAGAGAGAAAGAAAGAGAAAGAAAGAGAGAGAGAGAGAAAGAAAGAGAGAGAGAGAGAAAGAAAGAGAAAGAAAGAAAGAAAAAGAAAGAGAAAGAAAGAAAGAAAGAAAGAAAGAAAGAAAGAAAGAAAGAAAGAAAGAAAGAAAGAAAGAAAGAAAGAAAATCTGCAATGCCTCTGAAAAAATGCTACATCTTCACAAAGCATCATTTTCTAGCCACTGGGCATAGCAACCTGCTGAGATTTTGATTTAGACTTTCATCAGCGCTTGTTAAAGAAAGACTCCTAGAGTGGTGAACATTTTTTTTTCTTTTTTTAGAATTTTTCTCTTCATTGGGAGAAAATGCTGAAAATTACCACCTTGATTTCTCCATCTGCAAAGAGTTGCACAGAACTGAGGTGGTATTTTTGGTGAAGCTTTAGTTGAGCTACAGCATTAGCTTTGGATGATAAAGATAAGTTGACTGACATGCTATTTGTCCTGGAGGAGAGAGGATTAAGCAGTGACATGATATCTGTCTTGAAATATTGGAAGGGCTGTCACTTAGATAATGGAGCTGTTTTGTTTTCTGTTGGTTCAGAAACTAGAACCTGAATCGATGGGCTCAAATTACAAGAAAGAGGTTGCAAAATTGGTCCCAAATATTGGTTCTCTGATTTCCTGAAAGTTTTCTTCCTCTGGAAAAGTTTGAATCTCAGGGTGCTGTAGAATTTTTTAATTAATTCCTTTTGGCAACATGTCTGAGATTATGCTATTAAGGCAAGATGGTGAAATTATCATAAACATGTGATGATGTACCTGTCTCTTCATCGCTCTGCAGCCTCTTGGGCCGTCTCTGTTTTCTGATCTGAGAAAGAGTCATGAAGGAATTCTCACCCATCACCTTTGGGCCTTTAATTGGAACAGGGAAATCAGGAAGCCTGCAGATCACTGATGGTACAGTGTACACCACTGTACATTGTACAATGAAAGTCACAACTAATTCTCTCTAGCACACAGTCATCCCTTGGCTACATCATAACTTAAGTAGTTCAAGAAACCTGCACACACACGTACACACGAATGTTGCTGGAAATGCCTTCTCCTTGACAAGGTGTAGGCTAGAGCAATTTCTTTCCTTTTCACCTTTCAGATTGAAGGTGAATGGCTGAAAAAAAAAAAGAAACATATTTTCAGCGCAACCCAATTTTAATGATGCCTTAGGAAAAAGGTCCAGATAGTTGAATTCTTAAATAGTGGGTGGTGATGGACTGTTAAAAACTTTCCTTCCCTGACAAAATATAAGATTAACAGCAGGCAACCTTCTGGGGTTCCTATGGATAGATTTTAAAGTTTAAGAGGATGTTTTGGTCGCTCCCACAAAATGGCTGTCATAGGGGCTATCTGTTCATAAAATGGCTATACGTTAGGCAGAGTTAATTGCAATAAACCATTTACCGGAAGGCAAACTGTAAATGTTCTGTGTCATCCTGTCTACCCCGTATCTTCCCAAGTTGTTTGCTACTGCCATACTTATTTTTCAGGATAAATGGGGACGCTTCCATATTGGCTGGTAGTTATTTCCCTTTTTTTTAAATCTTCTAAGATGTAGAGGCATTTTTGGAAATAAAGTAAAAGGTGAAAGATTTATACGATCTGAAGAGAAACCAGAGTGTTTTAATTCTTAGATTAAATAATATTAATTGTTTTGTTTTATACATATCTATAAATGTAAGATGGTTGTACTATATACTTTGATTGTATCTGGCCTTAGGGCTGTAATAAACGTGTGTGTGTGGAAATAAAACAGATACTGAAGGTAGATACTTTGGTTTACAATATACCAGCTTTCTGTTTATTTTAATTTGTGTTATCCTTTTAATAAAATATAAAAATCCTTTTAATAAGATATAAGTGATCTCTACAGCTGGGCTTACCTGTCACATTAGACCTTAAAGTGGTTTGTTTGGTTATAGCTTAGCACATTGGTGAGTCTAATCACTGTAGTATATAAACCACAGGTGTAGCATGAGGTGTCAATCCAGCAGTTATATCTTATCCAACAAACTAGGATTACATACTGTCATTTAGCATGCATGAACCCAGCCAATGATTGTATGGCAGTGACAAAGAAGTATGGTAGCAAACTCTCTGATTCAGCAAAAATGCTACAAACCAATATTAAAGTTGTAAAATTGCCTCAGCCTCTGCAGTATTTGCAGAAAATTCATTCTTCCGGACCTGAAATTGGGGTCTAGTTGCTTCCTGTTTCTCTCTCCTCTCCTCTCCTCTCCTCTCCTCTCCTCTCCTCTTCTTTAGCAAGAAACGTTGAAAATGCCACCAAAAGTAGCATTGGGGTGTGTTGAGAAATTCTTGTTGAGGATTGTGAACTGGCCAATAGAAATGAACCCCCACATTGCAAAAACTTCAGTCTAATAATAGAGACATTAATCTACTTGATTATTTTTGAAAGTGCAGAGGCTGATTATGTATGATACAACATGAGATGTTTGGCCTCTAGCTATAAATAGATTAATTTCTAGAAAGCAATTCAGTTCCTTCATTTTTGAAAAACTAGCTTGATGGACAGGTGTTTCACCACATGAAGGAGGTGTTAATGCTTCCCTCCCCACCACTCAGTTCTCTGCCGCTTTATTGCTCATACAGTTCCCTTTGCTACCGGTTTTTTGTAGGCAACACGCCTTGTGATAGCCAGCAATCACAGAGTCCTTTCTGTGAAGAAACCAGAAGCTTCTAGCATATATAATGAGTGAATTCAATGGTCCGTAGACCTTTTTTTTCTAACACTGATGTGTTAAATACTGTTCTTGCATTAGCAGAATCATATCCAATTGCTTCCTCTGTTGTTCTGCTATGGTTTATCTAATGGTGTTATATTTTACCTCTCTGCCATATTTCCCTTGTGTGTATGTGTGTGTGTGCATTTCTGTGTGTGTGTGTATAGATATGTATGTATGTGTATATATATGGGGAGGAGAGAGAGAGAGGGAGAGAGATGGAGATGCAGAGAACTTTACATCCAGTGTATTACTATTGGTGAAACTCAAATCCTAGATCCATTCAGTCACATATCCACATCGTTCTGCATTTTTGACTACTATGCAAGGGAATTCATATTTGCTTTGGTGTCCACATTTTCCATATACATATCCTGCATGTACCATCACCTGATATACCCTTTGTGAGGAGGGAACTGCGTCACAAGATTTAAAGAATGATAGGAGAACAGACACTTAACTGAGCTGCATTCTGCAAGTTGTCCAGGAGGTGCAGATTTGGTCAGTCTGCTTGAAAAAGGAGGTCAAGCGAAATGCACTGGCATCTCTACTTCCAGATCACACAAAGAGAAGCAGAAGCCAGAAATGGGTGACGTGCCCACAGACAGGTTCGAGGCCAGGCTGCAGGTTAGATCAATAACATTCAAGCCACCGAAAGGGAACCAGAACTGTAGGTATGGGCTAGGAGCCAGATAATGGATTTGGCCAAAATTGCAAGGAAAAATACAGTCTGGGTGCATAGATCACGCTCAGCCAAAATCAAACCAACATCATTGTCAAGCCCCTCATAGTAGAGGCCAACCAGAGAAACAAGATTCACATGAAGTGGCATTAATAAGGTTCAAGGGTAAGAAATATAGGGTTAAGTCTTGCAAAATGAGCGAGCGATACTCCTCCTTTCTGAGTGAATTTATTTATTTTATTGGAGTTATATGGCTGCCCAACATATACAATGTGACTCTGGGCAGTGTACAACAATAACAATAGAAACAATAAAGACAAAAAATACCCATGCCACATTTAAAAAACAATTTATATAAACTATCAAATGGCAACCAAATGTGATAATTTGGTTGGATTACTGCAACACGCTCTACATGGGGCTGCCCTTGAAGACCACCCAGAAGTTACAACTGATCTACATAGGGCTGTGGTGGCACATGCAGTATCAGGTGCCCCTTGGTTTGCCTACGTCACACCCCTGTTGTGTGAGCTGCACTGGCTCCCAGTTTCCTTCTGGGTGCAATGCAAGGTGCTGGTTTAAATGTAGGACCTTTAAAGTCCTACATGGCGCCGGACCAGGTGATTTGCAGGACCACCTCTCCTTGAGGACATCTGCCCATCCCAGCAGAGCAGATAGCGTCAGCACTTTCCAGGTCCCTTCCCTTAAACATTGCCATCTTGTGGGTCTTTGGAAGTGTGTCTTGTCCACTGCAACCCTGCCCTATGGCACACGTTGCCCCTTGAGATCTGGCAAGCCCCTAGCCTGTTAACCTTCTGAAAAGCACTTGACCAGACTTTTCCTCCAAGCACTGGGATAGGAGGAGATTGGCGTGGGACACGTGTGTTGTGGGCTGCCCCGGAAAGTTTAGCTGCGGCACCAGTTTTTTCTATTTTTGTTTTATTGTTTGTATGTATTGTTTTTATCCTTGTGTTGTGAGTTGCCCTGAGTTTGGTTTAAGGTGGGCAGCCACACAAATGTTTTAAATGAATACATAAAAAGGGTCTCAACTGGATGCAAATGCCGGATGGGGGGGCGGGGAGGCAGGTCTTAACAGCTTTCTCTAAAGGCAAGCAGAGTTGGGTCTTGTCATATATTGGGGGCAGGGGGAGAGAAAACAGAAAGTAGGGGTATCCGTCCAAAATCATGCTTCCTTCATCAAAGAAGGCTCTCTGTGAAATGTTCGAATCTCCTTTTCACAGGATGCAGAATTGAAGGGGTGGCTACTCTTTGCTCACTTAAGCCTGCCCTAAAACAGCCATCTGCTCTTTGTTAGCAGTGCTTCAAAATGTTCCCTTTTCTTTCCCAGTCTCGGTGAGTTCTGTTAAGGTTTAGTGGGACGTGTAAGCCCAGCATGCATCTTGATCATAAACTGTTATATTAAGCTAAAGGTAAAAACTGGGCTCAGCTCCTACTGACTACATGCCCATCTGGGTCAGAGCTAAATGCATGGTATAAATACAGTTTATTGTGTAATGAAAATATGGGAAGCTGGTTCCTCTGCGTTAGGGATGGACCATTTGTGGTTTTAAGTGTCGCTGACCCACAATTGCCAGCATCCTTGAAATAAGTCAAGCTAGCTGTTGCTGGGGCTTGAGAGTCACCAACACATCAAGAACATGGGTTACTTGTCCTTGGTTTACATCAAGAGACACTTCATCTCCCTAGGTGCTCTTCTGGCATGTTTAAGCCATATCTGCAAAATGAACAAAACCAAACCATCTTGATATGTGCTTCTTGGAAGATGCACCAGAATTATCGGTTTAAGAAGCTACACCATTTCCTGGGCTCACAGGGTGCCCTCTTCAGCTGACCCATGACCCCAAGGAAAGATACACTTTGGCTAAAGTGTCCTCAACAAGTATTACATGTGGACCCATTCATTCTCCAAACCACATTTTTAAAAAATTGAAATAGAGATCTCTGCACAGCTCTAATAGTTACATATCACTTGCACATTAGTATCCACAATAGTATTAATTGAGCATCATGTTCCCCATTGATAATACAGAATGCAATGAATGTCTGTTCTGCGGCAGATGAGCAATTAGTTTAATTGTACAACTGCATACATAATTAAGCTGTTTTTGTTTGTTAGTTAGCTATGGCTATTTTTTCCTGACACCGTTAATAGCAAAACTCTCTTTGGAATGTGCATCAACAGAAACACAGTGTTCACTTTGCACAGGAAGATTACAAATATGAAACATTTCCTTGGTTGACGAGTACAAAATTTGTTGCCCTAGGAAGGTTGAAAGCCCCCATTTCTCTGCTAAATTACAATCTGGAGAAAAGTAACAAATGCCATAACTCTTCTTTTCACTCCAAGCTTTACTGTTTTTAATGGGCTCTGCATCATCTACTCATGTGTGGGGTATTTATATAAATGTGTGCATGTTACGACTTCATGTATTATATTACGGATTTCCACTTCTTCTGTAGCAATTCTTTTGTGGTGTCTGTAGAAGGGAAACCACTCCCACGTTGGGTCATTTGCTGAATGAATGAATGAATCAGGAGGTTCAAAGCAGACTTTGGAGAATGAATACATAGCTAAAATTGCCTCTGATCTCCAGGATCTTGGCTTCACATTATAACAGTTTAATTAAAATTGATCCTCACCTAGGATGATTATCTGAAAGGTAATTCCATTTTTCACGACATATAAGAGGGATAACTCGGGAAGCCTCGGCTCAGCTAATAATGTATTTTCCCCTCTCATAATTGGCCTAGTGAGGGCAGCTTCCTTGCAATTCAAACAAAATTGTCAGTTGCAAAGACACTCAGACAATTACAGTATAATTGTGCAATTGTAATACTTTGCCTCAGAATGGGAATTTTCTTTCCTTCCTTCCTTCCTTCCTTCCTTCCTTCCTTCCTTCCTTCCTTCCTTCCTTCCTCCCTCCCTCCCTCCCTCCCCTGCCCCTTCTCCTGCCCTCCCCGTCCTCCTCTCCCCTCCCTCCCCTCCCCTCCCCTGCTCTCCTCCCTCCCTCCCTCCCTTCCTTTCTTCCCTCCCTCGCTCTCTCCCCCTCCCACTGCCTGCCTGCCTGCATCCCTCCCTCCCTCCCTCCCTTCCTTTTTGTGGATGGGATGAATTCATATCTTGGTCTTTGAAGCCATTTCAACATTGAAGTTCTCGCCTTTCTTTTTGTTGGTTTGTTTACTGCAGTTTTGTACTACCCAGGAGCCAAAATGCTCTAGGAGGTCCAGAAAGTGGAACTGAAAGCCATCCAGTATAAGGCCAGAATAAAACCTAGATTTCCGAATTAAAAAAAGAAACAAAGAAAAGATTAAAGGCAACTGCAAAGTAAAGCAAACTCAAAAGGAAGCCCCATGGTGGTGGAAAGGCTTTTTTCAGAAAGCCAACAAAACTGTTAAACCTAACTTTCAAAAACTGCAGGGCTTCAAAGGAACTCCATTACCTTGTGCCCGAAAGATCACATTGAGCTGTGTTTGTAGTAACCAAGGACATCTCCCAGACACCATATAGACACATTTATGTGCCTGCAATATGTGACACAAGACGGGTGTATTTCAAATGTGGATTCTTGAAAAATTCTCCCAGCTGCTGCTTCCTACCTCACCCCACTTTCTGTCTTTTTAAATATTTTTCCATCCAAGGGCAGAGGCTGAGCATATCTGTCTCAACTTTCAGTGGTGGCAAGGACTTGTATGGGCAGACCTCTTCCATGCTTTCTTGAGTAATGAACACACTGGAATTTAGTTTTCTGCCTGATTTTGCATTTCCTAGGTGTCCCAACTGAGATCTCACTCTAAAAACATATCGCTTTCCCAACACGGAAAGATCGTCCCAGAGAAAGTCTGTCTATGTGGTTGATAAAAGTTGACACCAACTAGATGGCACGTAATCAAACAATCAGTCAGTGGTCCAATGCATGTTTATTCATAAAGCTTAAGACGAACCCTGCGGGATTATTCAAAGCTTCCCGGTCCATGTTCTGTATTCCAAAGTGGCCAACCTGATATATTAAGAAAACCCACAAGCGGAATTGGTCTGATGTTCCCTGGCAGTTGGTATTTAAAGTCTCAATCTATTTTACAGGCAGCTCCTCTTATCTAGTCTGTCTGATCATCCTTGTCCTTGACCCTTATTCTACTTCGTTCAAACCCAGAAAAGATCACAGTATTCAAAGTGGGGTCTGACCAGTTCAGAATATAATGCATCTATTACCTCCCCATGATCCGGGAACTCTATTTCTGTTGATACTTCAAACGGAGTACACCATTTTTACCATTACGCCATGCTGAGGACTCATGTAAGGCTTGTAAGTGCCTGCAGTTCATAAACCTGTGTTTACTGCATGGCATCTGGTTGGAGATGTATCCTTTTTTTATGGACATAAAAACAACACAAAATGAATCCTGGGCAAGTAGAGTAAGTTAAAAACCCATAGACTTGAATAAGATTTACGCCTAAATCCAAACAATAAATAATAAAATAGAGATAAGCAGGGAGGCAATAGCTGACATTAGAAAACTACCCTTTTAGTTGTTTAAACCATGGCTAGCCAAGTTTAAGGTCGCTGACTTCTGATGCCAATTGTAATGGAGCAGGACCAAGCAAATTCCTTAGACCTTTTTTCAGAAATAGATGTGATGGAGTGGAATTATGAAGGCCAGGCTCAGGGAGATAAACATTTTCTTAGCTTGCCAGAACCGCGTGGGAGGAACAAGAGGATGAGGCTGGCACCTCCCTGAGGAATTCACACTGTTGTGGCTGGAGGACTTTGGGAACTGGGGTTTGAGTCTGGGAAGATTGATGTCAGGCCTAGCCCAAGGAACTCCAAGAGACAATGCCAATTCAATCCAGCTATGTTTATTAGCTACAACCTCTCGCAAGAATCTTCCCAGACTGAAACCCCAGATCTCACAGTTAGCCAGCCACAACAGTGTGAATTCCTCAGGGAGGTGCCAGCCTCATCCTCTTGTTCCTCCCACGCGGTTCTGGCGAGCTAAGAAAATGTTTATCTGCCTGAGCTTGGCCTTCATAATTCCATTCCATCACAATAGCCACTGGTAAGAACTGCGCAATCTTGCACCATGCAAGGAGTGGGTGCATCAGCTCTCGGGTACAGAACTCTCTTATAAAAGCACAAAGCCTTTAGAAACAGGGTAATACAAGTGTATGAGAATCATATTCCATCCATCTTGATTTATCCCCAATGCTCTGAAGATGTGAATTAAGATCTCCTTCTGTTACTGTCCAGATAAGAACATGCTGTTTAAGCTACTGGCCCATCAGGCTTATGCAATACGTCCAGCAGAGATCAGCCATTCCATGAAGATAGTAAGAATTAAACTGCCCATCTCTCATCTATATCCTATTCTCTGGATTTATTTATTTATACAGTTTATGAAAAACAGCCAGTTAGTCTAGCAGGTAAAGTATTAGATTAAGGAGACCCTGGTTCATGTTATCCTTGGGCATGGAAATGTTTTGGATAACTTTGGGCCAGTCAGTCACTTTCAGCCCACCCTCCTTCACAGGGCTGTTGTGGAGGAAAATGGGAGAAGAGAGTGCTCTAATATGCCACCTTGGGCTTCTGGAAGAAAGGCAGGATATATATCTAACAAATTCATGATCTGTCAGTCATTTCTAATACATTTCTTTGAAAATATATAGAAACAAATCCTCTAAAACTTTACTTTTCTAGTTAATTTTCAGTGGGTGGACTCCTGAAATGGACAAGAGGTATTGCATGTTAAAAGAATGGGGGTGGGGGGGGAGTTTAGACCCTCTTTTTCTTTCATTCGGGCAACCAAAGTGGCTTGCAAATGCAAAAATACAAACATTAAACTAGAAAGCCAGTTTAATGTAGTGGTGAAGGCACCAGGTTAGAAATTGGGAGACCATGAGTTCTACTCCTGCCTTAGGCACGAAGCCAGCTGGGTGACCTTGTGCCAGTCACTTCCTCTCAGCCCTAGGAAGGAGGTAAGGGCAAACCAGTTCCAAAATCTTGCCAAGAAAACTGCAGGGACTTGTCCAGGCAGTTGCCAGGAGTCAACACTGACTCAAAGGCACCTCCCCACCCTCCAAAAAACACCCTCTGAATAATATGGAGAGAACCAAACTAAGATCGTATTAATTCCATTACATTTATTTAGATATCAGGCCTTAGAGGTAGCATATAAGCTGAACTCTTTCCTGAAATGTCTGTATTCAGAACTCATGGCCAGCCTTTATTTTTATTTATTTATATTACTGTGCTGATAAGATGACCCCATCATCAAAATCAAACTTCTGGCTCTAAAAGGGCTGGGCCCTCCTTTTCTTTCCATCTAACAATCAAAGTGGCTTACAACTGCAAAAATACAGACACTCAACTAACACAACATTAATGCAATTAAAATCCCAATCAATGCTACAACAACAGCAAACTACATCAACAGTTAAAAGCCCTGCAGGTGTATTTTTACCAGCTTCCAACATCCAGGGACAGTGGAGGTCAAGTCCAGGTCCTTCAGGAGCTCATTGCATAGTCTGGTGGCCCTATAGGAAAAGGCTCTTTCTTACATACCCTGTTGCTGGAGGCTCATCTATCTGGTATCTTCAAAACAGCCACTCCTAATGTTCTGAGTAGTTGTGCAGGTTTGTCAGCAGGAAAGGTAATCCAGCCACTCAAGTTCTGTAGGACTTTAAAGGTCAGTACCACCATCTTCTGTCTATAGGCAACTGTTTCCAAATGCAGATCCTTTGGTACCCTATGATCACTTGTGCGGGTCAACTGCATAGCTACCACACTTTGCAGCAATTGCAATTTCTGAACACTTTTTGAGGGCAGCCCCATGTCTAGCATGTTGCAGTAGTCAAGACGGGCTGGAACCAAGACATGAAAGGTCAGGATGGATTGCAGATGGCACACTAACCATACGATTCTTCTCCCTTAATACAAGAAACGTTTCCCGTGCCTGTTCCTTGACTTGCCAGTTTAAAGGGTTGACATCAGTCAGCCTTGAAAGCTTGTCCATGTTTCTCCTTGTCTCATCTTATACTAAGCAAAATGAAGGAAGCTTATTCTGAGTTTCTTTTTCATGCCTCTCTTTCTCAGGACCGTGGGGTCTTTTCTCCAGGCCGCTCCTTAACAAATCATTCCTTCCTTCTCCCCTTAACGGCTCACTCCTATCTTCCCTATCCCCAAGGTCAATTCCAAATTTCTTTATAATCACCTTATCCCAAAATGGAATATATGAGATTTGGTACTTGGCAGACACATATGAACAGGAATATTGCAGGGGTGGGGGTGGGGGGGAGGGAGCCTGTAGGAAATGAATTCCTAAAGGATATATGAAGTCCACGGAATTTGGGGAATGGATTTGTAAGGTGTGCTTCTGTGGCTTTATGTTTGTAAAACCGAACAAAAACATCCAGTTCAACATGTACAAATCAAAGTTGTTGCTGTTTTTTTAATTGCATAGTACGTTGGCCCACTCAGTCTGAACTTCGGCATTTTGGATGCCTTAAGGGAGTCATGAATATGACCGCAGAAAATGTTCTGCCTCTCAGAAGGAAAACCCAGGGCCCTTGGCACAAAGAAACAGGGTTGCATCTTTGTTCAAATCAGTGTAGAATTTTTAAAAAAGGAAAACACAGACAGAGAGGACAGGTGAAAACAATAAAATGATCTGACCAGTGGAAAACAAAATGAATGGGGCTTCCAGAAAAGAAATACAGCTAGTCCTTGCTTAACGGCAGTATTGGGACTGGAATTTCCTCTGCTAAGTGATGTGGTCCTAAAGCATGACATCACATGACCACACCACTTAGCAACAGCAGTTCTGGCACTTCCAGTTGCCATTGTTAAGCGAATCCCACAATGTCATTAAGCGTGACATCATGTGGTTGCCATTTGTGACCTCCTACTGCCTTCCCATTGACTTTGCTTGTTGGAAGATTGCAAATGGCGATGACGTGACCATGGGACACTGCAATGCCATAATTGCGAGCTGGTCGCTGAGTATCTGGATCACAATCACATGACTGTGGGGACACTCCAACGTCTGCATCTATGAGGACAGGTTGTAAGCACCACTCATTCAGTGCCGTCGTAAGTTTGAATGGTCACCAAACAAGTGGTCGTTAAGAAAAGACTATCTGTAAAAAGGAATAGTGGAAAGTTTCAAATTCTGAACCTTAGATTTACTTACTTACTTACTTATTTATATTAAGCGTTGATAGGAAAAGCATGTTTAGGATTATCATGAGAATGTCTATATGGGAAGTTTCTTCTACCAAGCTTATATATGAAAATCTGCACTGATATCAACCATCTCGCAAAGAATCTCTCAATTATGAAATTATATATCCTAATGATAGACCAATTACTTTGGGAAGAAGAAAAGGAGAAAAGAGAGATCAGTATTGAAGATGCCAATTTACCAAGAAGATTGTAACGTCCACACTGCAATATAGACATATAGCTATTACCAAAAGGGGAATGCATATATTTCTATTTTATGAACTACATTAATAATTTCTTCGGTGCCACAATACTGTGCACAAATATATTAATTGTGGTGCTACTCAATGAAACACAACGAGTCTGTATGTTTAGGGGCACAATCAAATCCTTTTTTAAAAAAAAGCACCCAGGCTGAAATTGAATTTACTTTCACTGATCCGAGTTTGTCGATTACAGCTGCTTTTTTAAATTATTATTTTAATTCTCTCTCCTTGCCATTTTAATACGTTTGCTGGTCCTCATTCAGATATGTGGGTAGCATTTTTATACAGGCAATCTTCCGGTTATGTAAACCCTGATGTATGTAAGCCTAACGTTATGAAAGAGATGTAAAACTAGCACTTGCTGTTATAAGAATGTGTGCACTGCACGATCCAGCATAGGGAAAAAATCTGGAGTAATTCTTGCGTAATCCAAGGACTGCTCATACATACAAAGATCAGACTTATTTCTTTTCAAATGCACCTTGGGCTGTGTGCCAAGACCATGTGAATAGTTCTATAAAAAAAAAAAAGCAAGAGAATTATATCCATTTTGTTCCGAATGTACACTCACTTTTTAAAACATCATCTGTTCGGGTCAAGCTGGAGAAAGATGTAGTCTGGCATTAAGGTCACGCTCAGTTAAACTGTTGGACCAGGTCTGGAGAAATCCAGTTTCCTTGCACCATTCAACCATGGAGGTTTCTTTGAGCTTCAGAGGTATATTGGAATATGGATGCAATAGATGAGAAACTGAAAAGACATAATATTGATCAGCCCCAAGCCAAGGCCATCTTTCACTTCTCTACTTCTCAGCTTCTTTCCATGTGTTAGCACCATCTCTTCCAGACAAGCAACACTTTGGATTTCAGTGGTTTTAAAAAAAAATGGGAGAAGGGTTTAGTTTAGAAAGTACCATTGCACCCCGCTGCAGAGGACTGTCTTCTCAGTAGGAACAGGACAAGATCAGGAATCCCAGAAAATGAAAGAAGAAATTAGTACCATTACAATTTGTATTGTACTAATTGTACTGAATACAATTGGTAACACCCACATTCAAAATTTCCCTTGGATGTAGTTTAACAGTTTACTGGACATGCATAAAGGAGATTTTGACCTGTACTATGAAGAATACTTTCTAGACTATTGAAAGCATTTATATTCTCTGCAGCCAAAAATGCTACTGCCTTCCTCCTCTACGAAACCACAGTTCTATCACAGGTTAAAACAGGCAAAAATCATACCAGCACATTGCACAAGATACAATCAAATCAATGGCATATTTCTGCATCAAAATGAGTGAAAGAGTTTCTTAAGAAGTCTACAGTATCTGTACTAAATGTAAGACAATAGAATTGACCTCGCTATTTGAGATATCTGAAGTGGCTTCAACGTAGCTTTTAGATCAGTGTTTCTCATCCTTGGCAACTTTAAGGTGTGTGGACTTCAACTCCCAGAATTCCCCAGCCAGCTGGCTGGGGAATTCTGGGAGTTGAAGTCCACACATCTTAAATAATTGCCTAGGTTGCGAAACACTATTTCAGACTCTTCCTAATATCACCTTTACTTAATGGTTTATATCTCATCTCTCAGATATATTTATTGACAGATAACCTGAGGTGAAATACCTTTTTTCTTTCCCAAATCATAAAACAGTTGGTCAATCATCTTTGTCAATATCTATTTTTATGAGAGGGATTTACATAGATAAAGTATCTGGGATATTCATGCAGTATGTCCTAGAACAACTTGGCTCTTAATATGCCTCCCTTTATATTCTTTCTGGTGCTGAATTCCACTGAAATGGTGCCCTGAGATGCTAAACTCAGAATGATGGGAATAAATAATAGTTGCTTTCTATATTTTCTCTCCGCTTCTCTTACCCCAGATTTTTGTTTCATTGTCCTTTTTGCTTCTTGGAAATATTCTGTATTTTGATTAATTAATATTCTGATCTGAATTGAATTCTGTGGGAAGATGCTTCCTGTAATAACTACAATGAAAAATGCCCAGAGCCTTATCAAAAGACATAGCTTGAAGTAATAGTCTGAAATAAATAGGTATGGATCTGTTTGTAACTATTCCTAAAGTTACAAATGGATCCATACCTATTTATTTCAGACTATATTCCTATCATGCATCCTGCTGATCCATCTAAATTCATCCACATTTTATTTATATTATTAACTTTTTTTTAATAATGCACACTCCTAGAGACTCTGGGTGGTTTACAGAGTAAAGAAGTCAAGAACTGAAACTTCTGAAATAGAACAGGATTAAAAAAAATTAATTGGCTTCCTACTCAGTAACTATAATTGGGTAAAAAGGGGGATGAATAATTCTATTTTCAAATGAAGGAGAACTTTTCTTTTTTTTCTTTTCTTTCTAGCATATATCCAATTGTCATATCTGAAATTAGAAATAGCTAATATGTCAGACTGGCAACCAATACGCTCGCCTTCTTTTGTCTGACTGCATTCATCCATCATTCTAACCCATGATTTACTTAATCATGGTTTATTGATTGAACCACAGTTGACTGAGTTCACATCATTTGCTAAACCAGAAACCAAATAATACACATATAGACGAGCGTAAGATGTGAACTGCTCCATGTTGGTAGCGTTTCACTCAAAACCAGACGATCAATCCATAATAATCTATGAGATTCATTAATGATTCTTCTATTCGTGTATCTATTTCCTCCCCAAACCCAGTCCCTAATATGTAAATAAAATTTTTGTCAAGTGGACTTTAAACTCTCCTGATTTGACCTTTTGTCCCACAGTAGAGCAGCAGATTCTGAACTAGCAATTTCTTTGACTTCATTAGAAGCAGCAAGAGTTTATTTCTGCAATTATCCTCTTGTGATTTGTACGTGTATTCTCTACCTTAATCAACAGCCTTTTATTATTATTTTTTTTTTACTTTGGTCATCTTAAAATAGCAACAGACCTAACAGAAAATCCGTAAGGGAGATAAAAAAGGGGGATAATTAAATTTGGCTGCCGGCTTCTGTATTATTATGTTTGTTTCTATTTGGAAATGCGTCTGACAGTGTCAATTGCTTTTTAATGGAGAAAGAGATCACATGAGTTCCAGATGGCCCTAAATGTTATAAATAGAGAGTCCTTGGAGATTCAGGTGGTGACAATAGGCAGGTATCTCTTAGCCCAATGAAGTTCATATGCTGGTTTTGCACAAAGGAAGTATCTGGCCTTAATTGCATGCATACCTTAATTACATAGAGATTTGATTTCTGCATTATGTGATATGTGTTAATACTTTTGAAATGGAGTTGGCACTCTGTTTGATCGAGGATATTCATTCATTCATTCATTCATTCATTCATTCATTCATTTATTTATATTTCAGATTTAGATACCGCCCATCTCACAAAAAAGTGACTCTGGGCAGTTCACAATAAAACAGCAATAAATATTAAAATGCAATAAAACAATATAAAATACAGTAAAACTAGAATAAAACCAAACACATACACTAGTAATATCTTCCAAGATGTTGATGGTCAGTAAGATGTTAACATATGGGAGCATCTTCATATTTCACTGACCACACCAGTAGAAGCTGAGATGAGGGATCATATTACATTTACCCCACAGGGATTGGTTTAGTTAGTTAATAGTTTGATTTTTGGTACAATTTAAACGGTTCATTATGACCTTACGTGTATTTAAGGGGTTATTGATTGATTGATATTCAAATTTATGTAGCTGACCATCTCATATATATGACAATTACAACAAGCAGAGGAACAATGCAACAATTTAAAAATGAGAAAAAAACCATCTAAAAGCACATGAAAAACCATCGTAAAAGACTTAAAACTCACAGCCCATAACCCCATTCATCAAAACAATCCGTATAGCCACTGCACCGGCTTCACCACACTCCCGTGTCTCTATGCCTGTTGGCAAAATCATGTCTTCAAGGCCTTTATTTATTTATTTATTATAATAAATAATTATATTGTATTTATTAACATATTAAGCTTTATTATTTGTTGAACAAAGTTGTATGCCACCTGTTAAAAGGACTCTAGTGGCATACAATATGAAAACATTAACCAAAAATACATACCCCTTCCTAACTAATGGTGACAACCTAATTAGCTCCCCCAGCATAGAAATAACATAAAAACATATTTATTTATTTGTTTATGCATTTAATAAATAACTAAATAATAAATAAATAAGTGTCAAATGCCTAGAATCTTCAAAAGCATCCTTTATGCCCAGGTTCTCATATCCTAAAATTGGATCAGCAGTTGCCCTCTAGTTTCCATTTATAATAGAGGCTCAGCTGATGGGTTGAACCTTTGATGTGGTTCCATCTAAAGTGTGGATTCCTTTCTCCCACCACAAGATTTGGTTGCCTCTTTTGTTTGATGTCTCACTATTTTTTATTGATTTTGAAACGCTTCCAGGACATCATTGTTATCCAGAAAGTTAAGGTAGAAAAGGAGAGAGGATAGGTAAGGCAAAGGAGAAGACACCGGCCTCTCACGATTTCCCATTCCTATCATGGCAACTTAGGACAGAAAAGAGGTCCTCAGGCCCAGAATGGATGACCCACTTCTGGTCCTCACAAGCCAATTGATTCTAGTCATCCCAAGGAGATGGGAGCCGTGCATCTTGCTACTGCAACATGGGGGGGGGGGGGAATGGCTGTTTAAGGGGGTGTTTCTTTTATCTGATAATTCAGATGTTACTAATCCCTCCAGTTCACCTGCTGCATTTGTCTCTGATTTTACTAGATTGTGTACTTAAATGTATTTTATTGGTTCCAGTCGGTACTGTCCATAAGGGGAAGAGGTCAAAAAGATGGTGTTTACAACCATGCTAGAAGCTCTGCCTTTTTTACATGTGCACAGTGTTGATGTGTGTACAGAAAGGGGGGAGTTTGATCACACAGTCACAACAGCCAACTCGCATTTTTAAACTTTCTTCTGGGTGCCCCTGGTTTCAACTGTTGGTTGCTCTGAGCTGAAGAGAAGTGGAACGTAGATGTTCACGTAGAGATGAATTGATTAGATACACACATCTTGTTTTCTTGCAGGTGTCAAGTGCTCTGCAACTGGTCTTTCAAACAAAGCATTCCCATTTTTACCTTATTTGCTTGATTTTTTTCAGCTAACATTTTTAACATGAAATATGTATTGGGGGGGTTATTAAAACAGACTTAAAAAATACACTTGTGTGTATGTATGTCATCAATAGAACATGAACTAAAAAAAATCCTACAGCCAAGCTTTCAAGAAAATTGTATTTAGCTTTGCAAGAATGTCTATACAAGGTGAAAATCTGCTGTCCCTCCCCTTCTGAATATTTACAATCTAGTATTATTTATATCCAAAAGAAGAAATGTATCCTTATGAACTACCAGGTTAGTTTCTATATTGTACAGCTTTCCACACTTCACTAACCTTTAGCTCTACCCATTTTTGCAATCTGAGAAGGAAAAATTTGTCATATGAAAAAGCTAGGATGAGTTAGAACTTTATTTGGGCCAGCAATGAAAGCATAATCCAGAGTTGTTCTCAGTGCATATTCCGCAAGTGGCTTCATGTCAAAAGATTTTGTACCAATCCTACTTCTCCAGAACTTACTAACTCTATTACTTGCACTAATACTCATTGTATTACTTGTTATTTCTGAAGTGCGTTTGGGTTTTGTGCCTTCTCTGTTAAGAAAAAAAGAAAGAATCCTATTTACTGTAGGGCAGTGTTGTCCAAACTTGGCCACTTTAAGATGAGTGGACTTCAACTCCCAGAATTCCCCAGCCAGCCATGCTGGCTGGGGAATTCTGGGAGTTGAAGTCCACTCATCTTAAAGTGGCCAAGTTTGGACAATACTGCTGTAGGGTAAACACTTCCCTTCAGTGTATTTTGAGCAAGACCTGTTTTGTTCTGAGTTCATCCGTTTATCTTGTTTCAGTTTTTTGAAGGTTGGGCTGTTTTACCACTGAAAAACCTTGATATTGGGGTGGGCTTTCCTCCCATCAACCAAGTTTCAAGCAGACTGAATCCTCCCACCTTTGGGGAAAGAAAAAATCTTAGTCTGGTCCATCAGAATAATCTGTTGGGTTTTCAGTACGAGCAGGAAGCATTTTGGAAAATTTGACTGCTGTGCATACTTGCCTCTTCAAGACTTTGACCTGCTTCAGGAAAACCTTACTTAGATTGCAAAACTGAGGTCCAAAAATTCTACAGTGGACGTTCAGTAATTTCTACCTTGAAGTCTTTTTCATGATTTTATGGAACATCCTATTCTAGCATTGCAGGAAAACACTTGTATCACCAAAGAAAACATTCTCCTAAATTACAGTATGATTCAGTTAGTATTGCAATAGGAGAAACACAGCTCTCTGTAGCTATGCAAACCAGCAAGAATCCGAAAAGATACCCCATTAGGGAAAATGAGTGAGTTGCTGATTATGAACGAATATTTTAATACTCTATGGAATCCTCTTCACCTCACTGTTCTTTAACATGGTAATAATGAAGAGATACCATGGGTTCTGTATGGAACAGTGCCACATAAACATTTAACAAATATGCGTGTGATTTGAAGACACCCACGTGAAAAAGTGCCTTTTTTTCTCCCCCCCGTCATGCACACAGACACACACAGACACACACACAAAAGGAACCTGCAATGGTGTGTCTGAGAATAATATGGTTCCTAATAGATTTAGTGAGGGTTGATTGCATTTTTATGCAATCGGTCAAAATAGAAAATCCAAACAGTGAAACCCCAGTGGGTCAGTATATCATGTTAAGGATTTACGAATCATATTGTCAAATGCTATTTTGTATTACAAAGTATGGGATTTTGATGATAACATGGAGAAAGTGCCATATATTAGCAAACTCATACTGGCTTTATCAAGTTAGAAGGCATTTTGCATCTTGCTTCTAGGCGCAATTTTTTCCCCCCGATCTCTCTGTCTTTATTTTTCCGCTTATATTATTCTCGCACAGTATTATGAATCATGCACAGCTGTTTGGCTATTCCAGTTACCTGGGCTGGTATTGCTTGAAAAGGCACCTATTCGCATTCAGTAAGATATACATTATTAGTATGGCTGAATCAAACTATTTCTGGCCCACGTCATGCCCCCCTTTTTTGGATTAATCTGAGGTTGGAAGGAGAAAAAATCAGCATACACACAAAAATTGAATGTATAGTTTAATGCATAATTGACTACGTATTTACATGTATTAAGCCCATACAGTCTGAAAACTGAGAGAGAGATCACCTCATTGGCCATAGTCTTTCTTTGGTGCTAGAGCAGATATCTAGAGGGGTAATTTTATAAACGCAGTAGTTTTGATGTTTGCATTTATTTACTTACTTACCTATAAACCACTTCACTTCAGAAGATCTAGGTGGTGTACAAAGTCCATCACAGTATATATGCACTGGATTGCCTTCTTTCACAATGGAATCATGAATGACCAGGACCTTCATGGCAGACAGTCCCACTGATGGCCTGCATGTGTATGTCATTTATATGGCATGCATATGACCTTCTCTAGGAAAGCTACAGGTAACTCACTGAAAAACCCGATGCTTTGCAGATGGAAGGTTCCAGATTCAATCCACATTTCCATTTCAAATGGAAGTCAAGGGGGCTGGGTTAACTCTCATCCAACAGAAATGCTGAAGAGATGTGATGGAAGGCATGAGCGGGGAGGATTCTGGAACAGAGCTTCAAGCTTACAGGGAGGGGGGAGAGGCATTCCCAGGAAAGTGCCTCCTCAGCCCCCAGATGGACTGTGTGAAAGTCAGGAGGAAGAGACTGGCCCCTCCCTAAGGGCATGATGGTTATAGTCGCTGTCGTTGGGGATTAGAGTGAGTCTGGCGAGATTCTGTCTCTTAGGTGCAAGCTAATCAAGGAGCTGAGCTGAATTCTGGACTGTCTCGTGGTGATTCTTGGGCTGAACCTGACAAGAACCCCCATGTGATCCCATGTGATGGGCTGAGTATGTAAATGGGGAAAAAATAAGGAATCTGTCTTCCTTAGCCAAAGAATAATGAGTTTGTGACCCATTTTTGAGTGGCTCCAGCCCACCATTTTGTCCTTGGGGTGAGGGGAGGGTGGGATGGCAGAATATCAAGTCCTAGATGGAATAGGAGGTTCCACAGTTCCTTTTTATATAAGTGAACATTACTACCTGGATAGCTGCCTCTGAAAAGACATCAGTACGCTATCTGTAGATATTCCTTGTCTCTGGCTTCTAAAATGATGGGACTTGCCTTCTCTTTTTGGTTAATGCACGTGGACAGCAGCATGTTTGTCTAGTCACTGCTGTTCACCATGATATTTAGTTTCTCAGAGGGTTTCTGCTCCTGTGTGAGAGACTTCTGTTTTCCTGTCTTACTCTCAAGGCCCTTGTGGATTTATTCGTGATTTTTTCTTGAAGTGCTCAGTGCCCCCTTGTTGAAGGATAGTTGCTGGTGGTATGCTTTGGGGTTTGCCCAGTTCACCATTTGCTGCTGCTGCTGCTGCTGCTGCTGCTGCTCTTCTTCTTCTTCTTCTTCTTCTTCTTCTTCTTCTTCTTCTTCTTCTTCTTCTTCTTCTTCTTCTTCTTCTTCTTCTTCTTCTTCTTCTTCTTCTTCCTCTTCTTCTTCTTCCTCTTCTTCTTCTTCTTCTCTTCCCCTTCCCCTTCCCCTTCCCCTTCCCTTCCCCTTCCCCTTCCCCTTCCCCTTCCCCTTCCCCTCCTCCTCCTCCTCCTCCTCCTCCTCCTCCTCCTCCTCCTCCTCCTTCTTCTTCTTCTTCTTCTTCTTCTTCTTCTTCTTCTTCTTCCCCTTCCCCTTCCCCTTCCCCTCCTCCTCCTCCTCCTCCTCCTCCTCCTCCTCCTCCTTCTTCTTCTTCTTCTTCTTCTTCCCCTTCCCCTTCCCCTTCCCCTTCCCCTTCCCCTTCCCCTTCCCCTTCCCCTCCTCCTCCTCCTCCTCCTCCTCCTCCTCCTCCTCCTCCTCCTCCTCCTTCTTCTTCTTCTTCTTCTTCTTCCCCTTCCCCTTCCCCTTCCCCTTCCCCTTCCCCTCCTCCTCCTCCTCCTCCTCCTCCTCCTCCTCCTCCTCCTTCTTCTTCTTCTTCTTCTTCTTCTTCTTCTTCTTCTTCCCCTTCCCCTTCCCCTTCCCCTTCCCCTCCTCCTCCTCCTCCTCCTCCTCCTCCTCCTCCTCCTA